>JADEYB020000014.1:2733165-2835725 GCA_015832495.2 Alces alces | reverse complement strand
GTGTACGTGTCTGAACCCACCACCCAAATCCCTTGAGGCTTACAAAGGAAGGGTAAATACAATCACAAAAACCCCATCATGCATGTGTTACGTGTTCAGTTAATAATCAATAAACCTGCGGTTACATTCCAACCAGTTAATAACTGATAAGCCTGTGGTTACATTCCGATGGATACTGTCCGGAGG
This sequence comes from Alces alces, assembly GCA_015832495.2. Lineage (NCBI taxonomy): Eukaryota > Metazoa > Chordata > Mammalia > Artiodactyla > Cervidae > Alces > Alces alces. The sequence goes on along the minus strand of JADEYB020000014.1, from coordinate 2,835,539 downwards.
CAGGGGTGATTAGAGTATGTTTCCTCTTAGGCGATGAGTAACCTGGATGCGATCTTCAAGGTTCCCCTGTCCAAAGGGGGTCTTATCCTCCTGTTGTGGTTTCCATAGAGACTGATCGCAGAGTTCAGAGTCCATTGGAGAGGTGGCTGAGCAGGACCAGCATGGACAGGCCTGAGATGGGGTCCAGGCCCTATGAATTCCTTCTTCACTTCTATATTATCTATTATATCCACACACACACACACACACACACACACACACACACACACACACGACTTCCCTGGTGGCTCAGAGGGTAGAAGCGTCTGCCTGCAATGTGGGAGACCCAGGTTCGATCCCTGGGTTGGGAAGATGCCCTGGAGAAGGAAATGGCAGCCCACTCCAGTACTCTTGCCTGGAAAATCCCTTGGACGGAGGGGCGTGGTGTCTACAGCCCATGGGGCCGCAAAGAGTCGGACACGACTCTAGTGACTTCACTACATGCACATATATGTATTTCTGTGTACATATCAATCCAGACCTCCTAACTTATCGCTCCAACTTCACCTCCGTTTCTGTAACCCTACTTTTCTGGCTGAAGTCTCTGAGCCACTGTCTTTTGCAAAGCCGGTCTCTTCCGCCTACGCTTCAGCCCCATCTGCATGTGACAGCGTGTCTGACTGGCCCTCCTCTGTGTAAAGTAGTTCAGTTGGTGGAGGGTCTCCGTGGGTGCGTCCTCTTTTCTGGCTAGTAGTCCGTTGTCTATTTCTACCACAACTTCCTTTTCCACTCGTTTCCAGGCGGACAGTTTCCTGGTTGCTCTGCGTGGGCGCAGGCAAACAGCGCTGCCATGAAATCTGGTGCATTCTTTTCCAGTTAGAGCTTTCTCTGGACATACACCCGGGAGAGAAAATCGCAAATCATGGGCCTATTCTGCTGTAAGCGTCGTTCAGGATGTTGGAGAGCATTTTATGGTGGCTCTTAGCAATGTACATTCCCAACAACAGTGTAGGAGGGTTCCTTTCCTCCTTGGGCGCTCCAGCAGTTCCTGTTTGTAGACTTTTAATGAATGGACCTCTTGCTTGTAGGAGTGACCCTCTTTTGTAGGTTTGCTTGGCATTCCCCTAAATATTAGGGATCTTGAGCATATTGGGGTATGGTTTATTTACTTATTTCTCTATCTATCACGACTGTGAGTATATTTTACTCTTCAAATTGATCTCCCGAAAGTCATCCGAGATTCGAATCCTTTTAGCATTTTCTACCGCAGGCTATTTCCTGAGAATAGGGTTATTGACACAACCCAGGCCTTGTGAATCAGATGGGAAAATAAACTTGCTGTTGAGTCGTTGTTAGAGGAAGTGTCCAAGAGGTCGCAGCACTTTGCACGCCCACCTCTGGTTCTTAGGGCCTCCAAGCCAGAGGGAAAGGCAGCTTCCTGGGCTGGGAGTGAGCGTGGAACGTGTGTGTGTTTCATTAGTCCCCCTAAGATGTCACCACCAGGCCCTTCAGGACTGATCACGATGAGGTCCCCTGTACCCTGCTGAGACTGCTCGCTGCCTAGGGAGCTGTACCGTCAGGAAGGAGGCTTGCACTGGGAAGCCCAGCATCTGGAGAGGTGGAGGCCAAGTGACTCCTGCCTCCAAGATCCTTGCTGCCTGGATGCCATCAGAACTCTGGGCCCAGCCAGAGCCGAGCAGGCAGGAGAGGTGTCCTAAGGGGCTGCTAGGCTGTGTGGACCCTCACTTGGTCCAGGCTGGGCCCCAAGGATGGGTCAGGGAGGTGGGAGGAAATGAAGGAGGCATGGCTTCCCTTCCCTTCCCTTCCCTTTCCTTTCCATTCCTTCCTTCCTTCCTTTCCTCTCACGTCTGGTCGATGCGCTCTTGCAGTCGATTTGCAGTGTTGCACTTGTTCTCAGGGTCCAGCCGCCTGATTCAGGTCTGACTTTCCCACAGAGTCTGTCTAGTCTAGGCTGTTTTGGACAGAGCTCATTGTAGAAGGCCGAGCAGCGAGCTGAGCATCAGGTGCTGGTCTGATATGTAAGCCGCACGGTTTTCTGTGCAAATCCGGAAGGAAGCAGGTCCCCTCTGGGCAGTATTGATCACAGATTTCTGTTAGAGGTTAGACAGAGATTTCTGTGTGTATGAGGAAGAAGGAAGGAGGAGGGTTCTTTCCATCCGTTTTCCCTCATATGCAGAGAGACCTGTATCAGGGAGAGAGAAACCACGAGGGTCAGAGCACATGGCTGGCCCTTCTCAAATAAGCCCTGCGGGCAAAGACTCCCCAGAAGTATGGGATCGGTATCCTCCTGGAGACCCGGGGCCTGCATCGGGCTGCTGCGCACTCGCAGCCGCGCCCCTGTTCAGATCACCCCTCCTCCACCAGACGCTGGCGGGACCTTCAACCCGCAGCACGAGGGTGACATGAAAGGGGAGGGGAACGCCTCTTCTCACCCCCGCCCTCCCTGCCTCGGGCTGCTCGGCTGTCCCTGGAGCCGAAGCCGGCCGGAGCCCCCTGTCTGCACCGCAGCTCGCTCGGGACGGCCGGGCAGAGGGGCCTCGGTGAGCAGCCGCGTTAACTTCCCGTGTGTCCTCTGCTCGGGCTGAGACCAGTCTCCACTGGGACCGGGGCGGGGGCGTCCGGAGCCTGCGCTTGTCCTGGGCTCGCCCCCCAAGCCTCCTTCCTGCGCCTGCAGCCACCAAACCCTCAGCAGGGTGCTGTGTCCAAGGCGGGCACTCGTTCTGAGATGGGAGGTGCGAATCATTCGGAGAATCAAGTGAGAATGAAGCCCATACGTGCGTCCTCGGGCGCATCCCACTCCCATCCACAATCCAGAAGTCCGCCCTGCCGAAGGTCCGGTTGTCTCAGGAATCAGAAAAGTGCTGCCCTCTTGTGGACACTTTCTGTAACTACACCTTGCGCTCTGGTGCCTCCTGGTCCTCTCACGCACAAGGCCTGGGGGGCTCTTAAAACAGCTGACCACTTTCCCGAAAGCTCTAGTTGCCTCAGGAACAAAGGTGGGCACGGAAAAGTTCTGCCGCCGTGTTGACATTTCCTGTAGCCACCAGCTGACTACACGTGTCTACTTGAAGGGCTCACTCACCAGGCCCTGAGGATACATCCTGCCTAGGTAATGCAAAAATAAAAATTCCAAAAGCACCTGACTTTCAAAAAGCCCAATGCTGGTGGTCAGTTATCCTCATACCCTTTAGGGAATAAAGTACTCCAGACATCCACCCCAAAACAAGATCTCAGCACCCCTAATTGCTGTAGGAATGCCAATCCAAAGAGCAAAGAGAAATCACATCCCACCTGTCATAATGGACATCCTCAAAACCTGCAGATATTAAATGCGGGAAACAGCCGGAAGGAAAGGTAACTTCCCTACGCTGTGGCTAACAATGTACGTTGGCCAGGTCCAGTGTGATGGGCAGTGTCGAAATGCCACACACACAAAATTACTATCAAGAGAGGCTAGCCTTAGGATCTGAGAGTCCCATACGTGGGCCTGTATCTTGAGAAACCGTCATTCAAAAAGACACTTGCTCCCGATCCTTCATGGTCACACTGCGCACAGTATGAAAACACAGAACCAGCAAAATCTCTGACAGATTAAAGCTTAAAGGACACAGGTGCATAGAGATGATGGGGTGCCCTTAATCCCAGCTGCCCTCAACACATGCCCTGGGGTGAGTACTGCAGAAATCCTTTCCAAACACAAGTGACTCAAGATGCCAACTGGCACTGGTAAATTTTCTTCACACACTGAAGGACAAAGAAAAAAAAAATCAACGGAAAACTCCACCACAGGGCCAGATGCTCAGTATCCTTAATTCGTACAGGCAAGCCAATCAACATGATGGGAAATTAAATCCCACCAGCCAGAATGGCCATCCTCACAAGTCTACAGACAATAAATGGGGGAGAGAGTCTGGAGGAAGGGGAACCCCCATCCATTCTAGGTGGGCATGTACATGGGCAACGCCAGTCTAATGGGCAGTTTCCCAATGCCTGAAAAAAATATTGAGGGGCTAAGCCCAGGATGTGGTACACCCACAGCGTGGCCTGTACCCCCCAAAATGCATCATTCAAAGATACACACGCAGCCCAACACGCACCGCAGCACTGCTTACTATAGCCACGACAGAGAAACGGCAGATTACGCACCGACAGATAAAGCTTTGGGACGACGTGGCACTCATGTACGGTGAACGGTTACTTAGTCGTCAGAAACCGCCGCTGAACTTGTGAAATGCTACCCCTGGCAGCCACAAGGATGGAGTCTGAAGGCTCCCTCCCTAAGTGAAGTCAGCGAGACAGAGGGTGACAAAACCATATCGTGTCCCTCTGAGGAGAAATGAAGAAAGAGATGCAAAACAAGTAATTTACAACCAAAGAGAGTCCCTGGGAATCCAAAGGGCTCCCCCCAGAATTGAAGGGTCCAATATGAATCAGGGTGTCGGGACTAACATAGACGCAGCAGTCTGCATTTGCAATAGATAACTAAAAGGATCATCTCCTTCCTTCCATGGATACACAGACATCTATATCTCTGACACACACACAGGAATCTGAAACTCTTAAGAGATAATCCACAGGATTAGCTCCTTCCTTCTTCCTTTCCCCCTTGTTTCTGCAGTTCTCTATAAGGACCTGCGTCCAGCACTCTGCCCCACCTTCTGCAATAATCTCTCTGGTAAAAGAATCCAAAAAAGAATAGAATAGATATACTCCATGGTGGTTTAGTCACTAAACTGTATCCGACTCTTGCGACCCCATGGACAATAGCCTGCCCGACTCCTCTGTCCATGGGATTGTCCAGGCAAGAATACTGGAATGGGGTGCCATTGCCTTCTCCAGGGGATCGTCCCAAGCCAGGATTTGAACCCGGTCTCCTGCCTGCAGGCAGTCTCTTGGCCACCTGAGCTACAAGCGGAGCCCATACTTCATGGACGTGTGACACCTCAATCGGGTGGCTCTGCGCGGCCAAGAAGCCCAGCACGGCTGATTGGCCGTCCCCCAGCAGAGCCCTGGCATCAGGAAATGAGAGGCAAGCAAAGACGAGCGATGGCTACTTTATAGCCTATGGCCTTTTGACTTGAGATCCTACCCTGTCCTTGGCCCTGGCCAGGGTTTGGCGCCACAGCTGGATCGGGCTGGGGCCCAGACAGCCCTCGGTTGAGCCCCCTCTTAAACCTCCACGGTCTGGTTGGCTCTGGCCGAGACCAGAGTCCCCAGTGCACCTAAAGGATGCTGGCCCGAACCTCTGGTCTCAAGGAGCTTGGAAAAGTCACAGCCTCCACGGTTCCTGGCGTCAATTTCAGGAGGTAATTTGCTCACTCTTTTTATGTCAGTAGAAAGTCTATGACGATATGCTCAGCACTGAAAATGATTAGAGTAATTGAAATCAAATCTAAAATAAGGTATCAGTTCACAGCAGTCAGAATGGGTTTCATAATAATGTCTACTACACATACCTGTAAAAAACCGTAATTCCAAAAGATAGATGCACCACAGTGTTCACATAACCAGGACATGGAGGCCGCCTAGATATTCAGCAACAGAGGGATGGATAAAGACGATGTGTGTCATATGTACAGTGGAATATTATTTGTAAAATGAGCCAAATCATGCCATTTGCAGAGTTGTGAATGGGCTTAGAGACTGTCAAACGAGTATAGTAATTCAGAAAGAGTAAAACCTACATTGTATAATGTTGTTCCTATGTGGAACCTAAAAAAAATGATAAAGATGAGCTTTTATGTTAAGGACAAATAGAGACACAGACATAGAGAACTTGTGCAAGGCTGGGGCACAGGGGACTGGGAAATGGGACTTAAAGATACACACTCACAGGAGTGATAGTCGCTCAGTCGTGTCCGGCCCTTTGTGACCCCATGGACTGTAGCCCGCCAGGCTCTTCTGTCCGTGGGATTCTCCAGGCAAGAATACTGGAGTGGGTAGCCATTCCCTTCTCCAAAGGATCTTCCCGTCTCAGGAATCAAACCCAGGTCTCCTGTGTTGCAGGCAGATTCTTCACCGTTTGAGCTACAGAAAAATCCGCCTGCAGTGTGGGAGACCAAGGTTCAATCCCTGGGTACGCAAGATCCCCTGGAGAAGCAAAAGGCTACCCACTCCATTATTCTGGCCTGGAGAGTTCCATGAACTGTATACTAAAGATATACACTGCTATGTATGAAAGTGAAGTGAAAGTGAAGTCGCTCAGTCGTGAGTCGTGTCCGACTCTTTGCAAGCCCATGGACTGTAGCCTGCCAGGCGCCTCCATCCATGGGATTCTCCAGGCAAGAATACTGGAGTGGGTTGCCATTTCCTTCTCCAGGGGATCTTATAACACAGGTAACTAATGAAAACCTACTGTATAGCACAGTGAAGTCTACCCAATCTTCTCTGGTGACGTAACTGGGAAGGAAATCCAAAAATAGGACATGTAAATATATATATATATACATAAATATAGAGCCAATTCATTGGCTATGCAGCAGAAACGAACACAGCATTGTAAAGCAGCTATACTGCAAGAAAAAATCATTTTTATAAGTGTCTACAGACAGTAGTTGTGACTGAGGACCTGGATAAAAGGGAACCCTCCTGGACTGTTGGTGGGGACGAACACTGGTAACCACCACTATGGAGCAAAGTGTTTGGGTTCTTTGGAAAAACTAAAAAGACAACTACCGTATGATCTGGCAATCCCTCTCTTGGGCATATAACCAGAGAAAACCGCAATTGGAAAAGACACTTGCACCCCAACATTCATTGCGTCACTACCTGCAATAGCCAGACCCAAATGCCACCTAAGCATCCACTGACTGCTGAATGGCAAGGAAGATGACACACACACACCCCCCCCCACAGTGGAATTTTATTAGCCGGGAAAGAATGAAATAATGCTGCTTGTGCCAACATGGGTGGGCCTATGGATTACTGTGCTGAGTGAAGTAAGTCAGAGACAAATATTATGTGATATCAATTATATTTTAAAACCTAGAGAAATTGATACAAAAGAACTTATTTGCAAAACAGAAATAGACTCAGGGAAATAGATGACAAACATGATCACCAAAGAAATACAGGGTGAAGGGATAAAATAGGAGTTTGGGCTTAACATATTAGCCAGAAGAACATCTGCTTCCTGGACTATGCTAAAGACTTTGAGTGGATCACAACAAACTGTGGAGATTTCTTCAAGAGATGGGAACACCAGACCACCTGACCTGCCTCCTGAGAAACCTGTATGCAGGTCAGGAAGCAACAGTTAGAACTGGACATGGAACAACGGACTGGTTCAAAACTGGGAAAGGAGTACATCAAGGCTGTGTTTTGTCACCCAGCTTATTTAACTTAAATGCAGAGTTCTGTTCAGTTCAGTCGCTCAGTCGTGTCCGACTCTTTGTGACCCCATGGCCTGCAGCACGCTAGGCCTCCCTGTCCATCACCAACTCCTGGAGTTTACCCAAACTCATGTCCATCGAGTCAGTGATGCGATCCAACCATCTCATCCTCTGTCGTCCCCTTCTCCTCCTGCCCCCAATCCCTCCCAGCATCAGGGTCTTTTCCAATGAGTCAGCTCTTCGCATCAGGTGGCCACAGTATTGGAGTTTCAGCTTCAGCATCAGTCCTTCCGGTGAATATTCAGGACTGATTTCCCTTAGGATGGACTGGTTGGATCTCCTTGCAGTTCAAGAGACTCTCAAGAGTCTTCTCCAACACCACAGTTCAAAAGCATCAGTTCTTCAGGGCTCAGCTTTCCTTATAGTCCAACTCTCACATCCATACATGACTACTGGAAAAACCATAGCTTTGACTAGACAGACCTTCGTTGGCTAAGTAATGTCTCTGCTTTGTAATATGCTGTCTAAGTTGGTCATAACTTTTCTTCCAAGGAAAAAGTGTTTAATTTCTTGTCTGCAGTCATCATCTGCAGTGATTTTCGAGCCCAAGAAAATAAAGTCTCTCACTGTTTCCATTGTTTCCCCATCTATTTGCCGTGAAGTGATGGGACCAGGTGCCATGATCTTAGTTTTCTGAATGTTGAGTTTTAAGCCAGCTTTTTCACTCTCCTCTTTCACTTTCATCAAGGGGCTAATTCATTCTTCTCTTTCTGCCATAAGGGTGGTGCCATCTGCATATCTGAGGTTATTGATATTTCTCCCCAGCAATCCTGATTCCAGCTTGTGCTTCATCCAGCCCAGTGTTTCTCCTGATGTACTCTGCATATAAGTTAAATAAGCAGGGTGACAATATACAGCTTTGACATATTCCTTCTCTGATTTGGAACCAGTCTGCTATTCCACGTCCAGTTCTAACTCTTGTCTCCTGACCTGCATACATGATATACAGAGTACATCATGCAAAATGCAGGGCTGGATGAAGCACAAGCTGGAATCAAGATTGCCAGGAGAAATAGCAATAACCGTAGATACATAGATGATACCATCCTAACGGCAGAAAGTGAAGAAGAGCTAAGGAGTCTCTTGATGGAAAAGGAGAGTGAAAAAGCTGGCTTAAAACTCATCAGTTAAAAACCTAAGATCATGGCATCCGGTCCCATCACTTCATGGCAAATAGATGGGGACACAATGGGAACATTGACAGACTACTTTCTTGGGCTCTAAAATCACTGGTCTGTCCCCGTTCAGCGCCCCCGGGCCATGGCGATCAGAGCCCGGTGTTAGCACGGGATGGTGCCTGGTGCGGGCGCGTGGTGAACAGCACGTCCGATGGGCACGTGGCGCTTTCGATCAGTGACCACCCTGGGCCCAGGTGACTGGTCAAGTCCTGTCATTAGAAGCCGCTGAAGCCGACCAGGGATTCGGGGACTTGAGTCCACTGCCCACACTTGCAGGGACTCCTGTGTCCTGAGGCCAACTGTCCCCTCTTGACTCTTGACTGCGGAGTCTTGCCCCAAGGCCACAGAAGCGGAGCCCAGAACCGAGGCCACCTCCGAAGCGGGCTGAGCCCCTTTGTCGCAACTGCCAGAAGCCCCCCCTGGGTATCACCAGCTGGCCTCCTGACCGCAAATGAGGCAGAAATGCTCACCCTGGGGCTCAGCCTATGGCGCTCTGAAGTGTTTGTCGCTCAGTCGTGTCTGACTCTTCTGTGACCCCATGGACTACAGCCCTCCGGGCTCCTCCATCCATGGGATTCTCCAGGCAAGAACACTGGGGTGGGTAGCCATGCCCTCCTCCACGGGATCTTCCCGCCCCAGGGATCAAACCCACATCTTTTGCATCGCAGGCAGTCTGTACCATCTGAGCCACTAGGGAAGCCCCAACTAATCACCTAATGCCAGCCTTCCAGCAGGAATTTTCTGTCTTGAGACTGTAAGAATTGGCTGCTAAACCTGCACGGACTCCCTCTGGTCTGTTGGGGGGTCGGCCCTCTGTGGGTGCTGGCAGCGTCATTATCTCTGCTTTCTGTTATTAATAAACCCACTCCTTTCTGAACCACTCCGTGTCTGGAAATTCTTTTCCAACCAGAGCTGGGACTCCGCGACATTCACCTTACTGTCTCCAACCTGAGAGAATAACACCCCTCTCTGAGGAATGTCCCCGGGACTGGGCTGAAAGCCCTCTGTAAGCGGCAAACAGCTTGCTAAACATAAAGAGGAACGGCCGCGCCAGAATGGAACCCACACGTTTCGATTTTAAAAGGAAATTTTATTTTCATGTTATAAGGTGATTACAAACTCCTCTAAAAAAAAGAAAGCAAAGATGAATTTAAAATATTGATATACATATTTTCTAAAAAGCCAAAGAGGAAAAGAAACACCCTGCAAAATACAGGGATTCGTATCAGAAAACATTTATACACAAAAGCTTGTATACAGCGAGACTGAATTACACACCAAGGATCTTATTCAAATACAAATGCTCCTCAGAAGAGTCTCTTGTTGCTTGATATATTTTTTTTCTTTTACAAAAGTTTAAAATATCTTAAAAAATAGTTTGAAGTTTCAAAAAATGTCCTGATGAACCAGACATTTCTGGAAGGAGGCAAAGACCCACATTCTCAGCTTTCTCTCATGCTAAATACAGTCACAGTTGCTAGGGATTTGAAAATTAATTGGGTAAAAAAATGAAGCTGACATCTCAGTTTGAAGTCAAATATATAATAAGATGCTTCAGCCCCCCACCCCAGGGAACAGGGCAGAACGTGTCTGCAGCCACACCCGTGGAGAGGCCGACCCGGGGACAAAGGCTGCCCCCTGGCTCCGGGGCATCCACACCCCTCTCCGAGTTCGATGCCTGAGCTTCGTTCGTTGTTTTGTGCTTGTTGGGATTTTTGCACAGTGATATTCACGGCGTCCACGCAGACGGCCTGGCTCCCCGGACCTTGAGTCTGAGGGCTGTATGGGGCCTCTGGCTGCCTCGAGGGGGGTTCCTTTCTTGGGTTCTTTCCTGGCCAGTCTCTGAGGCCTGGGGGTGGGGAGGGATGGTGGGGGGTATGGCTGGGAGATGCTGGCTGGGCCCCTGACCGCTGTGTGGTACCTGGGGACATGGGACACTCTGGGCCAGGCTGAGTAGGATGTCCCCTCCCCTTACACTGTCCCCCCCACCGTCTTGGGGACCTGGGGAGAGAATGTGGGACCAGAAGCTTTGCAGAGGGAGCTGCCCAGGGCCCAGAAACCACCTGAGGCCGCTCTGTGATGGCTGCGGATGTCCCACGTGGCCTCAGGCTAGATCCCGCCGTCTCCTGCATCCCTGCTCTCAACGCCTGGCTCCCAGAGGCCTGCTGGGTGGGGGGCCGGGGGGCTGGGGCTGCCTGTCCCACTAAGTTGCAACTTGGGGTCCAGCCAACCCCTGAGGACGCTCACAGGGTCCCTGGACTGTGGGGAGGGAGCAGGCCCTTTGCCATAAGGCTGGTCTTTGGTCTTCAAGGCGAACATGCCCCTTTGCCAATGAGGGCGCTGACTGGGAGACCCAGGAAGCCTCTCCATCACTGGGGACCGCAGGGGCAAACAGGGCCCAGGCCCAGCTCCATGAAGCATCTCCCCGGGTGAGACCGTCCTGGGGCCCTGAACCATTTCTGCACCCTAGAAATCTCCTTTAAGCCTCCGTCTTGCCTCCCTTCCAAATCTGGCTGCAAACATCAGAATTCCATCCCAGGTAGAGCGCGGGCAAGAGGCCTGCCCAGAGACAGGCGAACCAGAGTCGTGAGCTCCAATGACAAGTTTCCTTTATGCGGAGACATCAGAGGCACACGTCATTACATAAGGTACTCACAGAGCTGAGTTCTATGGATACACAGGAGCTGGGGGGTCAGGCGGGGGCTTGCGACTGGGGACAGGTGCCTGGAGACGGGCGAGGACCCGGTTTGGGAGAGTGGCTGACCTTCCTTCCAGGCGGGGCCTGGGGGCTTGGTCTGCGTGTGTCTTTGGTCTAGAATTTGGTCTGGGAATCGTAGAAGGGGCCGTTTCCGGGCCATTTCCAGAATGTTGAGATTTGCCAACCATCCCGAAACGCTGTGGCCTTTCGCCGGGGTCCGAGGCCCCCCCGAGCCCCTGCACGTGACCTGTCCCCAGTCACTGACAGTGGTTAGTTTACTAAAGCTCCATAAGACAAAGAAGAGGTCACATTGCTACTCAATAAAACTGGGAAAAAAAAAAAAAACAACACCAGCGAATCAGACACGGTGGCAACCATAAATACATAGTGAGATGGGAACGTAGATTTGCTGACGGTTTGGAATAGGGTGGGGTGTTGTTTGGCAGAGCATCGCCATGGAGACAGGGGACTGTGACCACACGCCAAAGATGGGAGGTTCAGAGTGACCTCTGCCCCCTGGGAGGGCGACACCTGAGGCCCCACCCCTGCCCGGGTTTGGGGAGGGGGGGTCCCAGGGTTCACAGAACCCCTGCTCTGAACGCGGAGCGGGATCGCGCTCCACAGCCCCCGCGGCGATCACGGCCCTTCCTGCGGGACGATGGTTCGGTTTACTTTAGACTCTGGGCTTGGAAGTGTCTGTTTAAATGGCACAGTTGAGGTCCAGATGCGGGCTGGGCGGGATTCTAAAGGTGGGGTGCCTTCCGTCCTGGTTCAGAGAGGGACGCCTGTTTCCAGGGTGCCTGCCCTGACTCAGCTTCTGCCTGCAGTCCCCACCTACTGCAAGCCTGACCCCGGCTTTTGTAGGGCAGGGGGAGAAAGCGATACCTTAGCTCCCAGGTGACCTGCGTGGGTTGCCCTGTATCTGAACTCGCAGGAGAGTTAGGGGAGCACGTCGCCCCAATGACAGCTCGCTCCTGGAGCTCCCTGCTGGGCGCCAGGGTGACCCTGGGCTGGGGTCTTCAACAAGAGTCTCTGGGAAACGAGGCCAGAGCTGAGGGTGGAGTGAGGAGGGAAGGAGCAGCCCCTCGCCCGACACCAGGCCCCCCACCCCCTCCGGGGCACTTGGGCGCACATCCTTTGGTCCGCTGGCTTACCCCTCGCCCCTCACCAAATACATCACGCTTCTCCAACAGGCAGCTTCGAGAGATGCCAGCTGGGGAGGTCGGCCGGAAGCTGATAGGAGCCCCCTTCTAAGGCAACAGACCCATCCATGTGAGGTCTGGAGCCTGGAGACCCCCAGTTCCTGCGGGGCCAGCCTCCACTTGCTCCAGGGGATACCCCGGGGAAGGATGCCTCTCCCTCTCGTCCTTCTGACTATCCACACTCAATCCTGAAATAAAAGGGACCCTCCCGATGCAGGGGTCCCCGGTGCGCTTAGCATCCGACTTTCGCCGTTGGGCCTCCACTGTGGACTCTGAGTCCCTTTTCTTGAGGGTTGGTTTACGGTTTGGGCATCTCTCTTGTTGGCTAAGATAAGCATCACAAGGCGCCTTCCTCTCTCCAGCCCCTTGGGGTCTGGCCAGATAGCTGTTTGCTTCACTTGAACCAGGTCTGCGGGTACGCCACCTTTAAAATTCCACCCAGGGTTCTGGTCAAGGGGGGCAGAACTTTCTGCCAGCTGCATAAGCACCGAAGAATTGCTTTTAAAAATGAGATCTATCGCTGGCGAGATCAATTCAAGTGGTAAAAGTCTTTGACAATCTCTACGTGTGTACATAGTTACATGTAAAAAAAATACAAAGAAAATTTTACCAAGTCCCCATAAAATACATCTGATTCTGTATGAAAGTTCTGCCTTGCCCCGGACAGCTGCCCGTGGGTTTGCTTTTTTGTACAAAACATCCCCAAATCAAAAGGAAATACATATACACACAACACCGCACACACACGTGCACACGCTCACACACACACACACACACACAGAGTAACATTTTTTGTGACAATTGAAAAAATAAACAAAAACCCTAGTGCAAATATAAAGCTCTGTAAACCTGGTCCTACGAGAATCTAATGTTAGTAAACAGCAGGAGAACAGCCCGTCCGCCGGACAGCGCTCACATCATGGTCTCCACGATGATGTGGGTGGGTTTCCTGAGCGTGTTGTTGAGGGCCATGCGTGAGCTGTAGGGCATGGCCCCCTCGCGCTCCACGGCCCAGTGGTTGGGTTCCCTCGGGGTCAGCAGGTACTTGAGTCTCTGGAGAAGGAAGGGGACAGGTGTGGGGAGACAGGTCAGGCCCTGTGGGTTCCCTCTTCACCTCGCGTCCTGCCGGGGTGCCGTGTGACCTTCGCCAAACCCCTGCCCTCTCTGGACCTCCCATTTTTCATCTCCTGGCAAACAGAGGCCTTGAACCAAGGTGCCCCAGGCCCTCAACGAGAGCAGAGCTCCCAGCAGGTAGATTCCTTGGCCAAGGGGACTCATGCCTCCACACTCTTTCCCCCACAGAGCTGAAATACGCCTCCTCGGGATTCTTGTCCCCACTATCTCCCTGTCTTGCAAAGCAGCTGAGTTTCTGCAGTTCGTATGCCCGAGGCTGGATGACTGTCTTGAGCCTCCCATGGCTCTCAACCTTCCCAAACTCTCCCATCTCCACAAGCTACAGGTCCTGCCCTCTCCACATCCCCGCTGGGGGCCTGGAGACCACGCTGCCTGTCTGCGCTGCCCCGCCGATCAGAGAGGCCAGAGGCTGGACCACCGCCAGGTGTGGGGCAGCTGGTTCTTCCCCAGGTTGCCTATTCCCGGGTGAGGGGGAAAAAAGCCCCTCTCAGGACACCCAAGAAACCAAAGCAGAGCTGAGACTTGACCCAGGGCTCCCGCCACCCAGCCCACCGCCTGCCAGGTGGCCACTCAGAGGCTTCAAGAGGAAGCAGTGGCCAATGGAAAACCCTCTGTCTCGGCCGTTCATTGCAGGTTTACAACAACGCTCAAAGCTGCTTGGTAAAAGCTACAATATTTCATTTGAAAATCCAGATTTCCACCTGCTCTTTAAAAACCACAAGCTCTGGCAAGCAGAGGCCCATATCTCCTTGATAATCCGGGGTGGGGGGGCGCCAGAACCGGGAGCCTGACCACCTCCTGTGATGGTGCCTGAGCCCCCGCGCCCCAGTGCCCCCCACACCCCAGCTGGGGCGGCTGCCTGGGCCTGGGAGGAACCAGACTGGAGGCCATCACAGGTGGCTGGCGGCCGGCTGCCTCCAGAGGAGGGGGCTTCAGGGAACTGTCAGGTCAGGTCTGGGGGCGTGAGGATCGGACGCGACCCGGGGGTGGACTCGAATTCCTCCCCAACACCAACCCTGCTCTGCCTGAACCTCTAAACGTGAGATGGAGCAGGATTTTAAAATTAGGATTCCAAGGGACAGAAGGCAGTGACCTCTTGGGTCGGCTATGAGCATTCAACACTGCCTTCCAACGCCACCAATTAACCCTTCAGTTTCTGGGTGGCAAGAGAAATTCCTGGAAATTCCAGGGGGGCAGGGCTGGATCTGTCCCAGGCACACTATGTCCGTGCTCTGATAAATGAGAGGGCTATTCAGCATTCTGGCTGAATTCTGGGGTCCTTCCTTGCGGCCTCTGAGAAAACACAATGGAGCCAGGGCTGCAGGGACACCCCAGAGGCTTTCCTGGCCCAGACAGACCCCAGCCTCACAGTTTCCTCCCAGGCACACCCCTGCCTACTTCCTCTGTCTCAGGAAGGCCTGTCCCCTCCCTCCCCCACCCCGAGCCCCCGACCAACGACATCTCCCCCCTCAACCAGGCCCCTGCCCACAAGGAAACTGCCCAGCCCAGGAGGGAGTCAGGGCCCCCGGACATCCTGGCTCCAGATTTTTAAGAGAATAACAATAAAAACAGCCCAGAACAAAACAGTGCTGTCCTGGAGCCAGCCCAAGCCCAAAGGTTAAGGGAGAGTCTAAGAAAAGGATTTCTTGGAAAGAGCCAGGGCCTGTAACCTCCAGGACTGTTGGAGGAATTTCGGAGAGGATGGCGGCAGGATTCGGGGGCGGGGGGCGGGGAGACCCACGGGGGCAGAGACCCTGGAGCCGGAGCTTCTGGTTGGTGCAGAGGTGGCCTCTTTCCGAGGGTCTGGCGGCAATCAGGGCCACCGGTCTGGGAAGGGGGACACCAGCGTGGGCTGGGCTCAGCCCTCCCCACCAGCTCCTGTCTCAGCAACAACCTGGCCCCCTCTGCTTGGGGGCGAAGCCCTGGCTCTCGTCTTGGCATCTGAAGCCGCTGCCCCCTGGCCTGCTGCCTGGACCCCAAAGGTGCTGCCGCTGCCCCGTCTTCCCGCCACGCAACCTCCTGCCCGCAGCTTCAGCCGCGCCGCAGGAGGAGGGAGGGGCCTGGGGCTCAGAGAGGGCCAGCGCGGGGCCCCAGGTCACACAGCCAACTGCCAGCTGGCTGGCCTTCAGCATCCTGCCCCTGGCGGGGGGCCCCGGGTGCTTACCACGAGGAAGGGCCCTTCGGTCTGGCCGAGGCGGACCACCATGACCAGGGGGACGCACACCATGGAGGACAGGGCCAGGCACCAGCCCAGCCCGATGGCCCAGGTGGGGTATGTGTAGACTTTGTTGTAGGTCAGGGGTACATACTTGACGAGAGAGAAGACAAAACATCCCTGTGGGGAGACCAGGGGGCGGTCAGGGGCTTCCGGGGCCAGGGCGGGGCCCACCCGAGGGGCCCACACTCCTCCCCCTCTGCTGACGGAGCGGCTGCCCTGCTCAGAACCCTCTGCTGCTCCGCAGGGCCTTCAGGACGCACGGTCCTCCTCTGGCCAGCAGTGCCCGGCCACCTGCCCACCGCCTCCTCCTGCATGGCTATGCTATGGATCCCAGTGTCTCAGCCCCGCCGGGGCCCCTGGGGACCTCTGGGCAGGCTGCTTCCACCCGTGGGACCGCCTTCCTGCATCTTCTCTGCATCCCAGCTGCCCATGTGGCTCCAGTGGTAGAGAGACCACCTGTCAGGCCCCTGACCGCCCAGGTGGAGCTGGGCAGGACCCTCGGGGCGCCCTTAGAATGCAGTGCAAACACGCACGCGTGCACATGAGCCCAGGTGCCAAGTCGCTTCAGTCGTGCCTGACTCTGTGCGACCGCACGGGCTGCGGCCCGCCAGGCTCCTCTGTCCACGGGGAGTATCCAGGCAAGAATGCTGGAGTGGGTGGCCGTGCCCTCCTCCAGGGGGTCTTCCTGACCCAGGGAAGATCGAACCCACGTCTCTTACGTCTCCTGCGTCGGCAGGCGGGTTCTTTACCACTGGCGCCACCGGGAAAGCCCACTGGCTGCTAGAGCGGATGGCATTTTGTGGGGGCCAGTCTGCAGCTCAGGTGATAAAAGGGCACAGCCGCTCTTGGGGGTAAAGAGACAGCCTACGCGGCCACTGCTACTCAGCCCCACATCGGTCGGCCTCCTTGTTTAACAAATGGGGATGCGGGGGCCTCAGGAGGAAGGGACACAGTGGCCTGGAGACCGAGGTCCCTGGGAGCATCCCCCAGCACCCGGTTCCTAAACACGGGGGACAGTCTACCCTCTGAGCTCGCCGTGGTCTAAGCAGACAGCGGCAGCCCGGCCCCTGCCCCGAGGCCCAGCTCACACGGGTTTGTCGGAGGCTAGCACTGAGCCGACGCTGAGTTCACGATGGGCGGGCGGACGGGTGAAACCGTCAAGCCCTGGGGTAGGGACGGTGGCCCACGGCCGCGCATGAGGACACTCACGATACAGAGAAGCGGGGTGACCACGGCCCAGCAGTACTTCATCCAGGGCCCTGGCCGGTAGCCGATCATGTCCTCAATACCATCGTAGAAGTTATCGCTGCCTGCAAGAGTCAGAGGCAGATGGACAGTGATCTGGCGTCCCAGATGTGGCGTCCGCCCCGGGAACCTCATGGCAGGGGCTCAAGGGCCGTGGGATCGGGGCGGGGCGAGGAGTGGGGGGGGGTCTCCAGGGCCTCACCCAGGTCTGTGCAACTGTCCACACCACACAGACCCGGCACACGTTTATCTGAAAGGATCTGAAATTCACGGGTCACTGGGTAGCCAGTATTTTTTTGGCAACCTCAGGCAGAGTCCCAAATCCTGGTGTGGCCATCCCAAGGACTCGAGGAGGTCAGAATGGACCATTCCTGGACTCCAGGGGTGGTTCACCAAAGACAGACCCCTGCAAGGCCAAACTCTGTGTTTGTCAAGGCATCAGATCAGACCTTGAACCTTCAGCCTGGAGTAAAGCTTCCACGTGGCTACAGTCGTATTTGTGGTGAAAGGGGAAGGGTCCAGGCAGGGAACAGCCTTTGTGTTTGATGCAAAATGAAATTCCCACGAGAAATCTGTTTCTGAAGCTTCTAAAGAGAGAAGCCCAAAGAGGAGACCTGAGAAAAGCAGGCAAACATCTCTACTCACCATATATCCAGGCAATAGCAAAACATTCAAAGAACGCCACCCACAAGAGGCATACACCGCTCGCTGCATAGTAGTCAAAGAGCTGAAAGACGTACATGCCGCCCTGCGAAGAGAAAGCCAGAGGAGGTGAACTTGCTCTTTGGCTGCTAAGTCCCTCCATATGTAAAGAGTTCTGGCCTGTCAACAAGAAAACAGAAAGCCCAGGCTGGAGCACGGGGAGGGGGGGCGGGGCGGGGGGGATTGGGCAGAGGCTGTGAGGACCAGATAACTGTGTTAAAAGATGCTTAGCTTCATGACAAATTTAAGTCAAAAAGTAAAAACTTAATTAAAAAAGACACACACACAAAGAAATGAAAGCAAAACATGTCTTTCTTCGCACAAAAAAGAATGGGTTGGCTGAAGCCTGTTTCCAATGGAGGGGCTTAAAACCCCCGGCGGCCAACAGAGAAGACTTCAGTGAGACCGAGCTGCTCGGCATGTGAACCTGTGATCTGCCTTTCCAGGGGTGTTTCTTACAGACACTTCGGGAAACGCATTTGAGTTCCGGGAAGGAAGACTGGGGATGTGAAACCCTGATCTGGGGGTCGAATGCAACTCTGGGCCGGAGGGTAAGGAGAGACAGGTGGTGGGCGCTGGGGAGATGAGGCCGCGGCCCGGGCTAGGCTCACACGCTCCGGCGGAGAAGGGCCAGTGCCCACAGCAGTGGGGATGGAGCTGCTGTCAAAGGGCATTTTGGCCGAAGCGCCCCTTCCCCGGCCCTCGGGATGAGGAGAGATGGAGGGCAGCAGGTGGCCACGGTGTTGCCAGGGTAACAGGGAAGCGGGGCAGGGCGTCCGGCGGAAGGCGGGGTCCTGAGTCACCCCCTGCTGCCCCTGGGTGGGGTGGGATCCCCTAAGGAGGGACGACCTCAGTTGCTGGGCCCTCTCACCCAGCCGCTGGGTGGGGGGCGGCAGGGAGGCGGTGTGGCCTTGAACTGACCTGGGAAACACAGTGAAAGCACCCAGGGCCCTGCAGGCGGGGGGTCCCCCTCGTGCCAGGCGGGAGCCACCTACCTCCGTCACCATGGTCAGCCCCAGCAGGTAGCTGACGCAGCATATGGAGGCGATGAAGATCTCCCGATGAAAACCCTTCCTTAGCAAGGATGGGTGCAGATCAACCAAGGACGTGATCTGTCCTTCCACTTCCACGAACTGGGGAGGGAAGGAGAGCCATGAGCAGCAGGCCAGCACCCCCTCGGCTCGGGTTGTGGGGGGTCACGTCCACGCCGTGGAGGGGCTCCGCATGCTGAGTCCCGCCCGTCGGGCCGGGCCTGGTGGGCCCCGCGCGGCTCTCCAGGTAGCCCATGCCCCTGAGGCCCCTCCGCCCGGCACACTTGCTGGCTGGTGTGTCAACGTGGGCAACCTCCCGCTTGGGTCTGGGTTTTCCTGGAAGCTGAGGGCGGTGCCCCCTTATTTCCGGGCCTTGGGCACCCAGTCGGGCCAGGTACATAGCAGCACGTGACCTATGGGTGGTGACCCAGGCAAGTCTGGGCTCCAGTTTCCAGACTGAAGACTCACACGGTGGTTTTTAACCCTGCGGGGACTGTGGGCTCCACGGGGGGATCCCGCACACATTGCATGCACACCCACAGGCCCATGTGCGTGAGTCAAATGCTGCCTGAGACCCCAGGAACTCATCCCTGGGCTCCCAAGGGTGATGGAAAGGCCAGTCCATAGGTAACCTTTGAGGGTGACCGTCGGTCTTTCTAAACCTTCCCACTGTTGCACCTAACGATTTATCCCTGGGGGGACGTTTCACATCAGTCCACGGAACTGCCTCGGTTCTCAGACGGGGGCGTTAACCCCGTCCTGTGGATGCGAATCGCAAGGATTTAATGGCTTCACGACCTCAAGGGAAGGTGCCCCGCAGACCGTCTCCAGCTTCCGTGGCGGCCGACCTGGGCCGGACCACGTCTATCCCTAGGCACCTATCCGCAGCACAGTAGTCTAGAGGTACGGTTTGGGGTGAAAGGGCACGCTGATGCATTTTCATTGGAGTGACCACAGCCAAACGGCTCGGCTAGCCAACACGCCCTCTGAGGCCGTCGGAGTCCACTCGACGTCCAAAAGCTAAAACCTCAACCTGTCGGCTCTTTCCTCTGGGACAGACACTGGGAGGTTTGCTTCCACAGCCTTCCTGCAAAACACGGCCAACGGCTGGCTCCTCTGGGAAGCGTCACGGGAGAATCAGGGAACACACATGCACTGGAGCAGGTCCTTCCCGTGCGTTCAAAGGGGCTGGGAATTCAGAGAAACGATGACCAAGAAGCTCTTGGAAGGGGTCCCAAGAGAGCAGGGGGCAGGTGCTTAGACCTCTGATTGATGTCTCAGCCAAAGGGGTGCTGAGTCTAAAAGGCCAGTGAACCAGAGCAGACCGGCAAATCTGCCATTGACCTTGTAAAGGAGTTAGGCACAAAGGTTCTTTCCCGTTCCGAGATCTGAAAATCAAAGACACGCAGATGCAGGGTCACCGAGAGTCAGGGCCAATGCCAGCACAAGCCCCTCGTTTCTGAGCTCGCTGCGGCCCTGGGGGCACCACGCCAGCTGCGCCACCAGCCTCTCCAGACCTGACTCGCTGAATAGTGACGCAGCCCCGCCTTCTCAGAGCCTCTGCTTCCTTCGCTATAAAGTGAGAGCATCCTGTCTGCTTGACAGGGGAGAGGATGGGAACGGGTGAGAGTAAATGGGTGATGGGCTGATTCCTGTTAATATACGGCGGGGGCTGGAGGGGTGTGCTCCTGGGGGAGGGGGAATCCAGCTCTCCTTTCCTTTGCCGCCTGTGCGCGCACACCGCGTCCCCGCTCGGGCTGCGCACACACCGCGCCCCCCTCGGGGAGGCCAGCGAGAGCGATAGGCATCTGTCTCCACGTCGTGACCGTCCCACTCCCTCTCTCCGGAAACACCCCTCAACCAAAGAGAATGCTCCCGAACCTAGGGACCCCCTCCTCGGCTGAGTGGGGCGCGCGCTCCCTGAGACTGGTGCACTTCCACGGGAGGGAGCTATGTGCTGGGGGGAGAAACTCAGGCGGAAAGGCCGGCCCGTCCCTGGTGGCCCAGTGGTTAAGAGTCCACCTTCCCGCGCAAGGGACACAGGTTCCATCCCTGGCTGGGAACGAAGACCCCACGTGCTGCCGGGCAACTAAGCCCGCGCGCCACCACCGGGACCGACGCAGTCAAAAATAAGCAAGTAATTATCTTTAAAAAAAGGGAAGGCCAGCTCGCAGGGATGAACTGGCAGCTCTGGGAGCCGTCAGGCACGGCTTCAGTCCCTAACCCGCTGGGTGCGGCTGAGTCCAGGTTGTCTCTGAGCCTAGCTCCCTTGGCTCTGGGGGACAGTTGTACGTAAATACGGGACCCTGCGTATTAAGGAGCTGATGCTTAAAAGCCAGGCGGCGGCGGGAGGAAAAGGGGGTTTTAGTGGGGACAGGCTTTCCGTTTGGGAAGATGAGAAAGTTCTGGAGATGGTGGTGATGGCTACGACGACGTGAGTGTGCTTAAGGCACGGATCGAGCGCTCACAAATGGGTGCTCAGTGGCTTCAGTCATGTCCTGCTCTGCGACCCTATGGACTGTGGCCCACCAGCCTCCTCTGTCCAGTGGGATTTTTCCAGGCAAGAATACTGGAGGGGTTTGCCATTCCTTTCTTCAGACAATCTTCCCGACGCAGGGATCAAACCAGCGTCTCCTTTGCAGCTGGGTCCTCTACCTCTGAGCCGCCGGGGAAGCCCTAAAGATGGCTAAGAGGGTCAATTTCATGTTCTGTGTATTTTTCCACATGTGACACGTGAAGCCTGGTCCGAGTGGACAGCTCGCAGGGTAGGGCCCTTATCATGGCTGGTGCTGATCTATCTGTAAACCTTCCCCCACGGATCCCAGAGCTCAAAGCCCACCACGCCCCTTTCTGGGTCGTTCGGTGCCGCGAGCTCCACGCTCTGAACCAGAAGAGCTCGTGCTCTGGGCGAGGCTGCCCTGGAGAGCTTCAAACCGCCGGAGGTGAAGGGCCGTGGGGGGGTGTGGCTCCGAGGTGCACAGCCTCCACCAGGCCCCACCTGCCTCCCAGGGGCAATCTAATGAATAGCCACCTATGCCCCTTCCGCAGCCCAAGAGGCCAGTCTGGAGATGGCCTGCTTTGTCATTTATTAACCTCTTTCTGTTTTCTTTTTTGGGTTTTGCTGAGAGCTCTGGAAGAGGTTAGAAAAGCCGGCTGCTGGGGGCCTCCTAAGGCCAAGCTCATTAACCAGGGGTGATGGATGGAGCCATCTCGCTGTTTACACAGCTCAAGTTCATCAACAACCTCTCAGTTATTTTTGTTTCCCCTCTCCCAAATGTTTCCTACCCTCTCTCCCCTGCCTGACCTCTCAGAGACTTCCCATCTCCCAGGTCCTGAGTCCCTGGGGGCCCATCTGGTCACTTGCCTCCAGGCCGCTGCCTGGGGGACAGTGGGCAAGGCTCTCTCCTGAAGGGGTGCAGTCCCCGCCTCTCACAGGGTTCCAGCTGCCCAGACTTCTGTGAGGCATCTGGACCCCCGGCTGGCACACGAGGCTGCCTGTCAGAGACTGGCCTTGGATGGAGGCCGCTGGCTGGCCCTGGGCACACGACTAGCCCGCCCTGCACACCCTAACTGCCCTCTCCTGGAGCCACACTTGTGCTCTCGAGAAGGCCCCAGTGAAAACACGCCTATTTCCAGGGAAAGGAGTCCCAGGGGCTCGCTCTAACGTCCTCCGGGCATCACTGACTGTTCCCCATAGGGAAGCGCGCCCAGCGTTTCACCAAAGGCAACGAAGATATAATCATACCCATTGACCGGATGAGGAAACTGAGGCTGGGGTGGAGGAAACGTGTTCAACAAAGCAACACCGTGGGGGTGAGTGGGACTGGGAACTGAGTCTCCAAAGGCAGACGCAGCCCGGCTGATGCACACACCCCGGGGAGGGGGGAGGCCCAAGCCCTGGAGGGCTGGGACATGGGGGTTGAGAGGTGCGGGGAAAGACAATAGGGCAGCGGGGTTCCTGTCTGTGTGGGGAGGGCAGGGAGACGTTGAGCGAGGCTCTGGGGGCTCGGTTTCCCTGTGGGGGCCAAGCTCACAGACCCACGTGCCCCAGGAGGTGGCGAGCACAGCCCGGTCCCAGCTTCCGTGGCCGCGCTCAGGACTGTCGGTGGCCACTCGCGCCCCGGACAGTTGTGTTCGCCGCCTGCCCAGACGGCCTGTGCGCCGGGTCCCGCCCGGGGGCTCCGCGGCGCGTGCCACCACTGTGGTCTCACCCTTCTCCTTGTACCCCTGGGCCCACAACCCGAGGCTGTCTCTCTCTCCCTCGCTGAGGTCAAAGGCTCGAGCTTTGGCGCAGATGACATCCTGCTGCCGCCCTGGACCATTCCCTCCCCCCGGGGTCCAGGAACCCTTGTTGGCTGCAGCTGCTGCAGGCGTGACATGAGGCTGTGTGTGTGTGTGTGTGAGACCCGCCTGGGGGCCATCCCCTCACTCTGCACGTACCTGGCTATCCAGTCCAAGCAAGAGAAGCATAATGAAAAAAAGGATGGACCAAAACGTGGGCAGTGGCATCATCGTCACGGCTTTCGGGTAGGCGATGAAGGCCAGGCCAGGACCTAAGGGGAGAGAAGATGGGGGGGGGGGCGGGCAGAGGGGGTCATCAGTGACCGAGCTGCCTCAAGCCCCGGAGCCACACAAGACACTCGGGGCCCGGGGCGGGTCTCCCCAGTCCCCGATGCAGGGGCCCGCCTGGGGTAAGAGACCAGGCCTGTTCTCACTCGGGATGGGACGCGCGGGGCTCAGGCAGGGGCCCGTTTTAGCATCTGTCTCCTACGCAGCAGCACAGCTGGCCTTCTCAGGCACCAGGTTCTGAGCGGACACCGGTTATGGGTGGGGGGAGACGGGACCGAGCTGGGGAAAGGAGGGACTCCCCGCTCCCCCCAAAACCAGAGAACCGCATCAATGTTTGCTGGAAGGAAGCAAAACCAGGGAGCGCGCTCTGGTTACCTGACTACCAATCCCTGTTTGCAGAGAAAAGCTTTCTACTGAAACCATGAACGCGTGACCAGAAGAATGAAGATGGAACCACGCCCTGCGGGGCCCACGTGTCTTCGGGGTGCATCTGTGCACCCCCCCCCCCCACACTGTGACAGCCCAGGCCCAAAGCCGAGGGAGGGGTGAGTGGGGTAAGACCCCAGGCAGGCAGACCCCTGGCCGCAGTCCAGTCCTCCGCCCACCACCTCCTCTCTCCACATCACCACGTGCCCTCAGGGGGCGGTCTCCCCGCAGGGGTGGGGGCAGGCTCCCATCAGTGAACCCCAAGGAGGCTTCTCCTGCTCAGATTATTGGGTGCTGGGGCCACTTCCTTGGCAAAGGACTCTGGTCTCCAGGGGGTACTCTGACACGCAGGGAGAATCCCCACCAGTTCTGGGGGGTGCCTCCAATTGCAAACGTCCCCTCCCACCTCCAGCTGGGCCTGAGCGAAGACAACCGGGAGAAGGGCTGAGTTGTAACTGAGGCCTGTGGGTCCCCCAGAGGGTCGGGAGCCGCAAAAGAGAGAAGGGCTTGGGCTAAAGAAAAAATATAAAGTAAAATCCACAACTAAAAAAAAAAAAAGAAAAAAAGTCAAGAAATGTGAAACAAACAGGGTTGGAGGATATTTAAAACAGTAAAACAGGGATCGGGAACAAAATGAATGGTCTAAGAAAGAAAAACAAAAAACAGTTTTGAAATAAATTGCAGCCAGAAACCACATCGCACGGCGTTGACCACACGCGTGGCGGCGAGGGTGAGTCCTGTTACATCCAGAATCCACCCTGATGTAAGCAAAATCCGACCGTGACTGTGACCGTGTCCTCGGAGGCGATGGTGGAAAACCCCCAGGAGGGGTGCAAGGGCGCTCGTCCCAAACCCAAAGCCCTGACTGGAGTAGGACCCTCGTCTCCACGGGGCTGGGGCCCCCTGGGACCCCCACGTCAGCTCCGGCCTGACCGCAGGCGGCACGAGAGGGGTCAACCCAGCCGCGGCGAGACAGATGTAAAATGGGGCCCCCACTCCAGCCCACCCCCGCCCGCCTGCTGGGCCCTGAGGCTTCTCGACAGCTACTTCTGTATTTCAGTGTGTGGCCTTTCTCAAGCCAGCCTCGGGGAGAGGGTGTGAGCATCCTTCTCTGAAAGCAAGGGGACTGAAGACGGAGGGCAGGAGACGCGGCAGCCGCTGGAGCTCCTGGGGCAGCAGAGACGCCCAAGCTACGCTTCATTTGCAATGTGCGCTCCTCATGGCTAAATATATCTTGTTCCAATGCACTTCACTCAATATGGTTCTTGTTAAAAAGCTTATTAGCGAAATAATCACCCTTGATGTGTCAGCTGTTCAGACATCACCGCGGGGGAATAAACAACAAGATCTTTGAAGTGGACGGGAATAAGACACAACTTAGCTTGATGGTGAAGACGTAGGTTACGGTACCTAGCTGTCTGCAGAGAAGGATCTGTTTCATGTACCGACATATTACCTCCCACCGCTCAACTCCCTTCACGCTCCTGGCCATTCCCCACCAATCAGAATTGGTTGGCAAGCCCTCAGCTGAAGAATAGCCATTTGCAAAGGGGGTGTCAACTCTCCCCTCGGCCACTCTGCCAGACTCCCGCGCGGGCATAGCTTCTTCACTTCTGCAACTACTTCCTGGGTCCCTCAGTCTCCAGCCTGCCTCTGAGGGCTCCCAGGGGAGGAGAACTCTGGCTAAACGTCTGATCTGGGACCCGGGACAGGGCAGAGGTGTGTGGGGCCGAGGCGTGGGCTGGCCACGACTGCCCCGCGGCACCGGGTGCAGGAGGAGGGGGCCGGGGTGGGGGGAAGCGGGGCCTGGGGCTCTGAGAGGCTCACACACCACGGGCCTGAGGCCATCACATACGTGCAGGGTGGGACGGGGAGGCCGGAGGGGGTACGTCCTCACGTGAGAGGGGCCTGTCCAGCCTCTGGTGGGCACCCTGCCCAGGACACCGCAGATCCGACCTTGAGCAGCCCTTGCTCTCAAGCTGCTGGTCGCAGGGGTGGTGCTGACCTCTGAATGCACGATGCTGAGGTCCCCAAGCTCCAACACTAGGGTCTCCGGCTGGGGAACCAGGACACCACCCTGTGTTTCCAACAAGGGCAAGGACTCCAGCCTGCGCCCTGACAGTCGGGACCTTGCGGTTTCCTCTCGGCCCTGGGAGAAGCCTCAGTCTAGGACCCTCACCTGACCCCAGGTGGCCCGTGAGGGCTCCTGGCAAGTCAGGAGGTCAGGCTGGGCACAAGCGCAACCACCACCCTCTGGGTGACCTGGGCAGGACGGGAGGTGGGCAGAGGAGCGGGAAAGGCGGACCCCGGGGGTCCTGGGAGAGAGGTCTCAGGGCCACATGCAAGCCCTGCTGCTCAGAGCCGCGGGCCCAGGACTGGGAGCTCGTGGGGGCACCTCTTAGAACTGGGGCACCTAGGCTTCTGAGGCTCTGGGGTCGTGGCAGCTGAAGCCCTGACAATTCTCGGGTTCCAGAGCCATCTTGCTGGAACCCCAGGATCCCAGCCTCAGCCTCCACGCTCTGCAGACTCTGACTCTAAGACCATCTCCACGTGCAGCTGTCTTGCAGAGGGGAGCATCCCACCCATGGAGCCTGCACCCCCAAGGGGTGGAGGGGTCTCCACAACCTACCCCCAAACTGAACCTGTCACCGTCCCAGAGGGCGGCCTGTCACAGCCGGTCCTTCCCCAGCTGGGGCAGAAACGGTGGGTGCTTGACACAGGGCAGAGACCGACCCAGTCAAACCAGGAGACAGCGGTGGGATGAGTGAAGGGGGTCGCTTAGAGCAAAATGCAAAATACAGAAACCGAAGCTGAGAAGGTGGCGACGGGATGCCGACGGGTGGCTGCCCTGCCCCTGAGTGAGGAAAGTGCTTTCTGTTGCTGAAACCAGGAGTTTGCTATAGGGAAGGACAGGGAGTGGGGTGGGAGGGGGGCGGTGCAGAAAGACCACTTGAGATGCGCTGAGTATTCCCCCGACTTGACCAGCCCCTGTGTTTCTGCCATCCCTGGGGCAAAACCGCAATGATGTTTCCAATTTAACTTCTGAACTCTTTGAAACCTGGGGGACATCGTGATGCGAGAAGGGGGTGGGGTGGGGGTCCATTTCGGAAACCAGGCTCACCGCCCCCCAAAGCCCCTGGGCGGGGTCTGGCTTCATGCCTGCAGTACTCGGCTCACACACTAGGTGGCAGTACCCACCACCACTGCCACGGACACCACCATACCTGACTCAGCCACATCAGCAATGTCCACCCCTTGCTCTTGTGCCATGAAGCCCAGGATGGAAAAAATTGCGAAGCCAGACACAAAACTGGTACCACTGTTCAGGCATCCCAGCAGCATACAGTCCCTATGTTACACATATGTCAGGGAGCAAGTTAATTCACAACACAAGGAAGCCACGCTCCCTAACTTCTCTTTTTTTCTTCTCTTTAAACATCATCACTTCTAAGGCCCGCCAGGCCTGCCGGCGCGACACTTGCCTGTAGGAGTTGTATTTGTACTTGTTGTAGCTCCCCAGCGAGGTCATGGCCCCCAGGCAGATGGCGTAGGAGAAGAATATTTGGGTCCCAGCGTCGATCCATACCTGGGAAGGGCGCGGGGGCGGGGGAGGGAGGCGAAGACAAGACGAGAAGGGACGTCAGAGCCGGCTTCCTGGAGGCGGCGGCGTGGGTCCCACGGACTCCGCCTCGAGGTGTGCGGATTCTCCATGAGACTGGAGCATCGGTGCTGGAATCCAGGGTGCAAGCAGAACCCCAGAAGTCTAAGAGCCGCCCCCCTCCCAGTTCACCGAGCATCAGGGTTAAGAGGCCCTGCTTTTGAAGCAGAAGGACGTGGAGTCCAGCCACGGAATCATCGTGGGCAAGGCAATATGACTCCCGGAGCCTCGGTTTTCACACCTGTAAAGTGGGCTCCGCTCCCCTGCCCCACAGCGCTTCGTTTTTTTTTTTTGCAGGCTCAAAGAGTTAAGATTTAGCCCAGCGCCAGATACACGGTAAGCCTGTAGGTCAAGGCTGCTATCCTTATTGTCACTGCTATTGTGTGGGGACTCCCGCTTGAGTTGGAAGTGGGAGGAATTCCCAGATGGACTATGCAGGCAAAGCCGTTCTCCAGAACCTTCGGCAGGCAGCTCCTGATGGCCGCCCAGCCGTCTCCCAGCTGCCCTCCAGTGATGGCCGAGCCCCTGGCCCCCACCTCCCACCCAGGGTGAGGGGACCGTGGGGAAGAGACCCGAAGCGGCACAGGCCCTTGGGGACAACCTAAAGACTGAGGACCCTGGGGACAGAAGGCCCCGAAACGGGCCCGTGAGAGCTCCGTGGCTGAGTGCCTCAGTGGCGGGGGGCCGTTAGTGTTTGCCCCCCCCGACCTTCTAAGAGGTCACAGCTCTGAACTCCGCCCTCAGCCCAGGGCGCCCCCACAATGCAGCCTCAAGGCCGCCGTGGGGAGAGGAGGAGACCAGCTTCCGGAGATGTCTATGCCTTACCTGGCGCCGTGCCTAAAGCAGCCTCTATAATTGGCCCGCCTTGGGAGGCCCTCGACACGAAAAGCTACACCTCCGGGATGGCCGGCGGGCACCGTGAGCCACCCGCCAGGGCCCAGTGGAAAAGTACCAGGGCTGACAGTGCCCCCCACCCCCGGCTCCATCTGGGGGCCCAGAAGCATGGGCACGGCTCCGGTTTCCTTCCCCCGTGCCGGCCCCGGGGTGGGGGTGGGGTAGGGAGGCCAGGCTGCCCCGCGGTACCTCTGGGTCCTCCAGGCGGCTGATGTCGGGGTACAGATAGAACTTGATGCCTGCGCCCGCGCCGGGCAGCGTCAGCCCACGGACCAGGAGCACCAGGAGCATAGCGAACGGGAAGGTGGCCGTGAAGTAGACGACCTGCAAGGGGCGGGAGCCGTTCAGCCATTCCCCGACCCAGCATCCGCTCCAAGGCCAACGCCTCAGAGCCAGGCTTGCTGCCTCCCTTGCTGAGAGGCCTTGGGTGTGTTGCTCACCCTCTCTGGGCTGCAGGCGCCTCACTGGCAGCCTGGGTATAAAGCACGTACCTACCTCACAGACTTACTGACATTCGAATCCTGCAAATATTTACAGGGCCCTGCAAATACAGAGAACCAGTACCTGCCCTCATGGAACTGACATTGCAGCGGGTGAAAAAAGGAAAAGGCCCAATAACAGAGTAAACGATCGCGGGTGGATGCCCAGGGGTTGGCCCACAGCGCGCAGTACGGATCAGCTAACATTCGCAGGGAGGCCTGGCGGGCTGCAGTCCACAGGGTCTCAGAGTCAGACACGAATGAGCAACTGAACATTTGCAGCGTTCATATGACTCGAGGTTCAGAACCAGGTACGTGTGGGTTCAAATCCTCGCTCCATCCCCTCATGTGCTGTGTGACCTCGGGCATGATGCTCATCCTCTCTGGGCCTGTGGCCTCATGTGTAAAGTGGGGATAAGAGAAACAGAAGGCCCTCACTACTGGGCAAGGCGAGGATTCAACAGAATGATGCTCACAACGTGGTCAAAACAGCACAAGGCAGGTGGCTGCTTAGACGTGCAAAAAATGGGGTCTTTTGTTGGCTGGGTGATTGTGCAGGAAGCACCGGGGAACTTCTGGAGAGGAAACCAGGATGCGTCGCGCCTCACGTCCCAGGCAGGGTGAGGTCAACGGCAGGCGGGGACCACACATGACCCGGGCCACGCCTTTCCATCCCCGAGGGCCCTGCCCTACTTCCTCTCCCCGTCCTGTCCCCAAAGCACTGGCCTTCAAACCTCCTGTGGCCTCCGTTTACAGATTGGATTTTCCCAACTTTCACTCCAGCACAAGAAGCTCCCAGGAGGGGCTTGTGCCTGAGACGGGGCTCGAAGGTGCCCGGGGGCATTGACAGTGAAATCCCGCTATTTCGGCTGGGCCCTGGCTGAGCCCGGTCTCCTGAGCAGCAGCCTACCCCATGCTCAGCACGTCCGCAAATCGATGTGCTGGCCGCCTTGCTGCTGGAGGACGAACAGAGGCTGGGCGGGGATCCCAGACGTCTTCAAACCACCACTGCGCACAGGGCATCTTGGTGCGTGGTGGCGGACATGCGAAAGTCCGTGGTGACCGGCAGAAATGCTGAGGCTAGCTCACAGAGCCCCCAGCCCCCAGGGAGGGGGCCGCTGCATGGCCAGTGCGCCCATTTTCCAGGTGTGGAAACTGAGGCCCAGAGAGCAGGATGAAGGTTCACGGCGCTGGGGGCGGGGACAGTGCCAGGACAGTACGGGGCACTCCCGGGACCCAGGTGACAGACACAGACAGAGGGTGACAGAGCTCTGAGCCTCGCCCAGCTGCCGCGGGAAGCCTTGATGGAGCTGCCATCCCTTCGAGTAGAAACAACTAAAAGCAGGCTTTGAAAAGGGCGCGAAGGAAGCTCTCAGGGCCCGCCGGGCTCAGCTGCCCCCGGCCAGCGCCAGCTGCCAGGGTTTACCGAGCGCTTCCTGTGTGCTGGGTGTGATGCACGTGCAGTAACTTCTGCGCTCAGCGGGTCCTGCCCTGACCCCGTCCTGCAGATGGGGAAACCGAGGCCCGCAGAGCCGTCCCTTGCCCACAGGTCACACGGCACTCAGGCGGCAGAGCTGGATGGTCTAGCACCTGCTTCAGCGACGACAGCACAGCAGGAAAGAGCCCCTCAACGTCTGCAGTTTGTCCGGTCCTCCCAAAGAGAGGGCTCCCCGAGGGCTCCAGGGCTCAGGTCGGAGATCCGGCTCTGCGGCAGGCTGGCTGTCAGACCCTAGGCAAGCTATGGCCCCTCTCTGGGCTCCACGTCCCCACCTGAAGCCCCCTCCGTATCTGCGGGCCCGTCTCCCCAGCTGCCCTGCAGTCTTCTCCCGAAGACAGGAGAGCCCTCTGTGTCCTAGGGACCAGCGGGCAGACGTAGAGGGTGGGGAAGCCACAGAAGGGGCAAGAGAAAGACGGCTGGCCCACAGGCTGCTCTGGCCCTGGCCCCGGCCCGCAGAGAACAACGGTGCCGACAGCCGCGGGCCAGGGCGGAGGGCGAGGGTGGGGGACACAGGACACCTCCCAGGCCTGGCGTGTGTGTGTGTGTGTGTGTGTGTGTGTGTGTGTGTGTCTGTCTGTCTGTGTGTGTCTATGTATAGGCATGTGTGTCTGTGTGTCTGTCTGTGTGTGTGCCTGTGTGTGTCTGTGTGTGTGTATCTATGTCTGTGAGTGTGTGTCTGTGTGTGTGTATATGTCTGTGTGTGTCTGTGTGCGTGTCTATGTGTGTGTGCCTGTGTGTGTGTGTGTGTATATCTGTGTGTCTGTGTCTGTGTGTGTCTGTGTGTGTCTATGTATAGGCATGTGTGTCTGTGTGTCTGTGTGTGTGCCTGTGTGTCTGTGTGTGTCTGTGTGTGTGTGTCTATGTCTGTGAGTGTGTGTCTGTGTGTGTCTGTGTGTGTCTATGTATACGCATGCGTGTCTGTGTGTCTGTCTGTGTGCCTGTGTGTCTGTCTGTGTGTGTGTCTATGTCTGTGCCTGTGAGTGTGTGTCTGTGTGTGTCTGTGTGTGTCTATGTATATGCATGCGTGTCTGTGTGTCTGTCTGTGTGCCTGTGTGTGTCTATGTATATGCATGTGTGTCTGTGTGTGTGCCTGTGTGTCTGTGTGTGTCTGTGTCTGTCTGTGTGTCTGTGTGTGTCTGTGTGTGTCTATGTATATGCCTGTGTGTCTGTGTGTGTGTCTATGTCTGTGCCTGTGAGTGTGTGCCTGTGTGTCTGTGTGTGTCTATGTGTGTGTGTCTGTGTGTGTCTGTGTGTCTGTGTGTGTGTGTCTGTCTGTGTGTGTGTGTGCCTGTGAGTGTGTGTCTGTACGTGTGTGTGTGTATGTCTGTGTGTGTCTATGTACATGCATGTGTCTGTGTGTGTCTGTGTGTGTGTGCCTGTGAGTGTGTGCCTGTGTGTCTGTGTGTGTCTGTGTGTGCACACTTCCTCCCCAAGCCCAGGGCAGCACACCCTACCTGCTCACACCACCGCGGCGGCCTCTCTGGCAGGACACCCTTGTTTTGCAGAATCTGCCGAGGCCCAGTCCCTGAGCGCCATCCTCTCAGCCTCCCCGTGACTCTCAGGATCCCCGCGGGAGCGGCTCTGCCAGGCGCCACCAGTGGGCCTCTGGCAGGGGCCCTGTGCCGGGATGCGGTATTTTTCCACTCTTGCTGGCAAACCTCCGTGGCAGCTCTGAGCCCGCGACCCAAAAGCCCTGCGGCCCAACTGCCCTGGAAACTTACAAAGCCAGCGCTTCCTCCTCCCCCGGGGATGGCGGGCAGAGGGTGGCCGGCCAGGCACGAGGGAGACAGGCTGGTCTCTGCCTCCCTGGGCTTCCTCTGGGGAGGTTGTCTGGGCAGCGCGGGACCCTCACCCCAGAGGCCCAGGGCCTGGTGGGCGCCAAGCACCTCATGTGTGTTTGGGGGAAGCACCACAACTCATTTCACACAGGGGGAAACTAAGGCTCCTGGGGGAAGGGACTGATCACGCAGGCTGCGGGCGCAGAGCCGAGACCCCACACCAGGTCTGGAGAGATTGGCCTGTGCTCGCGTCTGGGATTGGAACTCCCGGTGGGGTTCATGGGGCCGCCCTTCCCGTGGGAGGGTCTGGATCCCTGTAACCCCCATGACCTAATGTGCTGCAAGAGCAGGCGGCCACAGGAGGCAGGAGGATGCAGGGCCCCGAGGCTGGGCGCTGGGCTGCCCGAGCTCAAATGCTATCCGGGCTACCGACAAGCTGTGTAGACTTGAACAAATCAATCTCTCTGCCCCTCCATTTCCCCCAAAACATCTCCTCTTACCACCTCCTCTGTAAAACAGAGCAGGAGCCACGCATATATCAGACGCCAGGAGATTAAAAGAGCTAATAATCAGAGCTGAGAACGGTGCCTGGCACAAGCGTTCGCACCACAATCACAATTTCTTGGATGAACTGAGCAGCAGTGAGCTCTGGGCGAAGTGTCAGACCCTCAGAAGGATGAATGATGTTACAAACAAGGGAACTGACATCCAGCGAGGCCAAGTGACCTGAACTCAGGTCTCGAGCCTCCCAGGCCTGGGAACTCCCTCCTCCCCAGCCCCGGCCACGCCGGGGTCAGCCACTGAGCAAGGCCACAGCCAGGATGAGGCCATCCGGCCCCCACGGCGGCTGCAAACCTGGTCTATGGCCAGGGCTGGAAGTCACGGCCAGCGGCAGGCGGCCGAGGTGCTCGAGGAAGCCCTCGGATCCTCCCTGTGTTTGTCCTGGCTCCCCCAGGGGCTGGCCCCAGCCCTGCTATTGTTCTGGGGACCGCGCCCGCCCCTGGGG
Organism: Alces alces; assembly: GCA_015832495.2. NCBI lineage: Eukaryota > Metazoa > Chordata > Mammalia > Artiodactyla > Cervidae > Alces > Alces alces. The sequence continues at coordinate 2,802,432 of JADEYB020000014.1, read as the reverse complement.
GCCTGGAGCCTCTTCTCTGGGGGCGGCAGGGGGACCTCCAGCCAGTCACGTCCGTCAGCCGCCGTGGGACAGGCCCGCGCCCTCTCCATTTCGTCTCGACTCTGGTCTCCTGCCCCTGCACGTGTCTCGGGTGAGGCTCACGGTTCCTGGCGGACATCAGCTCCTCCATCGGACTAGGGGCTCCCCGGGGGTCTGGTCAGACACACCTCTGGGCCTTTGAATGGCTCACCCCTCGCTTCCTCCAGATCTACGCCTCTAAGTGACCTTCTTGGTGAGCCTTGCCCAAAACTGCACCCAATACTCCTGTCTTTCTCCACCACGTTATGCTCCCCCTTTAGCTCTTGTCTCTTCAGATCATGACTTTACCTAAGACGCCCTTCACCCAGTGAGAACTCGCAGTGAAAAGTCCCTTCTCCCACTGACGTCACCCACTGCCCAACACTGTCCTTCAAATGCCACCTAACTCTTTTGACCTTTGAGGGCGTCTCGATCTTAAAGAGATTGTCCCCAGTGGAGATGCAAATGAAGGGGGTCAGGGGATGGCAGACACGGGGCACGTGAGGGCAGACCAGCCAAAGCTGTGGCTTAGTTAGCGCCCTGGGTTCGCCCGGGTGAGCCCAAGGTGACCCTCTGGAGGGTCTCTGCCTCCAGGATGACTATGGTATTATATTGGCCGGTGTTCTGCTTATCAGGTCATCCATTGCCCGGCCCTGTTAACAGGTAACGTTTCAGTTACAGGCTAACAGTTTCATTATTGACAATATACCAGCTGCACCTCAAACCTGCGTGAATAAGGTAACAGGAATTTTCAGCTACCACCTTTGTTAACAGCTAACATTTCGGTCACTACGTAACATATTAACCAGCAGCAGATACTTCAGCGACAGCCAGCGCTTAGGTTATGAGCAAACTACTTAATGATCGGTGCGAGCTCTCCTTAATAACTAACATCCTCGTTGACAGCTGAAATGTAAGGCCTAAGATAATTCAGTTAATCTGACTTAGCTGCAAAAATGCCAGTTGAGAAGTTTTGCTTCTCAAGCCTCAGTGTGCATTTGGATTATCTGGGGAAAAAGTGTTCAAATGCAGCTTCTGATTCTGTAGGCTTGGGGTCAGCCCTGCAGGTCTGCATTTCTAAAGAGTCTACAGGGGATGTTGAGGTCGCAGGGGTCCCTGTGGCTGGTGAGCAGTTGGTGCTAACAACACCGTTACCAGTTAACTTCTCACTGGCGTCTCAGGGTTTGTTATCTGCTAACATCCACGCAAGCCACCACTCCCTAGTGGGGTACCAGTGGTGTGTGGGCTTTTGGAGAGCTGCTGCTGCTGCTAAGTCGCTTCAGTCGTGTCCGACTCTGTGCGATCCCATAGACGGCAGCCCACCAGGCTCCGCCGCCCCTGGGATTCTCCAGGCAAGAACACTGGAGTGGATTGCCATTTCCTTCTCCAGTTTGGAGAGCAGACCGCTCCATTTTAGGAATCTTGCAGGCTGATTGTCAAACCATCAGTAACTTGAAATTGGACCTGCTGGGCGGATTTGCATTGTGAAATGGGCAAATGCCACAACCGAGGGGCTCCAGGTTTGCTAGAAGAATTGGTTAAGCAGGACCAGTTTTGAGCACGAGGGCCCCGGGGGCGCGGGAGATGACCCTGCAGAGGGCCAGGCTCCACGAGGCAGGAGGGGAGGGGAGAAGAACTCACTTTGCCCGTGGACTTGACGCCCTTCCAGATGCAGAAGAAACAGACCAGCCAGACGAGCAGGAGGCAGAGAGCGAGGTCCCACTTCAGCGCGCCCGGCTCGTCAATCCCGGAAGACAGGCTCAGCACCTGCCGCCTTCAAGCAAACAGAGCCCCAAGTCAGACGGGCCGGCCCGGGGCTGGGAGAGCCGGCACCGGGGTTCCAAGAGGCTGCGGCTCAGCCCCGGCTCCAAGCTGCGGAACCCCGCGGGTCTCGGGAAATCTCAGGTAACCCCGGTTTCACAGAGTCGTGGGGAAGCCAGCCAGCAGGGTGGGTCTGGACTCCTGAGTCAGGCGAACCTGGGTTCTATCCAGCCAGGCCTCGGGCAAGTTAGGTTAAACCCCTAAGCCTCAGTTTCCTCATCTGTGAACTAGGTACTGATTCCCGTGTGATCGACTCTCACAGGCCCTGGCCCAGTGTCCCCTGTGGGCCAGACATGGGTTCCAACTGGGCTCCAGCGTGTGACCGCTGCCTGCCTCAGTCTCCTCATCTCTAAAATGGGAATAACCACCTACCTTACTCCCCCTCCACCCCACTTTCTCTGTCCTGTCCCTCTTTGCCCCCGTTCCTTATCTGGATCTCTTGCTAAAAGATAAGTCTCCAGGGTGTCGGTTGTATTTGTGGCTGCAGGACACCCAAACACCTCTCTGTAGGGTTAGGAGAAAAGCCCCACGAAGTACACACTACTGGCCCTGGATGCCGCCAGCAGCCAGTAAACCGCGGCGGTCGTTACTGCCTCGGCGCTGAGACCCCAGGGCAGCTCTGGGCACCCAGGGGGAGCTGCTGCCTCCCCTGCCCCCGGCCAGGGTTGCGACTTGGGAGGAGGTGCGTGAACGGTCTGAAGGACGGTCATCACAGACGAGTATCACAGGGCAGAGCCTGGGCCTCTGGGGTCCAAGAGCCGCGCTGACCAGGGGAGATGCCCACAGCGCTACTCAGACATGCCCCGGAGGGGCAGACGCCTCCTGAAGCTGGAGTGGGGCCAGCAGGCTGCTGAGAGATGATGAGACTTAACGCCCAGAAACCGACCCCGTGGTCCCAGTGCTCCGACTGCTGTGGCAGTGACCGAGGGCAGCCAGGCTGAGCACAGGAACACCGGTCCCCAGGGCTCTGCCGTCACAGGCTCGTGTTCCCTAGGAGAAGCTGGCGCCCCCTCAAGACCCAGCTCCTCGTTCAGGGGCTACAGTCTTGGGCAGGAGAGGCAAGGGGGGCATGGACTTGCCCTCTGTGTCCCCTTCTGCAAAACCCAAGTACGAGCTCCTGCCCCCAGGCCATCCGCAGCTCTCAGCCAGTCTGTGTGCAGGCCAATCCCCAGGGTCAGGGCTCAGAGGGCCACCGGCCCAGGACACTTTCTCACTGCTTCTCACTTTTCTCCAAAGAAGCTTCAACATGAGGACCTTGAATAAATCCAAGATTCCCACCTCAACTGGCACTCAGGCTTTTCTGTGGGTCACCCCAACATCCAGGGGCTCCCCCAGGTGCCGAGGTCGCATCAACAAGGCTTCTCTAATTTATCTCATCTAGTCCAAGGCCTGAGAGTCCCTGGCCCCATTTTACAGATGGGGAAAACTGAGGCTTGGGGATCCAACCACCCACGGACACACGGCCAGCAGGTGGCAGAGCTGCCACTCTATACCGGGGCTGTCTGACCCCCAAAGCCAGTGCTCACCCGGCTCCAGTACCTTTTCTGATTAACACAGAAAACGGAGCCTTCACTTAGCAAGAATCGTTCCAGGCCTTGCTTCCGCAGAGCTCGCTGGACCCTCAGGGCCGGGGGCATCCTCGCGAGCAGGCTGTGCACCTGGTCAAGTACAAGTACATGGGTCTGGCCTTGCGGTAGCTAGAACAAAGCCCTTCCCGGCGCGGCCTCCAGGGCTCGGCTCCTTCCACGAAGCTGGGGCCTGCTGGGCAGCGGCCAAGTCTTCCGTGTGAATGGGCAGCCTCGGGGAGGCACCTCTCCGCCGCCAGGCTCCCAGGGAGGTCTCCTGCAATGCTCTGGATGACTAGTGTCCTTCCGGCTCCCCGGCCACCCCCTCACCCTGGACATCGCCCTTGGGGGGAGTCTGTCTTGCCTGCCAGACTCCAGATACACTGCGGAGGAGGCAGACAGCAGGTGCTCAGCCAGTGCCGCGGCGTGTCCAGTCACAAGAAGGCCTTTCCCTTCTCCTTAGGGGTGAGCTGACCGAGGAGCCCGAAGCCCCACAGCCCCGATTCTGACCACACCCGCCACACGCTCAGGTCACTGGCATCCTCCGGCCGGCTCCCACCACCGTGCTGGGCAAACCTGTGGTGCCCACTACGGACGGGAGGGGCCCGCGTGGCCTTGCTCTGGCAGCTGCCCAGCCGCGGAGGCCACAACGGGGAAACCGAGTCATGCACTTGCTTCTCCACGGCTGGTGGCAAAGCCCCTCCGAGGTGCCAACAGTAACCATTGAAGGCACCTTTCCTGCGATCCAGCAATTCTATCCCAAGACTCTCCTGGATGATATGGCCAATGACAGGGTCCACCCTAAGCTGTTCAGTCTTCCCAGGTGGCGCTAGAACCCACCTGCCAATTCAGGAGATGTAAGAGAAGCGGGTTCGATCCCTGCGCTGGGAAGAGCCCCTGGAGGAGGGCATGGCAACCCACTCCAGTGTTCTTGCCTGGAGAATCCCATGGACAGAGGAGCCTGGTGGGTTACAGTCCATGGGGTCGCAAAAAGTTAGACATGACTGAAGCGACTTAGCACACACCTCGAGCTGTTCACCTCGGCTGTCTGCAGGAGCAAACGGCAGGAAACCAGCCACCCAGGGGGCCAGGGAGGGGTCCGAGCAGGCGTACAGCAGGCACGGGGTGGAGTGGCACGCAGCCTGCGAGACCCCAGGGATCTCCCCGCGCGCTGGTAAGGGGCGACGTCCCAGGGGTGAGGCACGTGATGAGGACACACGAGGCAAACGGTGCAGCCACTGGCCCGGGGGATGCGGCGGAGGGGGGCTCACTGGCCATGGAATGTGTTTCTCAAACCATCTGAATGCTGTTAATGGGCACATACTACCTTCACAAAAATTAAGGTTCTTACAAAGGCTTGCAAGGGGCTGGCCATGCAGACGTTCTAGGAACGGAACCAAAGTCCTTTTGTCAATCAGGGGTTGTCATAACAGAACCCGACGTGGGCTCCCGGCCAAAGTAACCAACGTCTTTTCCAAAGTCATCTTGGGGGTGGCCGGGAGGCCGGAGAGCGTGCGGGCCCATCGGAATCCCTGCTGAACGGACACAGTTTGAAGTACCTTTTCCTGTCGGACGCCCACGAGGCCCGGCCCGGGATCTGTTGGGCCTTGCCGCTCTGGTGCACGGGAGTGCTCGGTAAGCTGTAGAGTGCCAGACCCCAGAGGGAGGGCCTGCCCCTCACCAGTGCCCCCGACCTTCCCAGAGGCTGCACAAGTTCCCCCAAATCCGGCCGTATCGCCCCACCCCTACCCCGGCTCCCACTGCTCCCGAGCGCTGTTTCAGCAGCCTCGCTGGTGATATTCCAGCCTCCACTCTCGCCCCTAGTCTGTTCTTATCAAGACAGAATCTGGCAACACCCAAGGCAGGTGTCACGCCTCCCATGGCTCCCACCACCCTGCCCCATTCCTTCCAGCCTCCCTGAGTGGGCTGGCCAAGCACTCTGACAGTCAGACGCAGACGTCTTAAAGAGACAGGGTGGGGCCTGTTAAGAAGAGGCTGGGACCACAGGCGTACAGGGGACCCGTTCAGGACGAGGCCCATGCACAAGGTCCTCATCCCCAGGGCCCCTGCCCCGCCTCCCTGAGCCGCACTGGCTTCAGGTATGTGCCCTGAACTGGTCCAGTCCCGCCCGGCCTCGGGACCTTTGAACTGGCTGCACCCCACCCCTCCACCAAGGCAGCCTTTCCTGGCCACCTGATGGAAAAAGCGCTCCTGGTCAACCGTCTTTCCCTCCCTCTCTCGGCTTTATCTTCTTCACTTATCATCGCTTGTCTATTACAATGCTACTTGCACTATCTGTCTCAGGTCTGTCTGTCCTACCGAAGGTCATCTTCATGGAGGCAGGGGCCTGTGTCTGTCCTGACCATTGCTGGATCCAGAACAGCGCCTGGCACATGGTGAGTGCTCAGCAGACATGAGTGAAGTTGATTAATCACACCCATTTGGTTGATGGGAAAACTGAGGCTCAGAGAGGTTCAGGAATTCACCTGAAATTACCCAGATTTCAAACAAACAAACCATCAGCCCTAGCCCTGGTTCTTTTTCTCTGATGCCACCCTGGGGACCAGTCACCCACACACTGGGTATGATGCTATCCTTGGTGAGGCCCCAGCACCCCAGGCTTCTCCGCACCCCTCACACAGAGAGTAGGAGGCCGAGAGGTGAGCTGCATTCTTGTCCGAGAATAGGACTGATTCATTCCAGGGTGGGATCCAAAAAAGAATTGCCTGGACGTCTGTTTGGAGTCGGCCGCCCTGCTGCCGTCCAGCCGGCACTCAGAGATGTAAATACGTCCTCCGAGTGGGCCAAATCGTTTCCTTTTGAATGCCGGCCAGCCATTTATTGGCGATAGCTCTTCCCTGGAGACTGGCGGAGGCAACAATTATAAAAGAGCCCGTCCGCCCCGAGAAGGAGGCCGCACCGGGCTCTCTCCACGCCGCCTCCGCCTTCTGACAGCTGCCGGGGGAGATTGGCTGAGCAGGGCTTGTTTGCAAATATGACTCATTTCTTTGATTCTAATAAAGTCTAATGATATGTGCTGAGCTCCCAGGGGGCCCTGGAGGAACTGGGGAGGAAGGCATGGCTCCAGGCTGATGGAGGGCAGCTGGCCAGATCTGACCCCGCCTGTCCTCCAGGGCCAGGGGGCAACAAACAGGACCCCCGGGACCGAGGTGACCTCAGCGCAGGGGCGAGCAGGACGGGGCGGGCTGGGGGCAGAGGCCCTGCCTTCGCATCTCCGAGCGACTCAAGAGTTCAATTCTAAAGCCGGCGTGAAACGCCCATCTCAAGGGTCCCAGGCATCCTTCAAGGGAGAAGGGCATCTCACCGGCTCCCACTGAGGCTGGTGCCTCGGTGCTGTAGACGGGGTGGGTGTGGGGATCTAGGCCAAGAGGAGACCCCAGGCGTCACCTAAGAGTGGGGTCTCACACACACACACACACACACACACACACACGGCACAACGTTACCTGTGCCCGTGGACTTGCCCTGGAACTTATGGCCGGTGGGGATGCAGACACTAGAGGTGTTCAGGGCTGAGCTCTCCACTACGCCCAGCTGCCTGTGTGACCTTGGGCAAGTCACTTAACCACTCTCGTCCTCAGCGTCCCACCTAATAAGCCTAGGCCCGAAGCCCGTGCTCTTTAACCTTCGGCCAGGTGATGAGGTGACGGGACCTCGCCACCTCTGAGAGCCCTGGAGAGGGGTGACCGCTCTGAGGCCGCAGCTGGGCCCCCGGGCTAGAGTCAGGGTCCCCGCTCTAGGATCGAGGGGACGGCAGCATGGCCCGCGGCTCTCCACTCCTCCTCGTGGAAAGAGGGGAGGCGGGCCTGGCAGGGACGGGCGTCCAGGCTCTTCCCTGTCCGGAGCCAGGAGCAAGGCTCGGCTCCGTGGTGCCCCGTCATCTAGAAGCCCAGGTGGCTCCTGAGCACCGTCAGGCCTCATGTGCAGAAGCAGGGGGCCAGCTCAGGGTCCCGCGTGTCTGGTGCAGCTGAGAGGGTGAAGGAAGCGAAGGCCAGGGATGGGCTTTGGCTCCAAGGATGGGAGACCGGCCTTGGCTCACAGCTCGGCAGCCCAGTGGGTACCAGCCAGCGACACCTCAGTCCCGTCCCAGCAAGCCTCTCTCCGTGGACACCCCAGAGCTAGTCACTGCAGGGCCGGTGGCTATTTTGAGGGGAAATTGTACAAGCTGAGCTTCACCCTAAAGGGAAATCCATCTCCTGATGGCCGAGCCCTCTGAGGCCCTGCATACAGTCAGTGCTTAATATACGTGTCCCAGCCTGTCTCTCCCCAGTATGTTCCTTGAGTGAGTTCAGAGAACACAGATGCAATCTCGTGATTCTCCGCCCCTTCTCTAGCTGCCATGGTTCCTCCTCCTAGAAAACGAAGTCCAACCTTCTCTGCCTAGCGTCCAGGGCTCCATCCTTCTCCCTGGCTCCACACGTCCTATCCTCGGGCCAAACCAAGGATGGGCTGCTACTCACGAGCTTTACGGCCGCCGCGCCTCAGCATGGCTGTTCCTTCTGTCTAGGCTGTCTTTCCCTCTTTTTTTGGCCTAGTGAACTCCCACTCATCCCCCAAAGCCCAGCTCACCCGGCCCCTCTGTTTGCTGACAAGGAAACGAGGCCAGAGAGAGGGAGTGATGTGCTGCTCCAGGCTAACCCTAACCCTCCCTGGCTGGGCAAGCCTACGAGCACGGAAAAGCCAGGAGGGGCTTCTGAGCTGACAGATGACATGTCTGGCCTCACAGCTGACTGCGGAGACGCACCCGTAACGGGGGAGGGAAGACGGGGGTCTTCCAGGGCCGCGGTGGGGGGGACGGCCACAGTGGAAGTGGGGAGGATGGCCGGAGCCTGGATGTACTTTACACGGAGAGCCTAGAGGACCAGACAGGGGTGGGGTCTGAGGCTGAAGCTGAAAGGAGTTGGGGATGACTGCTAGATGTGTTCCCTCCCTAAAGGGCCTCCACGAAGAGGGGACAAAATGACGAGAGCAAGTCCCTGGGACGATGCTCACGGGCGTTCTCTCTCCTTCGCCCTCGTCACACCCAAGAGAAGGGGAGGCCCTTGAAGGCAGGCGGCCTCGGCCCCTCAGGTACCAGGCAGGTCTTCTCAGCCAAGCCTCCTCCTCCTCCTCCTCCAGGGACTACAGTCCTCCCCAGGGTATCTGTAGACGTTTGGCCAGGGCCCTTGGGAGGCTGCAAAGGCCAGCGGGGTGGGGAGGCCGGGCGGGTGGCGGCGGGCAGTCTCTGGACGGAGCCACTCTCTGTGGACCACACGGGCCAGGGAAGGGAGCTGGGATGCTCAGAATGGGGGTTCGGGAAGGCGGAAGCCCTGGAGTCCCCCAGCAGGGCCCAGGCTGGGGAGAAGGCACGGGAAAGGACCTCATGGTTCATGAGGGCTCAGGCCTGAGGCAGAGGGGACAGCCCCTCTGTGATGGGGGGCGTCACACGGGCATCGGGAAGGGACCACTCTTAGTCCCCCCGAGGTTGAGTGTCGGGTGTCCCGGGCGGGGGCAGTTTTATCCACAGTGAGGATACTCACTAAGTAGACAGGGATGGCTCACACATGTATCAAGCAGGCTCTGATGGCTGGCCATGCAGGGCCTCATTCTGTTTTTTGGGGGGGGGGTCCTACAGCCTGGGAAGGCAGCATTATGACCTCCCAAGTACAGCTCAGGACGCGGAAGCTCAGAGAGGAAGAGGTGCCAGCCTGAGCCAGCGCTGGCAGAACGAGGGCTCCCTCCCAGGCAGCCAACCTGTGCCCAAGGCAGCTAGGCCCCGGCGGGCACGGGAGGGTCTGGGTGAGTGCCAGCGTCCTGGGGAGGGCAGGCCCTGGTGGTCAGGCCGTGCCAGGCACAGCAGGGAACGGACAGGGCCCTGGCCTCCGGCCCCTCCGGCCCTGTTCAAGTGAGAAGAAAGAAATGCCCGCATTCCTTTGCCTGCAAACTCAGCTGTCAAGGTGTGAGGAGCAAGGGGTGGGGGGTCAGGATTGAGGGCGAGGGGATGTGCCTGTAAAGCTCTTTGTCTGCAAGTGGGAAACACCTCCATGGAAAGAGCCCAGTTGCAGGAGCCCCGGGACCCATGAGCACCCCTAAAGGCCTGAGGTCAGGAGGGGTCCGTGGATTACCTGGGGGAGTGGCCAAGTGGCCCGTTCCGGCCTGAGTGCCCCGTTCCGGCCTGAGTGCCCCCCTGCCCTGGCCCTGACGACCGGCTGGGACCAGCCAGCGCTTAGCTCCCTCTTCTGTGGGCCGGCGCCAGGGCCAGGTTCTAAGAGGAGGAGAGGCTCCTCGACGCAGCAAACCCGCACACGGAGAGGGGGTCTTGTCTGGTAGCGACAAGGCGCTTCCTTAACACCGGTCCCTGCCCTGGCTCTCACCCCAGGCGAGGCCTTGTCTGCTCCTTCCGGGGTCGGAGGGGCTGCTAAGCACCCGTTGAACAGTTCATGGAGAGCAGGGAAAGCAAGGCACTCACCCATTTGTGATGGGCTCCCAGCGCTGGGTTAGAAGGACAACGCTGTACGTCAGCGAAGAGCTACCCGAATGCAGGCCTCCACACTCTGCCCTCCTCAAGTCTGGCCCATGTGTATGCTTCTGCCATCCTTGGCTATAGTGTGGGCAACTTCAAAACGTGCCCATAATTCTCCTTCCTCTCCTAACGAGACAGAGCCTATTCCCCCACCTCTCGAGTCTGGGTTAGTCTTGGGCCTCTTATTGGCCCACGGGACCTTAACAAAAATGGTGCCAGCAGAGGCTGCAGAAGTGCTCCAGCGCTGGGGCTTTCCCATGTGCTGGTCTGGGATTCTGAGCCGCCTAGGAACAAGGGCAGACTAGGCTGAGGTGACGAGGCCATAGGGACCAGCTGTCTGTGGCATCCCAGCCAAGAGCCAGCCAGTCTCCAGAAGAGCGACCCTGATGACATAGTTACCTACCAGGGGAGGGGAGCCCAGCAAAGCCCAGAAGAACTGCCCAGCCAAGCTTCACCCCAACTGCCTAGTGGCAGACCATGAGCCAAAGAAAACAAATGGCTGCTCCAATTTGGGGATGGGTGTTACACAGCAAACGCTAACTGATACATATTTTTCACTCTATCTACTCACTTGTTCACTTGAATAACTACTTCAAGCTTCATATATGCTTCCCCCTCCCCCTCTGGGCAATAACAGGTTTGATGCGCTAACTACATATATATATTTTTTTTTTTTTCCTAAAATACATTAAGAAAACTATATCACTTTCAGACAATGTAAGTACATATACCTGCCTTTGGGAAACAATCGTCCCAGAGATCCCATGGGTGTAGGAATGATTCATTGCCCTCATTTGACAGTTAAGGAAACTGAGGCTCAGAAAGGGGCAGTGACTTGCTGGAGGTCAAACAGCCAGTAAAATGGCAGAACTGAGATTCGATTCCAGGCCTGTCTGAGACCAAAGGCATGGATTTATCTCCAAATCTGTACCCCCCACTTCCTCCCACCCCACCCCAAGGAAGTGGCTCCTACATCCCCAGGGAGAAGATGAGGGCATGGGTGGCCCTCTGCCCCCACCCCTACCCCTCCTTCCTCCACGAGGGCAGCCTTACTCCCAGAACTCGATGACAGGGGAGGTGAAGTTGGTGGTGCTATTGGAGAACCAGAGGCTCCGGTTCTTCCGCAAGGTGTCCTCCAGGCAATGGGGTGTGTTCCAGCTGTGGTTGCATTTGGCCCAGGGGAGCTCCGACTGGAAGGACTGGAACAGATAGTACATGGCCCAGGCGAGGATGATGATGTAGTATATGTTCAGGAGAGACACGATCACGATGGAGGCATAGCCGATGCCTGTGAGCGGGGGCAAGCGAGACGGGAGTCAGAGGGAGGCCAGACCCGCTATAGCCACACCCTCAACCAGAAACCCTGGGATCTGCAGGCCTGGGGCCAGGAGGGGCCCTTCCACAGGAACCAGCAAATAACTGTAGGAGGAATGCATGACTGTATGGATGGATAGGTAAAATAATGGATGGTCAGATGTGTCAGACAGCTAAAGAGGGATAGACCAATGACTGGATGAATGGATGGACAGATGGATGGATGGATGGAATGGATGAATGGATGGATACATAAATAGATGCATAGCTGGATGGACTCAGGTGAATGGATGGATGTTGGACTGGTGGATGGATACTCACTTTGTTGAATGGATGGTGGTTGACTGGAAGGTTAGGTAGATGGATGGATGGATGGATAAGTAGCTGGAGCATGGTTGAATGGGTATATGCATTGTGTAACTATTGACTAGTTTAATAAAAGAAAGGTTTAATGGATAGACAGATGGGTAGATTTACATGGATGACTGAGTGAACAGACTCACACAGTCTCCCACCCCTGCCAGTTATAATCATGACAGTATTATCTTATGAGGACATACTAGAAAGTAGACACAGTACTAAATGCTACAATAATAACAAGTGTTAGTCGCTCAGTCGTGTCCGACTCTTCGCGGCCCCAGGGACTGTAGCCCGCCAGGCTCCTCTGTCCATGGAATTCTCCAGGCAAGAATACTGGAGTGGGTGGTCATTCCCTTTTCCAGGGGATCTTCCTGACCCAGGGATCGAACCTGGGTCTCCCGCATCGTAGGCAGATTCTCTACGATCTGAGCCACCAGGGAAGCCCAACAATAACAAAGCTACGACCGCCGCTTTGGGCTTCCTCTGTGTACAAAGACTTTTACGTGGCTGTGCTGTTTTGTCTTCACACCAACCCTAGAAGTATGCGTATTATTTCCATTTTATGGATAGGGAAATTGAGGCACAAAGAGATGAAGTGACTTTCCCCAAAGTCACGAGACGTAGCAAAACTGGGAAGCGGGACTTGAAGCCAGCCAGACAGGCTCCTGAAAGGCTTCCTTTCTACACCCTACTGCTCAGCAGCTTCTGGGTCTCCCATCCTTTGACAACCCAGAGAGGCACGAGCAGCAGCGCCACCGTGAGCCAAGCTGGCCCGCGTGAGGCTCCAGTGTACCTGGCAAGTAGCAGGTGGACAATAAACATTTGCTGAGCCGAGGAACACCAGGCCCCCGGTGACCTTTGTCCCGTACTCACCGGCAAACAAGGGGCAGATCTTTTCCCAGCAGGTGATGCCCCCTTCAGAGGTGTACTGGCCTATGATTACCTCCAGGAAAAACACAGGCAGGCCGCCCCCAAACAGGAAGATGAAGTATGGTATGAGAAAGGCGCCTGCAGAGAGAGAGGAGTGCGGTGAGGCTCAGGTTGGCCGAGGCCGGCATGTTCTCCGCCCAATGCTGGCTTCAGAGGGTCCGTACACCCTCTGAAAGTGTGGGCAACTTGGGTCTATGGGCATGGGCTTTGTTCTGGGGAGCGTCCAGGGCACTCATCAGGGTCCCAGAGGCACCTGAGACCTCCAAAAGGCTAAGAAACCAGGCTGGAGGGCAGGACCTCCTGCAAGGCGGTTCTCCTGACGCGGGTGGGTGGGTGGGCGGCACGCGTGTGCCCGGCTCTGCTGGGTGCCAGCCGGGTCACAGGCCGCCATGAGGAGCAGGGAGGGAGTTCTTACTGCTGAGGCCCTGCTGACCAGCAGGTCTCCGGGACATGCTGCCGAGCCTGAACTCCTGTGACGTCAGAGCATGCTAACTCAGGGCCTTCGGCAAGTTAAAAACAACCAACCAGACGAAAACCAAAAGAACAGGCCAACCAACTATCCAGCTGACCAGAGAACTCACATTTAGAAAATACCATGGCTAAGTGAAAGGGTCGAAAAGGCACAAACTTCCAGTTAGGAGATAAATTCCGACTGGGCGTGTCGTGTACATCATGGTTGTACACCAGTCACGAAACACCGGATGGTGTGTTTGGAAGTTGCTAACCCACTTCCCTGGCAGTCCCATGGCAAAGGCTCTGTACTCACAATGCAAGGGGCATAGGTTTGATGCCTGGTTGAGGAATTAAGATCCCACATGCGGGGAAAAAAAAAAAGAAGTTGCTAACAGCATAAAACTTTAACAGTTCTGATTACAAGAAGAAAAAACACATTTAACTATGTGAGCTGATGGATGGTAACTAGACTTACCGTGCTCATTTCACAGTAGAGACATCAATCATCTTGTATGCCTTAAACTAAAACAATGCTATATGTCCATTCTTATCTCAATAAAACTGAAAAAATTAAAAACGTCTTCATTGTACTTTCTCTCCTTTTTTCTTGGATACCTATCCATCACAGCAAAAGACACTGGTTTTCTATTTAGGGTGGGAAACATGAAACTTGCTTTTGAACTACAACTGGTTTAACTTAGAAAAGCAAAAAAGGGTAAAAAAGTTCTAAAGTCAGGTTAAAAAGTTCTGCGCTTCTGTGGGGAGGCGCAGAGCTACGAGGCTTCGGAGGCTCGGGCCTGGCCTTGTGGCGGCCTTCAGAGATGGTAAGCTGGAGGAGCAGAGACGGTAAAGAATCTGCTCGAGGAAGGCCCTGATAGAACACCAGCTGGTTCCCGGTCATGCTGGTCCCCCGCCTCTGAGGACTGTGGTGGGAGCGGAGGCAGGCTGACACTGGGGAGGTTGAGGCGGGGGCCTGGAACGCTGGGCGTGGGGAGGCCCCCTCGCTGGGCCCCAGGGACCCCTCCAGCCCCGCCCTCTGCCCAGCCCAGGCTCACCTCCGCCGTTTTTGTAGCAGAGGTAGGGAAAACGCCAGACGTTGCCCAAGCCGACGAAGCCGCCAGCCACGGAGAGCACGAAGTCGATCCTGCTGGCCCACTTCTCCCGCTGCGGGGGCTTCCCCTCGGCCTCGTCCTCCGGCCGGGTGCCTGGGCTCTTCCCGGGGGATGGCTTCAGGATGTCCTTGTGGAAGTCTTTCAGACATTGCAACTTCTCCTTGGTGGCCATGCCCTCCTCGTTTTCTATGGTGGACAGAGCAGACCCCGACGTGCGTCGGTGAGGGGCAGCCTGTGTGTCCTGGCTCGACTCTGCGGGCCGCCTCTGATCTGCCGGGCTTGAGGCAGATGGCCTGCCCCCACCTCGTCCGTGCACTCCTCGGACCCCCCACCCCAGGTGACTGGGGGCCTGAGGACCCAGGGACCGACAGCTACCATCCCCTAGGCACCCGTCCAACAGAAGCACCGGGGCCCGTATCCACCAGCCCCGAATGCCACCCCCTTCCACCATTCTGCACCTGCAGGGAGATGGGCACGAAGCCACCCAGCCGTGGCAGCATCTCTGCAGAACCCAACACCCTCCACGCAGGTCTAGTGCCGCTTCCAAACCACAGCCTGCCTGCATCCTTTAGAAATCGTCTCCGAATCTCAGCTTGGCGGAGAAACCGGTGCCATGGGGCAGGCCCTGGCCCAGCGGAGGTGCTCACCCCTCACGGTTTTAAAGAGCGGAGCTTCAGGTTGGCGTGTTTTCATGCTTCAGTGTTTCTGAGTATGTCTTCTAGTACTTGGAAACAGGGTTTCCGTCAAATACAGAACACAGGTGCTTATAAAATACTCTGGCAGCTTCTTAGCCAGTCCATGTCTGCAGCATCAGGACAGGGGTCTGGGCTGGGACAGGACTCTGGAAGGACGCCTGCTAGTTCCCACGGGTCCAGCCCCCTTTATCTGAGCTTGGGTCCACCCTGGCCCCTGGCTCATCCGGGCCCTGGCCCGCTGACTGCCCTGTGGGTTCAGCAAGCGGAGGCCCCAGGATTATCAGGCCTCTAAGCTGCTCACGCTCACCCTCAGCACCCCCTGCTCGGACCCCACCCCATCCCAGCGGCAACCCCTCTCTGTCCTGCGTCTGGTCCGAGTGCTCTGTGCTCCTGGCAGCTGGACCTTGAGGGCAAGAGCATCCGAGTCCCGCCCAGCAGGAGAAGGTGCCTTCTAACCCCATGTGCCAGAGGACCACGAAGACCGGGGAGCCTGTCTCCCTGACTTCAGAATAAAAAGGAGGAAAGGCAGAGAGTGCCGACGCAGAGCCAGCTGCTTGTCCTCACGATCCAAATGGGTGGCCAGCGCTGAACTCTCAGATTCCAGGGTAAAGTCGAGATTTCCAGGTTTCCTGGAAACACTGGAAGGTGGACCACACGTTGACTCACGCTCCTACAGCGGCCATCCGCTGGACCAGAGCGGGCCATCGCCCCGGTGCACGGGGCCAGCTCGCCATCTGGACCTGTCCAGGGATATCTGAGTCTGCATGGAGTCACAGCGGCGCTAGCTGAAAATGCCTTGTTTGCCTTCTTGTTAACAGTCTCCTCCTCATCTAGAATGGAGACCGCGGGGCAGCGGGACCCGCCTTGCCCGCGGCGGGGTGTCCTGAGCTGGTGCACGGAGGTCGTCAGCAAAGGACTGCTGGGCCGATGGCTCCCAGAGTAGGTATGCAGGGAGCTGGGGCCCAGTGGCACCCCCCAACTCTGCTGCTTCCCATCCCCATGACACCGCGGGGCCTGGGGGAGGTCCGGCCGGGAGAGGGGACCACTGCCAAGGACCAGGGGAGGTGAGGGGGGCACGCTGGCCTGGCCCGCAGTCAGGCCCTCCGGGGCCGTGCTCGGAGGAGGAGAGGCACGCAAGCATAACAGAATCCCCGCTTCCCCCACGCCTCCTTCCTCTCCCTGGCTCGGGGTGGGGGACCCCGATTGTTTTGCTATCTGGCAGTGAGCAGATCGAGAAAAGGCTTCCTGGAGCCGCCGGGCGGCTCACCGGGCCTTCCTCTGTCTCCCGGAGCGCAGACGGCGGGGCATCCGCAGCCCTTTCTTCGCCTGCTCCCCTGGGGCGACGCGGGGTTCTGCCGAGCGCACGGCTACTGTAAAAACAGCCCGAGCAGCCAGCATTGTTCCAGCACGGAGCTCTGCAGCCCCCGATGGTTATCTGCGGACCCATTGTGGGCCGGCTGGACGGCAGCATAATTGGAGGATGTGGGACTCCACTCCCTCCTGGTAGAGATATTTTCCAAGGAATGACCCCGGGGTCTCCTCATCAAGACGGGGCCGGTGCCGCCCTTTCGGGCTCTCCTTGGATCTCGGGGCCGGAAGGCGCTTCACCAGGTCAGCCAGGCGAGTAGGGGGGGAGGTGGTGATCGGCGTCTGCTCATACAGCCTGCGGGCACTTGCGAAAGCCACCCTGAGTCCTGGTTCTGCTCTCTGGGCCCAGGCCCACGGGCCCCTCTGGCCCTAGAGAACCCTCGGGAAACATGCGTGCGTGCGAAGGTGCTTCAGTCGTGTCCGACTCTTTGCAACCCTCTGGACCGTAGCCCACCAGGCTCCTCTGTCCATGGGATTTCCCAGGCAAGACTACTGGAGTGGGTTGCCATGCCCTCCTCCAGGGGATCTTCCCGACCCAGAGATCGAACAGGCATCTCTTTTGTCTCCTGCATTGGCAGGCGGGTTCTTTACCACTAGCGCCACCTGGGAAGCCCTGAGACGTGAGGCAGGGGGCAGAAAGAAGTTTCCTGAGGCACTCGGCTCCACGTAAGATAAGACTTCCAACCTCTCTTTTCCACACTCAGGACCCCATCTTACTGACGCCTGTAGCTGAACCAGGATCGGGGAGGGTGAGGCCCAGCATGTCCTGGTGTTGTGGGGCCCCCCTACTCCTCATTTCCAAGGTGTCCACAGAGATGTCCATCAGTGACATCCGCCCTACACGTGGCCGCCCCCATCACAGGCTCGCGGGCCTTCGGGAACACACAGCCCAGCCCTGCCCACGCTTTACTAGAGACACACGCAAGCCTGGACGAGGTCAGACCCGAGGGCAGGCAACCCCGACTCCCCCCCGTGGGGGGAGGCTCTTTCTGAGCCCCTCTGGAGCATCCGACCGGCCCCGTGCCTGTGGAAGCCCAAAGCTGCACGACCTGCAGACGCGGCCTCCTGTACGTTCCTGACATCCACCTACGTGTCTCCATCACCATGGCAACCAGCTGGCGCAGGCCCAACAGCCCTCCACGGGCATCCCCTGCAGCCTCCGCCCAGGTGCCCCCTGCTGCTAGTCTGCCCACCCCACCCCGACACTCTGTTCTCAAAACCGCAGCTGGAAGCAACTCGCAAAGCACTTTCAGATCCCAATGCCTTCCTAGCCAATGCTCCGTCACTCCTAGCAGAAGACACACACTCCCCGCCACAGCCCACTGGATCTCAGCACAGGCCCTTTCTTTGAGATGCTGGCCCCAGGGAACCCCTTTGCTTCAGCCCACTCCTCAGCCTCAGGCTCCCTGCACGGAGGCCCCAGGCCCTCTGGGGGCAGCCTGGCCTCTGCAGGAATCAGAGCGTGAGCCCCGGCCTAGAAGCTGAGGGCTGTTTCCCAGCCGAGTGACCTCAGGCAAGTTGCTCAACCTTTCTGGGTCCTCACTGTGTTCAAGTGTGAAGACGGGTACCTGTGGCCACCGCACAGGGATGCTGTGAGGACTGAACAAGGGGCTGCTCGCGGCAGGTACATCTTCACTCGTTATCGGCCAGTATTCCTGGGCCTCCCCGGCGGCTCAGCGGTGAAGAATTTGCCTGCCAACGCAGGAGACATCAGACACGCAGGTTCGATCCCCGGGTCAGGAAGAGCCCCTGGAGGAGAACATGGCAACCCACTCCAGTATTCTCGCCTGGACACTCCCCACAGACAGAGGAGCCGGGCAGGATACAGTCCATGGGGTCGCAAAGAGGCAGACACCACTGAGCGAGCATAAGCACGCACGCCGGTATTACTGCCATCGCTGCCAGTATAACTATCACGGGGTCCACTCTGCCCCTGGGGTAGGGGAGGCGTTGGTCCCACACGGGGTGAGATCAGCAGGGCCCAGAGAGGCCAAGGGACACTCCTGAGGTCACGAAGCCGGGCGCAATGGCGATCGCGACGTTCCGGAGCCCCCAGCTCTGCCCTCAGCATCCCTCGGCCAGTCCGGCCCGTCCATCTCCGCAGACTCGCCGTGCGGCTGGTTCACGGCTGCCCATCGCCCGCCAAGAGCGCGCCCCCTGCCGCAGGAAGCACTTGGGGGCGAGCCCGCTCCGCAGGCGGCCCGGCGGCCCGCCGCCTTGCCGGCCAAGTGCTGTTTCCCTTGGCGCCAGGCCCAGGGCTACTCTGCAGTGACCGTGACATATGAGTCCCCATTTTAAGAGCTTCCTCTTTGCTGATTACAGCTACAAGTGATCAGAGAATCCGCTCGAACACAGAGGCTTCGGGACCAGACTCCCACACAAGGCTCCTAGGCCCCTGTTCCCGGGGTGGAGGACAGAACCAGCCGCACCTGCAGATGGACTCACACATCACCACGTCCGCTGTGGCCCGCACTCAGATCCCACCATGAGCCAGCAAATGCCATGGGGTTCCAGGATGCTCCTTGGCTTCCTCCTGATTTCAAGCTACCAGATTTTGGAGTCCTTTAAGTCTGGGCTGAGCTGCCTATAAACAGTTTCCTAGTTGTTCCTCAAACACCCTCAGCACAGCAGCAGGAATTTTTAGGGCCGTTTTCCAAACAGGGAGTCGAGGCGCAAGCAGGAAAGTGAGTGGCCTGGCGGCGGCTGCACACGTGGAAAGGAGGCTGGAGGCAGAGTGCCCAGCTGGCCTGCCCACTGCTAGAGGCCCAGGGCGAAGGTCACGGGGGCCTCGCAGGGTTTGCCAGCGGGGACGCTGAAGCCGGGCGAAAGGTCTGCAGAGCCGGTGAGGGGCTGGGACCGTGAGTGCCCACGTGCTCGCCAGCTGAGCCTTACGCTGAGAGGTTGCTGTGGGTCCTCCCCCTAACTGTGCCCAGAAGCTGGGGGGCTCTCCGCCTTGCTCTTCCCTGCAGAATCGGACCCTTCTCAAGTACACAGTCTCCCACCCAGCTCTCTCCTGTTGAGAACAGTGAGTCAGACCTGACCCCGCTATCACAGACTTAAGCCCTCAGGAGTCTCTACCAGGTTTTAAAGTAAGAGGGCAGGGACTTCTCCTGTTTCCTTTTTTGGGGTACTTCCCCCACCCTAAAAGGGTCTAGCGCACAGCCAGGCTATTCGATTGATCTCTGGGCCTGACCTCTGGGGGGTTCGGCCAGCGACTCCCAGGATCCCAGAATGAGGTGAGGAGCTGGACACAGAGCCATTCACCCCACAGGTCGGGAGCCTGCCAGCTGCCTGGCCCCCAGCCTGTTGGGAAACCGTGGAAAGCAGCGCACGACAGCCCTTGTCGGCCCTTTCCAGAGCAGAGGCCCTCCTCCTCTCTCCCTTCCTCGTTCCCCCGACCACGCCAGACCTGGTGTTCGGGACTCATAGAGGCCACGACTCAGCCGTGTGACCTCGGGCAAGTAACAGCCATCTCTGTGCCTCAGTTTCCGCACTGGTTAAAAAACGGGGGGTTAAACCTAAAACTGGCCTCACAGAGATCAAACAGAATGACGCCTGTATGAGGCACGGTGCCTGGTACATACAAGTGATTAATAAATATTAGCTATTATTGAAGAAAACATCTGACCACACTGGGAGTTTATTCCCGTATGAGGCATCCTGAGTGTTTAAAAGGAGGGGAAAGAAAGTGAGCCGCACTGACGGGGTGCTGGCAGCATGCACATTTATCCTGCACCGTGCTAAGTGCTTCGCAAGCATTTTCAGAGTTAACCCCGTCCGTGGGTGCCTTCTGCTGGCCAGGCGCAGAAGGGGGAGTTACCTGACCAGGGTCACACAGCAAGTGAAAGGCCGCCGGAGCCTCCCATGGCTCTCGGATCTCTTTTGGCCTCTCAATTCCACGTTCTCAACCGCTCAACTGTTTCGGATCACTCGCCCTAGACTGGTCACAAAGGGAAATCAGGTCTGGTGCTTTTATGGCCGGCTTCAAGCTACCGGGCCAGGCTGACAGATTAGGGAAGTAGGTGAAGACAAACGGGGAAGTGAGGGCCGCAGGACAGAGACTGATGGGGCAGGGCCTGGGACTGGGGCAACAGTCAGCGCCTAGGGTCACAGGGCTCGGCTCAGAGGCTGGGGCAGGGCGAGCAGAGCCACGGACTGCAGGCTTCCTCTGGCAGACAGGAAGAGTCTCCTGAACTTCTCCGATAAGCTCTGAAGGGGCTCTTTTGAGCACTGTCCCCACGGGCTTCGTGATGAGGCAGCCTGGGATCAGTTAAAGTAATGTCTGCCCCGGCACGCTGCATACATCCCATCCTGGCCCTAGAGAATGTTTACAACCAAGCGCCAAAACAAACAAACAAGAGGCGTGCTGAGAGCACTATTTCAATACTAGGGATAGCTGTTTTTGAAAAGAAAGCGAAAATTAATTTTAAAGGGTTTTTTAAAATTCTTTTCCATGAAGAGCTACACCTTTTAAAGATCCAATCATCTGATTGAATCCTGTGGTCTGTTATCCTTCTGCCTTGCTTATCCACTTCTAACTCAGGCTAACTCAAGCGTGACAGGGGCTCAAAGGCCTCCGGGGACCTGGCAGGCAAAGGTCGGGGTCCAGGGGGTAAGGGCCTTCAGAACATGGGAGTCCGGGCTCCAGGCAGCAGTTCTCAAGTCCAGCCACCGCGGTCGAGGCCTTTGGGGTTGAGGCCACTGGGGCCAGACCCTCCAAATTCTCGAGAGGTAGTGAATCGGAGGTGTTTGTCTACAACACACCGTTGTGGGCCCGGCCCCCAGCCTGTCCTCTTTGGTCAGAGCGCTGTTCCCAGTCACCCAAGGCAGCCGTGGCGAAGGGCAGGACAGGCTTGGCTGGAGACGGTGACCAGCCCGGCCTCTGAGGCCCGATGGCTCGCCCTAGTGAGGTCATCCAGGAAGCCCGGCATTGTTCTGCCAGGAACCAGGTCGAAACAATGAGCCCAGACTCTTCGGTCCTAGTGAAAGTGAGTTCTGCCCGGGGAATTGTTCTCGGCAGGGCAGCTCGGGGCCAGGCTCTGTGACCTCCCCGGCTCAGCGTCTGTGGGCACGGCCCTCCCCACCCCCACGGAGGCTTACGTCTGCCCCCCCGGAGATCCCCCACGCCGCTGAGAGCACCCCAAGACTGGCTCAGACTCAGCCTTCAACCTGCAGGAGCGCCGACTTTGCCCACAGCCTCCCGGAGCCTCCCCGTTTCACAGATTGGGAAACTGAGGCTCAGAGCAGGGTGGGGGGATGGGGAGGGGAGTGCCCGGGGTGCAGGGGCACCGGGCGGGCGGCACCACCGCAGGACCAGGCAGCCTCTGCACAGGCACCTAATAGAGCGGGTAGTGCTTCTCCACCTGTGCTTTGCAGAGGAAAAGGTGGGCGAGGGGGAGCTGGTTCTGCAGAGGGCTGGCCTCCAGGACAGCGCCGGGCGGGGGGCGGGCAGGATGTGGGCCCGAGGTACAGCCTTCTTCCCCATCACCAGGCCTGCAGGGGGCGGGGGCGGAAGGCGCTGCGGGCAGGCCGCTCTCTGCGGCCGGGGCGGGCGGGGGCACTGCCCTCGAGGGGAAGGGCTGCTGGGCACCCACCATGCCCCAAACACGGGCCCCCAGGCGCTGGCCCTGGAGGCTGCTGAGTCAGGGCGCAGGGCAGTAGGCGAGAAGTCAAGAGGGCCGGGCTGGCTGTAGGTCCAGCTCTGCGCGCCAAGCGCTTCCGCTGCGCCTGTCTGGTGTCGTCTGGGGAGGAGGGTCTGGGGAGGAGGGGAGTGCGGGCAGCTCTGGCGAGCGGGGAGGAAACAGTGACCCAAGGGCCTCCTGTACTGGGCGCCCGGGGCCTGCAGGCGAGCCCTGGAGCTGACGTTCCAGAAGGGGACCCAGACGCTAAACACACACACACACACACACACACAAATATTTACCACGGGGCCCGGGGTGCAGACGACAGGACAAGCCAGAGGATGAGGACACAGGCCGTCAGGGCCCACCCCCACCCCGGCAGGTGACGCTCCCTGAAGCCTGGCTGTCTCTGGGCAGGCTCTGGGCTAAGTACTTTCTGGAACCAAGGCATCTGTTCCTCTTAGGAGCCAGGATGAAGGTGTGAGGCTCAGAGAGGGAGAGATGCTCACCCAAAGTCACGCAGCAATGGGCTTCAGGGTCTGCGCTTCTAAGCGCCCTGAAACATCCTGGGAAGTGAGCGGGGTCCTCCAAGCAGGGACGGTGTGTGTGGAGAGCGCCACATGGGGCAAGGCGAAGGCCAGGTCAGAACCTGGAATTGTCCAGGGCGGGGCTGCTAGAGAGCTTTGCGCTGCCCTAGGGACACAGCCTGGCTCCCTCCCACCTGAGGGGGATTCGAGCCCTTGCTGAGCTTTCCTCTGTAAGATGCTCCCAGGAGGGAATTTCTAGTGGGGTCCTGAGTCCCGAGCCCCCAAGCCCCAGAGCCGCTGGCCTCCTCAGGGTGAGTGGAGCGCGGAGAGATGGGCTGACACTGTCTTCTGCAAACAGGCTGACCAAGGGTGGGCAGCCGGAACTGCCTCCCCGCAGCCAAGGACCGTAACACAGGGGCCCCAGGGGAGAAGGCGTCCTTGTGACACTGGACCCCTGTCCCCTCCGGGGCGGGTAAAGCCCACGGGACTGGCAAGAACCACGGTCAGCCTGGACCCTACACCCTCTGTAGGTTCCAGGGACGTTTCACTTCCCCGGGACCCCTTCCAGGAAGGGCCCCGCCTGAACTGAGCACAGACCACCTTTCCTGCCCTCAGGATGCTAGTCTCCAGGGACACGGGGGCTCATTTTGTCATGATGTCACAGAGACAGTCGTCAGTTCAGGAGGAGGACACCGTTGGGCGTCTGCTACGAGTGAGCCTCCGAGGACCCGTGGCCGGCCGGACTGGATCCCCTGGGGGAAGGCGGGGCTGGGGGAACAGCCAGGCTGCAGGGGCCTGTCTGGGGGTGGGGTGGGGGGATCTCGGGCCCCAGTGCCACCCTGGAGACTGCCAGGACGGGCCGTGACAGCCGCTTGGGTAAAGTGGAGGGTGCTGCAGCTGTGTGTGGGGGAGTGGGGGGCCTGTCCTGGCGCCCGGGGGAGGTGAGTCAGCAGGCAACGGCCTCCTGGCCCTGACTCACCCGCCACAAGCCTGTCACTCTTTTCCCCGGCTCCCCCCTCCCCCCGTTCCCTGCCCCCCCACCCGGCTCTGCCGGAAGTCGGGGTGCAGCGGGTCAACCACGATCCCGAGACGGGCGCCGCTGAACCCGGGATCCTTGCTGGAGGCCACAGAAAAGGAGACAAACAGAGAAAGGCTCTGTCCCCTTTCAAGCTGGAAGAACCCCTAAAGTCACCTGCATCTCGCCCTGCCTGCGGAGAGCACACACAGGGAGGCCGCTCCCCGGCTCTGCACAGATCGGGGGGCAGGGGGAGGGACAGACAGACAGGCCAGGGCCAGCTGAGGGCGCGCCTGTGGCCGCCCCGCCCTCTCAGAGCCGGCCACCCCGACTCTGTCCCCGGGGTTCTGCCGGAAGTCACAGCCCCAGGGACACCCGCCGGGGCCGCTGCGTTTGCGGCAAGGCCTTAAGCAAGTCACGGCCATCACCGCGTGAAGGAAGGCTATCACGTGCCGTCCGGAGGGGTGGACAACTCCCAGCTCACCCGTGTTTGTAAACAAGCTCCGCGTCCTCACTGTTCCTCTTTTGATCATGTTTCTCCTTCCTGCCCAGCTCCACACCTAACCTCTGCCTCGCTTTGAGGAGAGGTTGCTGCCGGGGGAATCAAACAGCCCGCGATTCAGCGAGGCAGCAGGGGTGGCCCATTTGCACGGCCGCCCCCGCCACAGAGGGAAGGGGCTGGCTGCCTGCGCTTTCGCTCCATGGGCCTGGAAGTCACGTTTCAAGCATCCTCCATCACCCAGGGCTTCTCCCTGATGGCTCAGATGGTAAAGAATCTGCCTGCAGGGCAGGAGACGTGAGTTTCAGCCCTGGGTCAGGAAGATCCCCTGGAGAAGGAAATGGCCACCCACTCCAGTACGCCTGCCTGGAGAAGCCCATGGACAGAGGGGCCAGGTGGGCTTCATACAGTCCATGGGGTTGCAAAGAGTCAGACATGACTAAGTGGCTGACACTTCCACTTTCCAACACCCAGAGTCCACCAAGATGCCCAGGGCCGCTGAACCACACAGCCCAAGCCTTCCCACGCCTCCACACCTTGACTCCTGCTGTTCCCTTGGCCCAGCACACTGTTCCCTGCATAACCCACAGGCAATCTCCCCAGACGACGGCCTGGTGGGCCCCCAGTCTCCCCCCGGTGCTTTCTTGGGAGTCACAGGCCACACCACCTCTGTCGCAGACTCCCCGGGCCTGCTCCCCCGCATGCAGCACGAGCCCTGACAAACACGGATATCTGTCAGACAGAACATTCGAGGTTCAGGACACGGGGGACCCGTAGCGTGGGAGAAAGCCCTTGCCCTTTGCAGCTGTGCGGCTGCCTCGACGAGGCTGAGGGAGCAAAGACAGGGCAAAGGGCAAGAGCAGACGTTCAGCGACGTCCCTGGTGGGGCGGTGGGCAGGAACCCGCCTGCCAAGGCAGGGGCACGGGCTCGATCCCCGGTCCGGGAAGACCCCACACGCCCTGGAGCAACAGAAGCCCGTGTGTGTCACCACTCCCGAAGCCCATGTGCCTAGAACCCGTGCTCTGCAACCAGAGACGCCACCAGGATGAGAAACCCGGGAGCCGCAGCAGAGAGCAGTCCCCGCTCACCACGGCTACAGACCCAGCAACGAAGACCCAGCGCGACCAAAAACAATAAATAAAAGTTAAAAAAAAAGGAGCAGGTGTTCAGGACACAGGCAGGATTGTGGACAGAGGAAGGACGGGCCACATAACCCCTCCACTAGGGACAGAGGGGTGTGTGTGTGTCCCGGCATCTGAGCACAGGACCCCCAAAGGGTCCGAACCCCACTAAGCTCTGTCTTTCACTGAGGGATGAGCCCCAAGTCTGCAGGATATCGACTTTCATTAAACAGTACGTTCTCTGGGCATCTTCTGAAGAGGATCTGAAGTGAGTTCTCCCTGGTCCCCCTGAGGGTCTGCCCCAGCGCTGGGGGTCCCACAGGAGGACCTGCACACACGTCAAAGGCTCCAGGTGGGGCCTTAGGGGTCGTGGCAGGCGTGAACGTGAGCCCACTTTCTAGATGGAGAAACTGAGGTCCCAGACCCACAGCGGATCAGCCACAGGAGACAGACGGGCTCCTCACACCCCCAACCCAACGGAGGCCAGAGGCGGAGGGTGAGGGCCTTATTCCAAAGCTGGGTGGACTGCGTTCGTATCTAATGTCGTCAGGTTGGCGAATGTTGGTGCCGCGGCGGCGGCGGCAGCGACTTCCAGGTGCTACAAGATGGTGACTAAGAGCAGCTACCGCTGGACTACAGGAGAAGGCCAGCATTGAAATCCACTCCCGGGCGGGCGGCGCTGGGCTCCGGCGAGGGCTCACCCTCCCCTGCGGCCTTCCACCCAGGCAGCCCAGAGAGACAGCCGCCACGGCCCCTGACCTTTCACTGCGATCCCCTTACGCCTCCACCGTGCCTGGCGAGAGCTCGGTGTCGGGGACACCGCACGGCCCCCTCACGGCCTGCCGCTCACAGACCGCCCCAAGACGAGGCCCCCCCACCAGCCACCGGGGGCTCCCCAGAGGCGTGAACTCTGTTCCCACCAGCTTAGCCAAGCTCGTTTCTGGCAGACCACCACCCCACCCCCCGCAACCCGGCCTGCCACATCGCCCTCAGCTCAAGAGCTATCGATGGCTCCCAGCTGCTGGAGAACAAAGTCCCCTGTCCATGAAGGAGTTCAGTTCCGAGAGTGCGTTCCCAAGTCCAATTTGTTCATGAGTCCCAAAGTTAGCCTAGGTACACAACTAACATAATGGGCTATGCAGAACTATACTGTAAGAGGCGTGCGATACTTTTCACACAAATACTGCATAAAAAACAAACAAAAAATAAAGGAGAGACTGAATCCTCCGGGACAGTGCCCTGAAAGGCACAGTAGCCCAGGGCGACAGCTGGTACAGAGGCGTGGGCACCGAGGCAGCGGGCAAGAAGAGCTATGAGCGGAGGAGGGGGCGATGGCGGCCTGGCCTGTGCAGGGCCGTAAAGGACACGGCAGCACAACCACTTGTGGGGGATGCACGCCCGTGCCAGTGTTCACCAGACACGTGAACTCAGCTCACGCGCACACGCACGTTGGCCTCTGCGGAAGTCTGCAGCCGGAAGGTTCGTCCGTAGGGGACTCACTGGCATCCGCGCTTCCCCACCGGGACCCAAGGCCCACTATACATGCCCCATCCCCAGTCTCTGCCACCTTACCTCCCCCTCTGGTCCTGCGTGGACCCCGGGGCCGCCTCGTTCTCCCCGGCAATACCCACTTCCACTCCGTGCTCTGCTTGTGCGTTCCCTTTATGTTCGGGTGGATCCCACCCACTTTGAAAGACCTGGCTCAAGCGTCACCTCCTCCAGGAAGCCCTCCATGCCCATCCCACTCTTTCCCTCCCCTCCTCTGGCCAGTGTCACACCCCCACCCTGCACCCACTTTCCCCAGGCACTGGGCTCTTGTTCAGAACTGTGCAGCTTTGGACAAAGTTCAGAGGTCTTCTCGGGAAGCCTCAGTTTCTTCTCCTGTAAAATAGGCCTCCTAATCTATACAGCCACCCCTGGCTGACATCTCTGAGCTCTCCGGCAGAGCTAGTAGATGCCCAGGACCCTCATGTATGTTTCAACATCAGCGCCACCCGGGGCTTTGGCTGAACAGGCAGGCGCCTCCCCCATCCACCTGGTGACTGAACCTTCGAAGCTGGTAAAGCAGCCCCCAAGTGAATCTTAGCATCATGTGAGGCCAGGGACGGCAGTGCTAATGGACTAGGAGGCTCTTGGGAAAACGCAAAGGAAAACCAGCCAATGAAACGGACTCAGCGATGACAACACACGTGAGCGTGTGTGTGTGTCTGCACACGTACGTGGTCTCCTCTGCGAGACTGAGCAGCTGGCGGCTGGGTTTCATCTCGGCCAGCCCTGGGCCACCCCCCAAAACCATCTGCCCCTGACCTGGTATTTCCCACTGCCACTGCTCTGCCTGTGTGCTGGGGGACGGGTACTTCTGCCCCATTCCGCAGAGGAGGAAACGGAGGCTCTGAGAGGAGCCAGGACTGGCCCAAGATTACCCAGTGAGTGACAGGCAGCTGGGGCTGTGCCCAGGGCAAGGCCCGCGCTCCATGTTACCCGCTTGCTAAAGCGAAGAAGGGGCTGAGAGCTGCAGGTGACGGCCGGCAGGTCATCCCTGGGGCCTCTGGGGCAGGGAGGTGAGTGGGCACGTGGGGTCCTGGGGGGGCACGAGCCTCCGAGAGCCCCCGCATGGGCAAGGGGCACACACAGGAAGCCGCGAGCCGGCTTTGAGGCCTGGTGAAGGGCAGCATCCCGCTGAGCGGCCTCGGGCCACTTCTCCGAGGGCAGGGCATGCAAGGCCCACTGCCGAGGACCTGGGGACCCCTCTGGCCATCGCCCTGGCCGTCACTTTCTCTAAGGCGGAGGCGGCAGGTGGGGCCTGCCTGAAAGAAACCCGGGTCCCTCACGGTGCCAGGTCCCTCTCCCCGCGATCAAGCCCAGAGCCTGCGGGGCCAGCCTGGCCTCTGACGGCTGCTTGACCAAGGCGAGGTCTGCCCTCTCTGGGCCATGGCTTAGACCCTCTGACCAGGAGACCCCGAGCCTGGAGGGACAGTGTCCTGTCCCTCCCTGCACACGTGCACACACACAGCCCTCTCGCCCTTGGGGAAGCGGCAAATGGACAGCGTCAACACACCCTCTGTGCCTCAGTCTACCCACATGTAGAATGGGGGCAGGGGCACGGCCTGCCTCTTAGGGCCGCTGAGACGAAACGACAGGTATGTACAGATCACTTAGAGCGGCACCTAGACCACGCGCATGTGGTCAGGACGGTGAGCAAACTCATCTACAGCCTCCCTGAGACCCGAGGCAGCCTAGACTCACGGCCAGGGCCCGTGGGGTGTCTCCCAGGCTTGCTGGGGATTTGACAGACACGCCGAGGTGCCAGGCCCAGGGTCAGCCAGCTCTGAGACTCGGGGCATCACCTACCACCCCGCTTCCAACCTCCTCTCCTATTCCGTAGGTGGAAGGCGGGACTGAGGGACCCTGTGTGGGTGCTCCCTGGGATCTGAGCTTGGCTGTGGACACCTCTTCACCTCCCTGGCCTGGTCCTGGGGTGGGACAGGAGCTCATCTCAGGCGGCACCCTTTGGACCCTGGGGTGGGGCACCTGCCAAGCAGGGGAGGCGGACATTTCAGGGGAGGGGTCAGAACAGCCTTTGCTGCTGAAAAGAAACAGGCTGCAGTGTCGCCTGACCACCACGTTGGGAACCGCAGACCAGGCTACTCAAAGAGGGGCTGAGCAGCCCCCCTCCACACCCCGATCACGGTTGGAGACCCTGGGCAGCTGAGAAGAAAATCTTTACGAGGGAGAGGTAGCCTTGCCGGTGTCCCCCAGGATGGCTGAAGCTGCAGAAATCTGATTCTGTGATCCCTCAACTCCTGACAGCCAAAAAACCTGAAGGGTCCTAGCTGGAGGTCTCTGGGTATCCAAGACCCCCCTTCTGGCCGACACTGAGTGACAGATCAGCCCAGGAGCCCGCTGCCCGGAGACTACAGATGAGGAGACTGAGGCCAGAAAGGGAAGGGGGCTGGTCTCAGGGAAGGGCCCGCCAGCCGGAAGGTGAGGCAGAGCGCGGGCCAGGGTGGGGTTTGGAGCCCCTACTCTGAGCCGCCCAATGCCAGGCCCGGGAAGCCGCCCGCAGCCCACGGCACGGTGGGAGGCCAGGCCTGCAACGGAAGGCTGCCCAGGACTCGCTCTCAGACACAGCACCTTCCCACACTACAGCCTTGCTGTTCGGAGGAGGGGATAAAAAGCACGTTTCTTTCACATATGGTGAGAGCTGATGGTCACTCCCACAGAACTGCCCTGAAGGGAAATAAGTGTGCCGGCCTGAGGGTGGGCCACTCCTATCCTCAGTCCCAATTCGGCTCCTGACATGTACTAGTTCGTGAAACTCAGCGGCAGCATCTGACCTCGTGTGCCCATTTTACAGGTGGGGAGACTGAGGTCCAGGGGCACCAGCTTTGGGCTCCCAGGTTTCAGCGCTGCGCTCTCCACTGCTGGCACCCTTTCCCTCCAGCCCTTACTGTTTGGGGGACCTGGACCAGCTCCTCTCCTTACTGATTTGGGGACCCCTTTCCCAAGCTCAGGAATTCCAGAGCCCAAGTCCCACAGACGTACCTGACCCCAAGGGAAGGCCCTGCCTCTTCACCCAACGACCTACCTGCGGTCAGCTCAGGGGCCGAGAGGCTCCATCAGGCAAGGACTTGGGCTGAGGAGGTGGGTAAACAGAGGGTCCCACTGGTGGTCTGGGGTGGGTGACCTGGGTGAGCAGTCCCAGCCAGGGGAGCCATGGCCTGCTCCAAGCTGGATGCCTCTGAGGAAGACCCTGCTCCCAGGAGGCCCCCCCGTGGAACCACCGGGCTAGAACCTGGAAGCACCCGGAGGGCTCCCACATTTGTCCCTTGCTCCCCCTCCAAGACGGTCTCCCTGAACACCATCTCCGAGGCAACCGCCGCTGCTGGAGCCCTCACAAGCCTGGATCACAGAAGGCAGCCTGCGTGGCTCTAAGGGCACAAAGGTTCTGTGAGCAAACAGACACGCAGGCGGAAAAGTGTGGGTGACTCACCCAAGGCACAGGGCAATAGGACACATCGGCGATCTGAGATGGTACAGATGTCCGGCACCTTGGCTCTGGGCCCTAGAACATCTGCTCGTGAGGTCACAATGGCCCTTCCAGCACCACCAAGGTGCCTGGAAACTACGTCCTCCAGAAAAACGCCACCAATTGGGAACATCTCTTGGTAAAACTAGGGTCAGAGGGGTCTCCTTTATCACAGGGCTCACCATCTCTATACAGCATCATCTGCGAGGCCCTGGACTGTCACAGCCTGGTGCATTTCTAAACCTCATTCCAGGCCCTGGAGCGCACATCGCCGCTGCTTCTCCATCCTCAAAATGCCACCTCCTCCAGGAAGACTTCCCTGACCATCCCCTCCCTGCCCATCTCCAGTGGAATGAGGTGGTCATTCCTCAGCTGTAATCCTGGCCTCTTCCTACCCTCATCTGGGTACTCTAGGGCAGGCGACCTGCCTCCTTCCAGGCAGCAGCGAATGAGGATCCTGGAAAAGCACTGTCATAGCAACCCTTTATGCTAATTCCAACTGTTCTTACATCCTGGAAACAATAACTGTGACTGATATTATGTGTCAAGACCTACAAGACCTTCTAGAATGAACACCCCCAAAAGATGTCCTTTTCATTATAGGGGACTGGAATGTAAAAGTAGGAAATCAAGAGATACCTGGAGTAACAGGCACATTTGACCTTGGAGTACAACATGAAGCAGGGCAAAGGCTAACAGAGTTTTGCCAAGAGAACGCACCGTCATAGCAAACACCCTCTTTCAACAACACAAGAGAAGACTCTACACATGGACATCACCAGATGGTCAACACTGAAATCGGATTGATTATGTTCTTTGCAGCCAAAGATGGAGAAGCTGTATACGGTCAGCAAAAACAAGACCGGGAGCTGACTGTGGCTCAGATCATGAACTCCTTATTGCCAAATTCAGACTTAAATTGAAGAAAGTAGGGAAAACCACTAGACCATTCAGGTATGACCTAAATCAAATCCCTTATGGTTATATAGTGGAAGTGACAAATAGATTCAAGGGATTAGATCTGATAGACAAAGAGCCTGATGAACTATGGACGGAGGTTTGTGACATTGTACAGGAGGCAGTGATCAAGACCATCCCCAAGGAAAAGAAATGCAAAAAGGCAAAATGGCTGTCTGAGGGGGCCTTACAAACAGCTGAGAAAAGAGAAGTGAAAGGCAAAGGAGAAAAGGAAAGCTATACCCATCTGCATGCAGAGTTCCAAAGAATAACAAGGAGAGATAAGAAAGCCTTCCTCAGTGACCAATGCAAAGAAATAGAGGAAAATAAGAGAATGGGAAAGACTGGAGATCTCTTCAAGAAAATTAGAGATACCAAAGGAACATTTCATGCAAAGATGGGCACAATAAAGGACATAAATGGTATGGACCTAACAGAAGCAGACATATTAAGAAGAGGTGGCAAGAACACAGAAAAACTATACAAAAAAGATCTTCATGACCCAGATAACCACAGAGGTGTGGTCACTCACCTAGAGCCAGACATCCTGGAGTCTGAAGCCAAGTGGGCCTTCGGAAGCATCACTACGAACAAAGTTAGTGGGGGTGATGGAATTCCAGCTGAGCTATTTCAAATCCTAAAAGATGATGCTGTGAAAGTGCTGCACTCAATATGTCAGCAAATTTGGAAAACTCAGCAGTGGCCACAGGACTGGAAAAGGCCAGTTTTCATTCCAATCCCAAAGAAGGGCAATGCCAAAATATGTTCAAACTACCTCACAATTGCGCTCATCTCACACACTAGCAGAGTAATGCTCAAAATTCTCCAAGACAGGGTTCAATAGTATGTGAACCCTGAACTTCCAGATGTTCAAGCTGGATTTAGAAAAGGCAGAGGAACCAGAGATCAAATTTCCAACATCTGCTGGATCATAGAAAAAGAGAGTTCCAGAAAAACATCTACTTCTGCTTTACTGACTACGCCAAAGCCTTTGACTGTGTAGATCACAACAAACTGTGGAAAATTCTTCAAGAGATGGGAATACCAGACCACCTGACCTGCCTCCTGAGAAATGTGTATGCAGGTCAGGAAGCTACAGTTAGAACCAGACATGGAACAACAGACTGGTTCCAAATTGGGAAAGGAGCATGTCAAGGCTGTATATTGTCATCCTGCTTATTTAATTTTAATGCAGAGTACATCATGTGAAATGCCAGGCTGGATGAAGCACAAGCTGGAATCAATATCGCTGGGAGAAATGTCAAAACCTCAGATATGCAGATGACACCACCCTTATGGCAGAAAATGAAGAAGAACTAAAGAGCCTCTTGATGAAAATGACAGAGGAGAGTGAAAAGGCTGCCTTAAAACTCAACATTCAACAACTACGATCATGGCATCTGGTCCCATCACTTCATGGCAAATAGATGGGGAAACAGTGGAATCAGTAAGGGCCTTTATTTTGGGGGGCTCCAAAATCACCACAGATGGTGACTACAGCCATGAAATTAAAAGACCCCTGCTCCTTGGAAGAAAAGCTGTGACCAATCTGGATAGTATATTAAAAGGCAGAGACATGACTTTGCTGACAAAGGTCTGTCTAGTCAAAGCTATGGTTTTTCCAGTGGTCATGTATGGATGTGGGAGTTGGACTATAAAGAAAGCTGAGTGCCAAAGAATTGATGCTTTTGAACGTGGTGTTGAAGAAGACTCTTGAGTCCCTTGGACTGCAAGGAGATCCAACTAGTCCATCCTAAAGGAAATCAGTCCTGAATATTCATTGGTAGGGCTGATGCTGAAGCTGAAACTCCAATACTTTGGCCACCTGACTCGAAGAACTGACTCACTAGAAAAAAAACCCTGATGCTGGGAAAGATTGAAGGCAGGAGGAGAAGGGGATGACAGAGGATGAGGTGGTTGGATGGCATCACCGACTCAATGGACATGAGCTTGAGCAAGCTCTGGGAGCTGGTGATGGACGGGGAGGCCTGGCATGCTGCGGTCCGTGGGTTTGCAACTGAGCAACTGAACTGAACTGAACTGATTATGTGTCTGGCACTGCTGGCCACTTGATATGATTCTAGCTAACAGTAACTTTAAAATATCATGCTAAATATTTTTCTTCTTTAAATCAGTTTTCACTGATTATCGCTGCTCACTTTTTTTCTATAGCCAGTCCAAAGGTAATGGGACTTTAAAGCATTTTCAGAGAGACTGAGAGAAGAAAATGCACTGTTGAAATGTCTCAAATGTATGGAAAAAATCCTCCAGCTGCACAATCAGTTCCGGAGAGAAATACCAGCTCTCTGGGCCAAGCCCACGTATGCCTAGGGGTGTCACCTGGCACCTGGGTTCCGTATTTTATCTGGTCCTTACCAACCACCGTATGGGATGAAGGATCTTACCCACCTCTGAGACTCAGAGAGATGGATCGATTTAACCAAGGTTGCCCAGCCAGGAAAGGCAGGACTTGAGGGCCCTGAGTCCTCACCTACAGGGCTGTGGGGCATCTCCTGGCCAAGATCTTGAATTTCAGGAGGGACCCCTCTTCAGCTGACACAGGAGGAGACTAAGGCCAGTAGGAGGCAGGGATGTCATTTTGAAAATTCACCAGCTAGGATCAGAACTAGGATTAGACTCTTGAGAGTCCCTTGGGCTGCAAGGAGATCAAACCAGTCAATCCTAAAGGAACCTGAATATTCACTGGAAGAATTGATGCTTAAGCTGAAGCTCCAATACTTTGGTCACTTGATGCGAAGAGCTGACTCACTGGAAAAGACCCTGATGCTGGGAAAGACTGAAGGCGGAAGGAGAAGGGGGCGACAGAGGATGAGATGGTTGGATGGCATTACCAACTCAGAGGACATGAGTTTGAGCGAACTCTGAGAGTTAGGGAAGGGCAGGGAAGCCTGGCGTGCTGCCGCCCGCGGGGTCACAGAGTCAGAGACAGCTGAGGGGCGGAACAACAGCAACAGGATTAAAATCCAGGTCTCCCGAGCGGGCCCGGGTCACACACAGCTTCACGACTAGGACCCAGCGGCCTCAACCACAGAGCAGCAGTGACCGCAACCTTGCAGCGCTGCGGAGCCTGGACCTTCCCATTCAATCCTGTTCACCTGCTGGGCTGGGGAAATACCGGCCGCTCAGGCCGGCAACAGCTTTTAACCCTTTACACTCAGACTGTCCCGATCTGAGGTCGGCGGGTGTGGCTAACCTCAGTGAACTGATGAGAGGCAGAGGGGGGTGTGCAGGGGCGCTGTGTGCCAGCCCGCACCCTTTCTGGGCGCGGTGCCCCCCGCCTGCCTGCATCTCAGCCCTGAGAGCACCCCGCCCCTCCTCTGAGCGCTCTCACCCTGCCGCCTCCCCTGCAAAGCGTGCCAGGCACTGCAGTCTGGGACTTGGTTTATTCACCCTGTGCGGAGCCTGGGCCATCGGACAAAGTCTCCTTTCACTGCTGGAGGGGCAAGCATAGCCGAGATCAGGCCACAGATACTCATATCTGAGAAACCTGTTGACTCATTGACTCATCTCTCTGTTCGGCCAGTCGGTTCCTGCTGACCCCAGGTGGCTGAGGTGTAGACAAGGTCAGTGGAGAGGACCTGCCTGGCCTCTGCAGCTCTCTTCTCTCAATTCCCCACAAGTGAGCCGCCTGCCTGCCCCCAGACCCGCCCTTAAGACTCTGCCCCAAACACCCTTTGCCTCATTCCACTTCTGCCTACTGTGCGCCACCATCAGAGACTTCAGCTGGAACCTAACTCTGCCCCTTGTCAGCTCCAAGTCTGACGCGTCTCTTCCCCCCAGGGCCTCAGCTGCACCATCTGTAAAATGGGCCACCTCACGTTACACAAGGGCAGGTACCAGGAAGTGCGCAGTGCGTGCCCGGCTCTGCTCGCAGGAGAAACTGTTTGTCCCTGAACTGCATGCAGCTAATCAGCAAACACGGACCGCACCCCTCGTCAGCATCATCCAGTGAAACGCTGGGAAAGGCAGAAGTGAACACCCAGGGCTGGTCTGCCAGGCAGAGAAAATACCAAATAAACACCTTCTCCATCCAGTGTCCTATGTCCAGCCAGCAGCCGAGCCCGCCTGGCACCCCCATCCCCTCCCAAGACACTTTGCACGCTCCCGAAACTGCGCAAGTCAGCAGAACGAGGTTAGATGTCTCATCAGAGTTGTCTCCTCTTGGGATCTCTGACCGCGCCTGTGATGCTCTTACAAGCGGGTCTGGGTGAGGGCTGGGCTGTCTGATTCTCTTCCCGTGCAGAAGCCTGCTGTCAAAACAACCGCACAGTCACCACCTCGAAGGGCCATCTGGGAACACTAAGTCAGGACTCGGATCCAGGCTGGCCCCCAAAGAGACCAAAGAGCCAGCAGGGCCCTTGGGGTCACCAGGCGAGACCGTCATCCACGTGGCTCCTCGTCCGCCCTGGAACATGCAGCCCAGCTGCCCAGGCCCCTAGGACCCTGGGGGCCCTAACTCCACGTCACGCCCAGCCGGCCCGTCCATGGGCGGCTTCCTCACCCGGCACGCCCCTCCCCTCTTGCGCCCACCTGGCATGCTTTGTCATTCGAGGCTTCGGGAAAGCTCTTTGAACTGTGGGTGCCCCAGAATCTTCAAGAGACCCCACCGATGGACGCCCGACTTGCAGCATCTCCCCGCTGGCCAGGCGGTTCCTAAGCTAGACAGAGCAAGGCTCATCTCTGGGGACCCAGGGCCCAGCGGGGTCCGTGACCCACAGGAAAAGTCCATCACTTCCTGACAACTGAATGAGCAGACTTTCAATTCTCGGTTTTCAGATGCTTACAGGTTTTCCCCAAACTTTCCCTGACATCAAACGGTCTTGCCTGGGCCTTCCCCTGACTCGGCAGGGCTGGAACAGGTTTGAAAAGCATGCAAATTTCTCAAATGGACTGAAAGGGCCAAAGGGAAGACAAAAGTCTGCCCCACTCTCTGCCCTTAAGTTGGGAGCTGATGTATCTACACAAAGTGATGGGCGTTAAGAGAACCAACCTTTGTAATTGTTTCATAATACGTGTAAATCAAGCCATGATGCCGGCCGCCTAAAACTCATACACTGATGTCATTTAGTCTCAGCAGAACTGGGGAAAAAACCCACCAAAATTTAATGCAATTTACACGTTCACACAGGCTCACCTACTAGACTGTAAAATTCTAAAACACTGACACTATGTCTTCCTTATATTTGTATCACCAGCACTTGTCATGATGCTTATGAACATGATATAAAAGTAATTCATTTAATAAAATCAGGGGGACCCTTCTCCTCAGAAGCCCCACAGGCTGTCCCCAGCCGTGGTGCGCTCAGGCCTGGCCACGTAGGGGTCCAGGATGTCGGGCATCAGTGCCTGGAAACAGCCACCTGGGACAGTCCAAGCGCTTCTAGTTCTGTCTCTTTTAGAGCAAGAGGCTTCACCATGCGTTTGCCCCGTTTACTGTGACGGACCCCATCCTGAAAGCACTCTTATCACAGCCGGTGTTCAGAAGTCACGCTGATAAGAAATCGTCTCAACTTTTTAACACACCAGGCTGCTTTCTCCAACGTGCGCCAGCTCACCCAGTGGGCATCCCCACCCCAGTCCCCGTCTGACAGATGGGGCGACTGAGGCTCACGAGGGGGATGGGACACTCCTGGGGTCGCACAGCCAGGAAGCAACGGCGGGGGCGGGGGGAGATGCTCAACGTCAACGTGTTGTGTGACCTTGGGCAGGGTGCCGCGCCTCTCAGATGCACCTGTGTTTTATCTGGCAACCTCATCTGGAGGGTCTTGTTGTGTGATCACCCAGGAAATAAAGAATCAAACACTCTGGGTGCCTGGTTGGAAAAAGTGAAAAGTGAAAGTGTGAGTCACTCAGTCGTGTCGGACGCTTTGTGATCCCGTGGACTGTAGCCCGCCGGGCTCCTCTGTCCATGGCCTTCTCCAGGCAAGAGTGCTGGAGTGGGTTGCCATGCCCTCCTCCAGGGGATCTTCCCGACCCAGGGATCGAACCTGGGTCTCCTGCACTGCAGGGGGATTCTTCACTGTCTGAGCCTCCAAGGAAGCCCGCCTGGTCTGAAAACCTCCACCTAAATACGAATGACGTCACTTGGGACTCAACGGTCACCATCTTCCTTAGTCCTGGTCCTTTCTTCCCGCCCAGAGGAAGCCTCTTGCCTGGGGCTGCAGAGATCTTTCCCAGTCTTCTCAGCAACCCGTTTCTTCCCATAGTTTTTCCAAAGCGGGTGTCTGCTCCCAAAGGGGAGCCATAGATGACCCGCACGCCACCTTCTCCTCTCCTGCCCCCGAGAGACATTACTGATCCATCACGGCCTCCTTCCCACCAAGCAGGACCCCGTCTGGGATTCCTCAGCAGAGCCAGGTGTCTCTGGGCCTCAGGAACTTAACAGAGGAGAGAAAGACAGGGGAGGGAGGCGGTCAGGGGCGGGCAGACGCCCAGAAAAGACGAGGACGGTGGCAAGACAAGCAGAGGCTCAGTGACACTCGACTCTGAAAACAGACCCAAGGGCCACATTCCTCACTGCGGCCCGTGGGCTCTCAGAGCTGGAGAGAGGGGAGGGGGAGAGAAATGGGGTGGCGGGAGCTTGGGGCTGAGGAGGGTAGGGGGCAGGGGGCAGGAGGGGCCCCCGTGTGAGGCCCCACAGAGGGCGGGCCAGGCTGCCGTGGGGGCGGCCCCCTTCCTAAGGATGCAGACCCCCAGGGGCAGTGCACTTTCAGCTCTCACAGAGAACACCCCGCTCACAAAGGGTGTCCCTCGCACTCGGCCACCGGCTCTGAAACGGCAGGGCTGACCTCCGTGGGCAAGGCTCAGCACGGCCAGGCCAGCAGCCACCCCAGGGAGGTGATTCCGGACACCCCAGGTCTCACCCGGCAGGCTCAGGGCCCAGAGAAGGGGAGGGACTTGTCCGCGGTGCCCCAGCAAATGGGTAAATAAAGGAGGTGCTGGAGGGGGCTTCCCCCCAGGGAGCCAGGCCGACGGGCCCCGGGGCTGGGAGATGCCCATTTTGCTTTAGGAGCCTGGGCTTCTGGACCTGCTGTCTCCTGGCTGAGCTCAGACTAACGGATAACAGTATCTTCCAGAAACCTCTCAGGTTTCACCGCGGTGAGAGGCTCTGGTGTTCAAAAGGCCCCGTCAGCTTCTGTGATCTTGCGATGTATAATCAGAAAGATAAAGTTGGTCCTCATCCCAGGTTCCAGCAGACTTCCTAAAACCCTAGGAATTTCCTAAGTGGCCAGAGAGAGCAAGGTGTCTTTTGTTATGTTAATGAGGCGACTTCGGAGGTGGCTAAGGAAGGGGGCCTGGTTGCCAGGAGAACTCACCGGTGATTAGAGGGCTGGAATTTTCAGTCCCACGACCCCACAGCCCTGCGGAAGGGGAGAGGGGCTGGAGGTGGAATCAATCACTCCTAGGTGATGAAGCCTCCAGAAAGTCCCAAAAGGACAGGGTTTGGGGAGCTTCTGGTTGGTGGACACGGGGAGATTCGGGGACACGGAGCGGGCATGGAAGCCCCGCGCTTTCCCCAGGCCTTGCCTGGGGCCTCATCCATTTCCTGGGTTACACCTTCAATCTGAAACTGGTGATTCTCTGAGGTCGGTGAGCTGTTAGAGCCAATTAACCCAACTCAAGGAGGGTCGTAGGAGCCTAGAAGTCCTAGCCATCAGGCTGAAGGGCGGGGGGGTGGGGGGGCAGTCTGGAGGGACTGAGCCCTTCCCCAGTGTCTACCACAGGAGTTTGAGCAAAGTCCAAGAGACAGAGAGAGACAGGGGAGCCTGGAGTGCTGCAGTCCATGGGGCCGCAAAGAGTCGGACACGACCGAGCGAGAACCACAGAAACAGTGTCAGTGCTGACTCAGGTTGTGGGACGCTCAGCCGGCCTCGGAGAGCTGCGCGGTGCTGTCGGGGGCGGAACCGCAATGTTAGAGGCATCAGCTCGCTCCTGGAAGAAATCCCGGTGTGATCCCCGGTGGGGCTCAGAGCTGAGATGGGAAGATGCATCCAAGGAATCTCCTCTTGGCCTGAGACCCCGAGGTCCGGAGGCTTCCCAGCAGCTCTGAATTCGACTAGACGCTGAAGCCATGGTTCCTCCCAGGCCCCGTCCAGATATGCGCTGACCTCAAGCTGGCCACCACTGCCTTCAGCCCCACGACTCTCCCCTGTTGCCTGGGGGCAGTAAGAACTGCGAGCTACGACAAGGCGAGTACTCCAGGTGGGAGGCCTTTTTGAGAGCCGCAAACGGCCGCACCTGCTATTGGCCATGTGCTCAGCCCACCCTGATAGAGGCATCAGAGGTATTAACAGTAACAGGAGCAAGAGGAAGACCAATCATAGTAAGTGCCACTTGCAGCAACTGCCCTACACTAGTGGTTGTACCGAGAACTTCCACAGTTTTTTTCCCCTGATCCTCCCAACAACCGGAGAAGGGAGATTCTATATCATCTCTGTTTTGACTGAAGACCCTGGGGCCCAGAGAGGTCAAGCAACAGGCCCTGGGTCACAAAGAGCAAGGCAGAGGCCAAAAGACATTTACAAGTGCTCCAGTGGTTAAGAATCCATCTTGCAAGGCAGGGGACATGGGTTAGATCCCTGGCTCAGGAAAATTACAGATGCTGCTGAGCAACTAAGCCTGAGTGCCACAACTAAGACCCGTGCATCCAAAGAAATAAAACAAATATGTTAAAATACACGTGTGCTATGAGTGCTAAGTCGCTTCAGTCATGTCCGACTCTTTGCAACCTTATGGATGTTAGCCCGCCAGGCTCCTCTGTCCATGGGATTCTCCAGGCAAGAATACTGGAATAGGTTGCCATGCCTTCCTCCAGGGGATCTCCCCAGCCTAGGGATTGAACCCACATTTCTTATGTCTCCTAGCATTGGCAGGCGGGTTCTTTACCACTAGTTCAGTTCAGTTCACTCACTCAGTCACGTCCAATTCTTTGTGACCCCATGAACTGCAGCACGCCAAGCCTCCCTGTCCATCACCAACTCCTGGAGTCTACTCAAACTCATGTCCATTGAGTCGGTGATGCCATCCAACCATCTCATCCTCTGTCGTCCCCTTCTCCTCCTGCCTTCAATCTTTCCCAGCATCAGGGTCTTTTCCAATGAGTTCTTCACATGAGGTGGCCAAAGTACTGGAGTTTCAGCTTCAGCATCAGTCCTTCCGATGAACACCCAGGACAGCTCTCCTCTGGGATGGACTGGTTGGATCTCCTTTGCCAGCGTCCTCTCATATACATAAAGACATTTACACTCAGACTCACTGTGAGAATAGGTCTTAAACATACCTCTCCTCTCTCTAAAGAGTGTATTTATCAGCCTTGGAGGAGAAGGTCTAGGATTCACAGCATTTTTGTTTCCTAAGTTCTTATGTTCTTCCCTGCAAAAGGAGGCTGGTAGACTGGGAGCAGCGCTTCTGGGATCAAAGTGGGAGTGAAAGTTGCTCAGTCATGTCCAACTCTTTGGGGCCCCAAGGGCTATACAGTCCATGGAATTCTCCAGGCCAGGATACTGGAGTGGGTAGCCGTTCCCTTCTCCAGGGAATCTTCCCAACCCAGGGATCGAACCCGGGTCTCCTGCATTGCAGGCTGATTTTTTTACCAGCTGAGTTACCAGGGAAGCCCAAGAATACTGGAGCAGGCAGGCTATCCCTTCTCCAGGGGATCCTCCTGACCCAGGAATCAAACTGGGGTCTCCTGCATTGCAGGCTGATTTTTTACCAGCTGAGTTACCAGGGAAGCCCCCTCCTCTGGGATGAATTGGTCTAAATCTTCTGTGCCCTAAGACCCTGAAGGTACATTCCCCAGGGATGTGCCGCCTCTCTCTTAAGGACTGCGGGCTGTCTCCGATGACAGCAGGGTAATTTCTGGAGGGCAATAATTTGGCGCCAGGTGTCAGCATCTTAAGAATGCACAGCCCCTTCAGGCTAGTGATGCCAATTTCCTGACCAGACCAACATGCAAAATGTCTGCTGCCTATAGTCTTGCGAGATGAAAAGTTCTGGAGACTGCCCGACAACGTGAACACACCTAACACCACTGAAATGTAGGCTTAAAGTGGTTAGGACTGCAGGCTTTATCTTAAGTATATTTTACCACAATTAAAAATAGAAGAAAAAAAAAAAAAGATGTTCACAGCAGAGTAGTTTTCAAGAAAGAAACTGCACACGGCCCATCTTTCCTCACTAGGGGATTACTTAAAGAAATGATAGTTTAGCCAAACAAATGAAAGCAAACTAGAACAGGGGGTCAGCAAACTGCACCCCTTCTGCCCCCACCAGATTCAGCATGGCTTTTGTAAATAAAGTTTTATTGGCACAGAGCGCCATCTGTCCTTTGCCTGTTAGGTTGGCTGGGTTCTAGCCGCAACAGCAGACGTGAGATCACATGGGGCCCCAAGCCCACAGTACATACTGGCCAACCTTTAAGAAGTTTGCCAATCCTGGAGATAGAAGACCCAAGACCCCAAAAGACTTCTAGAAATAGTTTGGGGGGGTGTGGTGGGAGAAACTGGCTCCTAAAGAGCCATGTTATGAGTTTAGTTTGGAAAGGAAAATTTTAAATAAGGCCCATTACCCACATGCTGCTAAATGCACCATTGGGTTGGTTATCTCTGGATGGCAGGACCAGAGACGAACTTGGTTTTCTTCTTAGGAGTTTTCTGTGCTCTCCGAATTTCTGTATGAAAAGCGTGTAACTTCTCAACACCAGCAGAAATCATTAAGTGACGGAGGGGAGGTATTAACGAAATGCTATACCGACATTGATACGGCAATAGCAACGGGCAAAATCAAGACATCGTACACCTTAAATTTACACTGCCATTGTATGTCAAAGGCATCTCAAATTTAAAAAAACCGCACAACATAATCAGGGCAAATAATTCTCTGTCTAGGCCCTTCGAAGCAGCAAGTGCTTTGGCGGGTGGTCGCCGGTTGCCTGTTCTGACACCCCCACCCCTGTCAGAGTTTACAAGCTGGGGCGGGCTGGGGTGGGGATGGCGGAGGAGGTGCAGGTGGAGAAGGCCCACGGGAATTCTCACGATAAGCCCAGAGAGACGCCCCCTTCCTCAGATTCCGGGGCACCCAAGAGGGTGGATCTGATTTTCAGGTGGGGGGCGTTGTTCAGGGATCCCACCCAGGAGAGGAGATAAGAAATGCTACTGGCTGCTGGCCCCAACTTTGTGAGGCACTCCAGCCCTCCCAAACCCCAGGGGGAGGACCAGGCGTTACCCCTGATTCTCCAATCTCCTCCCCGCCA
The DNA here is from genome assembly GCA_015832495.2 of Alces alces. Classification (NCBI taxonomy): domain Eukaryota; kingdom Metazoa; phylum Chordata; class Mammalia; order Artiodactyla; family Cervidae; genus Alces; species Alces alces. The sequence goes on along the minus strand of JADEYB020000014.1, from coordinate 2,760,192 downwards.
GGGTTCTCCCTGTTCCCTTTCACAGCTGGGTGGGGAAGAGGAAGCTTTGAGAGGCTCGGTCAGGGACGGCCCTCGAGGTCACACAGCTGGCCAGGGGTGGAGGCCGCGGCTGAGCCCGGCCTGGCTGACTCTCCAGCTCCATGACTTTCCACCACACGGGTTGCCCCCCGGGTCAGGAATGCCACTTTTGGTGGGTTCATTAGTAACCCGGGGCCTGCTGACCAGCCGACAGACATGCACTCATTGGTCAGGTCCTTGACTCTGTGGGGGCCCCCGAGTGATCACCATCCCCTTTCTCCGGTGGGAACTGAAGTCCGGACACCCAGTGGGGCTGAGACCTCAGAGAAGGCGACTGTTCTCTAAAGACACTGCCCTCCAAACCCCGCTGCCTGCCAGTCCGGGGGCCAGGGAGACCTGGCAGGAAGACTAAACCGAGAGGGCTGCTCGGAGGAGGCGTCAGATAGGCCTCTCTTGTCAAATGGGCTCCCACCAAGTGTGGACGGATCAGCAAGCCTCGGAAGAGAGGAACCATGGCCTGCCTCTGTGGATCGCCTCTAAGGGCCAAGCCCCTTGCACAAGAGTGTCTTTATCTGGAGCAGAACGCACATTCCAGCTTCAGGGCGGTAGGCACCTGGCCTCCGGGCTGCCCTGGGCTACTCATTAACCAGTGAGAGGCCTGGGGGGAAGGGCTGAGACAGAGTCTGCTCCAGCCTGGGGGAGGGGCGGGGGAGGGCCCTGCTGGCTGGCGTGGGCACCAGTCAGATTCGCCAGGGTTCACGTCCTGTGTGACCTGGGGGTGAGGGGGCGGTCGGTTCACTGCTCTGAGCCTCAGTTTCCCCATCTGTGCGGTGGAGCCCACCACGGCACGGACGCTTACTGCGAGGACCGCAGGCATCCACGGTGCTAGCGGTGTCTGACACAGAGACGGCGCAGGGCTTGGGGGTCATTTCTACGCAAGGCAGCACAGCGCGCGTCCCACGGCCACCGCGGGAGAAAACCCACTATCATTCAAACCCTCGGAGCACGGTGAACGTTGCCGAAGAGTTCCGTAAATGTTCGAGATGATTCCTCCTGCTCTATGACAGTGGGGACTCTGGAGGCTGACCCACAGCGGGGGCAGCTCCGTGCCGCTTGGCAGCTGGTCAGGGAGGTGTCCGGAGCCACCGGGGATGTGCCAGCCTGGCTCTCTGCACCTGAAGTCCAGCCACGAAGGACAGGCCTTGGGTGGGGCCAGGGCCCGTGGCTGCCGGTGACAGAGACCCAGGGCTGGGGGCTTGCTGGCGGGGTGGCATCGGATCCACCAAGGGTCTTCGGGCGTTTCTCCCAGTCCTGGCTTCCCAGATGACCCCAGTCAACCAAACCCAGCCCTGGGGAGCTCGATGCCCAGGAGAAATTTCTGCCTAGGAAGCCAGGTTTTCAAATTCCAGACCAAGATGTACTAGTGGATCATGAAATCAACTGAGGGGGCAGGGTGATCGTTGTTATGAAGGAGAACAGGACAGAACAGAGTAGAGAACAGGACAGAACAGAGTCCGACAGGCGGTGAGGCTATGCGTGTTACTTTGTGAAACTTTGGTTTCAGTTTCACGGGTGTAAGCACTCGCCGCATCCTGTCATGAAGTGTGTTTCTTACTGAATGTCACGACTCAAAAGACTTCTTTGAAAACCCCTAGGGGCTTCCCTGCTGGCTTAGATGGTAAAGAATCTGCCTGCAATGTGGGAGACCCAGGTTCGATCTCTGGGTAGGGAAGATCCCCTGGAGAAGGGCATGGCAATCCAGCCCAGTATTCTTGCTCAGAGAATCCCATGGACAGAGGAGGCTGGCGGGGTCCAGTCTGTGGGGTCACAATGAGTTGGTCACGACTGACCGACTGAGGACACACACACAGTGAGGATGTTTAAATCAAGGCTTAGAAGGCAACTGCAGAAAAGTTGCTTCAGTCAGGTTCCTGCCCCCATCAAACCCTTTTTAAAAACACCTTAAAAGCACTATTGAAGTCAGTCAGAAAGAGAAAGATAACTATTGTACATGAATGCATGCATACGGAATCTAGAAAGACGGTACCGATGAACTTATTTGCAGGGCAGCAATGGAGATGCAGACATAGAGAGCAGACTTGTGGAAACAGTGGAGGAAGCAGAAAAAAGCGAAAGTGAAAGTCGCTCCGTTGTGCCCGACTCTTTGTGAACCCATGGACTACAATCCATCGAATTCTCCAGGCCTTCTCCAGGCCGGAATACTGGAGTGGGTAGCCTTTCCCTTCTCCAGGGGATCTTCCCAACCCAGGGATCGAACCTGGGTCTCGGGCATCGCAGGCTGAGCCACGGGGGAAGCCCAGAGGAAGGAGGGGGCAGGACAAATTGAAGGAATAGCATGGAAACATCCGCCCCGCCGTGTGGGAAATAAACAGCGAGTGGGGAGGCCCTGTGTGACACAGGGGCTCCAGCCAGTGCTCTGTGACAACCAGAGGGGTGGGTGGGGCGGGACACGGGAGGCCAGCTCCGGAGGGGCGGGACATAGGTGTGCCCGTGGCTGATTCGTGCTGGTATACGGCAGAGGCCAATACAACACTGTAAAGCAATCATCCTCCAATAAAAGAAAAAAGAGAGAAAGAAGAAAAAGCATATGGTGATCCTGAACTGGGGTGGAGGCGGGGGGAAGTTCTGTACACACTAGACAATCAGCAAAACGCTATTAACGTCGATTAGATAACAGAACCCTGTCGATGTTAGATGCTCCAGGGCTGATCACCGTGGGCTTTCAGAGAATGAATGGCCTTGCTCTCATAAAAGGCAGGTGGAAGGATTAGAGGTAAAGGGCATCACGCCCGAAACTCCCTGCAGAGACAACCAACATAAATGCGAATGCGGCTGTTTTCACAGCTCACGGTAAAGCCACGAAGCCAAGGACGAAACTGCTCCCAGTGGGAAGACTCAATGAAAGGACATACAGGGCCTCACTGTAACATTCTTGCAACTTCCCTAAGGTTTTCCTTTTTTTTTTTAAATAAAGAGAAAATGCAATGAAAAGATGACTGGGACGGCATCCCCCTTTCTCGAGCATCCTGGGAGCTGGGAGCCGAGCAGCAGCCCCTTCCACACGCGCCAGACCCCGAACCTCAGCATCGACCCCGCGAGGGTCCCCTCAGTGCCTGGTGCAGAGCCAGGCGGGGAGCCGGGCCAGGACCCCGGAGTCAGTGCTCAGCAGCTGTGCAGGGCCGTCTCCCTGCCACCAAGACGCACGGGTGGCCAAGCCGGGCCGGGGACCCACCACCCCGAGGTGACCTGTGGACAGGGTCCTGGACAGCCCCGGGTGACCTGCGGACAGGGTCCTGGACAGCCCCGGGTGACCTGCGGACAGGGTCCAGGACAGCCCCGGGTGACCTGCGGACAGGGTCCTGGCGCTTCGATCTGGGATCTTGCACCCCGCCACCTCACGTGGGTCCCTGCCACCCATGGCGAGACACCGTGATCACGGGGGAGGTCAGACGCCACTTACGTTTTGGAGGCTTCTCACAAAGCGCTGTTGCTCTGGACCTGTGGCGAGGAGGGGCAGCAGAGAAGGGAAGAAGAGATCTGGTCAGGGTGTGAGGCACGCAGGACCCCGGGGTCTGTTCCCCACGTGACCGCCCAGCCCGCAGAGCTGGGGGCAGCAACGCTGAGTCAGATCCTTACTGAGTGTCTACTATGTCAGGCACTGCTCTGGGCCCTGGGAACTGTCCACATCCGGCGGGCACTTGGCGCTTCCACACACACTCACAACGAGTGCACACACACACACCACGTGTTCATGCACGGGCACACGCTCACACACCCCTCGCCCGGGTGCAGGGTCTCTAATATAGTCAGGGCTGAGAAGCAGAGCTGGGAGGGGCAGTCAAGAGGGGGAAAGGCTCTCCTTGCTGTCTGAGAAGGGGAAAGCGACCCCCACCCCCAGCTCGAACCCCAAAACCTGCACTCAGCCATGCGCCCGGGGCTGTGAGTGACCGTCTAGATGAAGAATGTATTAACACTCATCCCCTGGTTACAGGCTAAGCTGCCATGCACCAGGGACGCCTGTTGAACTGGGCTGGGCCAAGTGGTCCCTGGATGTGACTGACCCTCAAAACCTTTTTTTTTTCTAAATAGACCACTTCAGTTCTTTGGGGATCTGTCTGGGAAACAAGGAGAGTGGGGGTGGATCCTGTCTGCCTCTCATTCCACCAGCAGAGCTGTGCTGGAAGCCTCTCCTAGTTTCCGGGATTAAAAAAATGCAGAAAACCAGGAAGTGCTTCCTTATCAAGGCAGGCCTCACACTTCGATGAACAGTTAAATGGATTAGTGGGGGCGGTCGGGGGGAGGGGTTGTTAGAGCAGAGAGGCCTCCGGGACTGGGCACTTACTTCCTCTTTGCACCTGCAGCCCTGCCTGTGGGGCCTCTTTCCCGGACTCCGAGCTGGGTTCCAGCAGTCTGTGGGGCCCCCGTCCCCCCAGGCTCAGACAGGCACCCGCTGTGTCCCGGGCGGTGGGTGTAGGAAGGCTGAGGCAGTTATTTATCGAGCATCGACTATATGGGAGGCACTGTTGGAGGCCCTGGGAACCTGGTAGTGAGTAAGACAGCTGAGGGCCCCACTCTCCTGGAGCCTGGAATCCATGGCGGAGGCTGACGAGGATGCCGTCGAAGCTTCCTTCTCCGGGTGGACATGTGGCTCTGTGAACTCTGGGTGGATTAGTAATGTCTGCAGCGGGTGCGGGTGGTGGAAACGGCACGGCTGTTATCCAGGACCATGCCCAGGGAAGAGGGACAAAGGGGGCGAGGAAGGTGGCTTGTTCAGTGCACAATTACAGGTGCAATGCTCAAGGAACCAGATGCAGGGGAGGATAATCTGGCCTGAAGTGAGACCTCAGCAGGTTCATGAGGTCGGCCCAGCCCGGAGAAGAGGAAAAACGGCACCTAGTCCCTTTGTATCAAGCTAGCGTGTGGGCACCTGGACCCCTTTTTCTGGGTCTGTTCCCTGCATCTATTCTCCCTGGAGACCCCACCACCCCCCCTCGGCCCACAGAGTTCTGGGCGGGCTAAGCCCACCTCCTGCCTCCAGGAGTGGGCACATGAGCTGGACCGAGCCCATGAGAGGGCTGTCATGACTGGCTCCAGGGCAGGCACAGGACCAAGACTGGGCGCTGAGAAGGATGACAGGGGCTTGTGTGGAAAATCCTGGGAGGAAAGGAAAGCTCTCTAGGCTGAGATGGCTCTGCTCGGGGTGGGGTGGGTAACACTGTGCAGCTGGGGGCATCCAGGGAGGGGGGGGCCACCAGAGGGGCGACACGGGGCACAGAAACAAGTGAGAAAGAAATGGAGCCCCCCCCCCCCGCGACGCCTCTCAGCACCTGGATCCAGCCACACCTGGATCCAGCCACACCTGAAGGAGGACTCCGGGCTCTTCCCTTAAAGGAGTCGGAACATGTTTGAACTGATTTCTGCCACTTGCAGCCCTAGGACCCCAGACTCCATCTGCCTTGACTCTGCGGTGTGAGTTTTTGCATGTCCCTTTCTCTGACTCCTGGGCCATCAGAAAAGGGAGCCACAGAGGAAATGATGTCTGAGGTCCCTTGGCAGCCCTGGTACTCTAGCCAGTTGCAAAGGTTACGACTGACCCTCCCCCACCCCTGGGTACTTGGCTGGAGATGGAGAAATCAGCCCTTCTCCAAGTGAAGCCTGGAGGGTTCGTTAAAACCCAGAGGACTGGGCACTCCCGCCAGAGTCTGAGTCAGCAGAGCTGGGGTGAACATGCTTGGGGCAGGGTCCCAGGTTCTGCATTCTAACAGGCTCCCCTCAAAGTTCAGATTGCTCCCGCCAGTGACCACATTTTGAGGACCCAGACCCTAAATCTATTCCACTCTTCCCAGTTGCTTGAGATAGATGCCCAGTGCAAAAGTGAAGGCCCAGTCAGGCAGGAGACCACAGCCCCTCGGTCCCCAAAGCAGACCCCCAGTTAAGGAAAAGTGCCCTTGCGACCGCAAGGAGAAGCCGGCCTTCAAATGACTAACACAGCGGGGCTCAGCTTCGGCCTGTCCCACTGCCGACCTTCCGGCCAGCCCTGCACCCTGGGGTCTATCTAAACAACGGGGAGGCAGAAAATGCAGCCTGGGCCCTGGGCTCTGGGCTCTGGGCGGGCCCCACGCTGCTCTGCCAGGCGCTGTGAGCACCCCATCTCCTGCTTCTCCCCCTACCAGGCCACACGCCAGCACCCCATCCCGGGCAGCCTGGCTGGCCCCTGGCTCTCCCTGACTTACATCCGACTTGGCTGCCTTGAAAAGCCTCCTGTGGCTTTTGGACCGGGGACACCGTTCAACAGAAAACGGCTTCCCCGCTAACCGCCTTTCCAAGGTGGCACTGGCCCAGAGGGCTTGGCCTGGCTCAGCCGGCCTCCCAGCTGTGTGACCTCAGGCAAGTTACCTGCGCTCTCTGCGGCGTTAGCTTTCCACGTGCAAAAGGGGAAGGAAGGTGCCTCTGGTGATTAGGGAGGCGGATTTTCATAAGGCTCAGGGCCTGGCTTACAGAGCGTGCCCACCCCACCCACTCCAGACCAGCAACCTTGTCAGCACCAGGGAGCTGGTTAGAAATGCAGATTCTCAGGCCCCGCCTTCGTCCTCCTGCCGGGGAAGGGACGTTCTAACAAGATTCCGAGCGAAGCCTCCGCCTCCGGGTCCGGGTGCCGGCACAGGGCGCAGCTGCCACCCCTGCCGTTGCAACATCCCAGGGCAGAGGCGACAACCCCAGGCCTGGGGAATGGCGGGCAGGGGTCAGAGGTCATGACAGGGCAAGCAAGGGGAGAAAAACCCTCCGGGTTCTCCCAGCCTCCCAACGAATGACAAGCCCCCGGACGGCTCAGGAGAGGGGACAGGATGTGAGGCTTAGTGAGTGGACCATTGGCCTTAACTCGGGGTTTGGCCTAGGTAATAAAACAGCAACAACATTCCAGGTCTCAGCTTTGGCGCTTTCAGCAGAGACTGGCTGTCTGGTCCTCTCTGTAGAAGGCTAAACCTTTTACATTTAAGGAGGAGAATCAGCCTCAGAGGGGAGGTTGGCAGGGGGGCTGCCCTGGGAGGTGCCCGCTGCAGCCAGGCCCACCCCCACCCCCAGCCCCACGGAGCAGCGCCCGGGGGAAGTGGGCGGGTGGGTGGGGGTGGCTGGATTTCTCCAGTCCCAGCCTTGAAACACCCCCCTCAAAAGCACTAAGGGGCCCCTGATAGGGCTGGGTGGTCCCTCAGCCCTGCCGGAGGAATCCAGCGGGAAGGCGCCCACCTGCCTGGGGTCCACTGGCAGCTGGACTAAACCTCAGAAGGGGTGGTGGGCTGAGCAGGCTTCAGAGTGCTGGGTGAGACGGAGGGGCTCTTCAGAGAAACTGAGCCGCCAGCAGTAATAAAAACATATCCACCTTGAAAAAATACTGGCTCGATTTTACAAAACCGAGTGGACAACTTAAAATACAGGGGTGGCCCAGAGCTGCCCCTCGGAGACCATTTTGCAGTGACTTGTACCCTTTTCTTCAGGCCTGGGATGAAATCTTTGCAAACAACTCACAACTCCCATCGGTGTGAAGTGGCAGCAGCAACAAATTTTGCTCGGTCCCCAGTGACAGATGTTTTTTTTAAGATTCATTCTGACCTATGCTCTTCTACCAAGAATACTGAGGGTTGATTTCCTTTAGGATTGACTGGTTTGATCTCCTTGCTGTCCAACAGACTCTCAAGACGGATGGGGAAGCTGAAGCTCCAATACTTTGGTCACCTGATGCAAAGAGCCGACTCGTTGGAAAAGACCCTGATGCTGGGAAAGATTGAAGGCAGGAGGAGAAGGGGACGACAGAGGATGAGATGGCTGGATGGCATCACTGACTCAATGAATATGAGTTTGAGCAAGCTCCGGGAGGCAGTGAAGGACAGGGAAGCCTGGTGGGCTGCAGTCCACAGGGTCGCAAAGAGTCAGACACGACTTAGCAACTGAACAACAACATACTCTTCTACCAATGATGGAATAAAACCCCAGTTTCTTCCCCCAAGGAATAGTTTTCCACTAAAGGCCTGTTGCGACAGGGTCGCAGAGTCAGACATGACTTAGCAACTGAACAACAACATACTCTTCTACCAATGATGGAATAAAAACCCAGTTTCTTCCCCCAAGGAAGAATTTTTCACTAAAGGCCTGTTGCGACAACTCTGCACAGAGCATCTCTGAACTCTAGCCCCCAAATCAGGTGGCCCCTTGCAGAGCGAGGGCTCGGACATCCTGAAAACCGACGGGACCACAGCTGAATCCTTAAAGGGGGCCCCACAGGACCACCGCCCCTGTGCTGGTGATGTGTGCTCCCCAACAGAGACAGAAAAGGGTCCTTCCCCGCTTCACTCAGCAGGCATTTCCCTCGGAAGTGACGCTTCCTTACAGGTTAGGACCAGAGGGGGGAAGGGCTTGCCTAGGTCACACAGCAAGCCAGTGGCCCAGGGCTCCCAAACCCCGATGCTCTGGTGCCCTTTAACAAGTCCTTTAACGCTCGTGGTCAGCCCCATAAGGGCTCGAGCTGGTCTGCCCTGTCCACCTGCCACCTGCCCAGGGCCCAGGACACGGTCTGGAACTAACATTTGTGGGAAGGATGGATGGAGGTGGGTGGATGTAATTTCCAAGCCTGGACCCACTCAGACGGTCAGGTGGCTGGATAAAAGGCAAGACCTCACAGGTCTGGGTTCCAGGCAGAGAAGAGGTCCTCTGGGGCTCAGAGGAAGGTGAGATTAAGACCACATGGACACAGATCATCTTTTGGGGGTGCTTATGATGTGCCAGCACCATTAAGGGGTGGCAAGAAGCCTTCATGAAGCAGGTGGCCTCAAGTTGGCCCTGGGGGAGTGGGACTTGGGAGGGAAGGGAGGAAGGGCCTTTTGGGCTGAGGTATGGGCTGCTGAGAGCCTGAGGCTCAGTCTAGGAGCAGAAACCAGCTGGATCATGGGGGGCGCCGAGATGGGGGAGCAGGTGAGATCAGGTGAGGCCCTGAAGGCCAGGCTGGGGAGTTCGGACCTGATTTCACAAAGTGCTAGGGAGCCACTGCCGGCTGGGGAGCCGGACAGTGACGTGCTGCTGAGAGCTGACACCCCTATTCCCCAGCCCCCTCTTTCCTGGCAACCCTACAAAGCCCAGGAGGCGTGAAGCCGGGTGAGCAGGCTGCGGTCTTGGGCTGGGATGGCATTCACCCTGAGAGGAGTCACCAGGTGCCATCGGGTGACAGAACGGCTGCTCTGAAGATCAAGGCCTGAGTCCACCACCAGGCGTGAGTGGCCCTGGGTCTCCAGGTGCCGACTGGCCGTGGGGCGGAAGGGCAGAGCCTTCAGGACCGCCTCCTTCCTGAGCCCTGCCCCGAAGGAGCATGACTCGGCTGAAACCCAAGGCCAGCCGCACCCTCCACCCCAGCGGGCAGCGGCACCCCGGTGGCGTTTAGGATTTTCTGCAGGGACCCCGCTGCAGCTCTTCCAGCCTGTACGGAGGGGAGGGTGGTGGGAAGGGGAAGACCCACAGAATGTCCCCACCAGGGAACCTGCAGAGACGTGGTCCCAGCCTCCACTCAGGGAAGGCCAAGCTGGTGAGGGGGGCGGGCAGAACCACAAGTTTGTGAACAAGGCCCTCTTGCCGATGGAGGCTTACCTTCAGACCTCAGTCTCCCCATCCATTAAAAGGGTGGGCGGGGTCCGCTTAACTCCCTGACCCCAAAGTCCCCACACCCCCAGCCACCTTCCCTAGCGTTCCCTGACCCCCTGGTGTAATGCCCTGGGATTGTTCATTAACTCCTTCCTGATACAGATCTGTCCCCAGACCGGAGCGCCTTCAGTCCAGGAGCTGGTCTGTCTGTCATCCCTCCCTCTGGCTTTTGTCCTAGGCTGGAAGCCTTGAAGAGGCTCAGTAAAAAAAAGCACGTGCAGTGGAAGGAGGGGGGCAGAGAGGCTGGTTGTCCTTCCAGGTCCCAGCTGTGTGACGGGCGAGAAGGCTCTTTTCTGAGGGTGGACGAAGTCTTCGAGAGGATGGAGGTGAGAACCCCCGAGTCAGGCACAGCGTTTAAATGCAGTAAAGGAGATAAGACCCGTCGGGGCTGAATAAGCATCGTTCCGGCCCTCAGCGGCTTCTCTGACCACTCTCAGGGTAAGTTCAAAGCTGTCGGGTGGGGGCATTTCATTCACTGAGCTGGCGGCACTCAGGGTGAATAAGACAGGCCAGGCTCGGTCAATGACTCCCAAATGCAGACTAGCTGTTCAGAATGGCCGGGAGACCTGTATGTCCGACGAGCGTCGGCTCCACAGTGGTCTGCTCTTTGAATAGCGAAAATGGCAGAACCGAGAACAGGATGATGCCCTTGTCGTTAACAACAAAACAGAACTGCAGCTAGCTTGCCGAACAGATCCTAACGAACCCTGGGTCTAAGGGGAGATCAGAACTGAAATGAAAACTGATCTAAAACGGAATTAAAAGGACTATATGTCCACCTAGATATCTGAGGGGTACAGCCAAACCTGCACGCAGAGGACAATGTATACTCTTAAAGCCCTCATTGTTATTATAGGAAGGGGTAGACGGCAGAGATGAGAGGCAGAATGTCAGCCAGACACACAGCCTGAAGCCTAGACTGCACTTCTTAAAAAACGATCTTTAAGAATCACTTTTACTTTGTACAGTATGGTATTGCTTGAGGTCTACTGTTTCTGTAATTAAAAGCCACTCTTGACAGTTTTTCAAAAAGTTAACAAATATCTACCCTACGCCCCAGCCGTTCCACTCCTAGAGAAACGAAAATATACGTCCACAAAGAGACTTGTACAGGAGGGCTCATAAAAGCTTCATTCATAACCACCCCAAACTGGAAACAAGCCAAATGTCCATCCACAGGAGAGTGGATACAGCAAACTGAGGGGCGTCCACCCAGCGGTCCACTCCTCCGCGTGAAAGGAACAAACCGCTGACACCCTCAGCAGCGTGGATGGATCTTAAGTCCTCAAGCGGAAAGAAGGCAGACACGGAAGGGTATGCACCATATAAATCCACCCAGTTCCAGGCCTGGCGAGCCTAACGGGGACAGAAATCAGAAACTGGTTGTCTCTGGGAGCGGGAGGGCACGAATCCACTTCCCGGGGGGGCTGCAAACCTTCCGCATCTTGACCTGAATGGTGGCTACACAGGTGTCGCGATCCGACCAGACTCAACAAACCGTAACAGGATCTTTGCATTTCACTGAATGCAAATCATATCTCGATTTTAATATATTTTTTTAAACAGTCACAGTTGAAAACTTGGAAACATACAGATGCCCAGGCTCCATCCCCTGGGGATTTGGGTCCTGTATGTCCAGGCCTGGGAACCTGAATGTGTACCAAGCCACCCAGGTAAACTCTGCTGCCAGACTCGGGTTAAGGTGACCTGCCCCCCCGCCCACCCACCCTCTCCTTTGCTTGTGTTGGGTGATTTCTCGTCTGCGAGTCAATTTTTAGAGACAGAAGAGCGATTTCCATCCTCTCTGCTCTCTCCCTGCCCCCGCAACCCCTGCCCCTCAGCCGTGGTCTCCAAACGAAGCCTCTGAGCAGGTGAGGTGGGCAGGGGCGCCCTGACCCGTGCCTTGTCCAGGGCGGACGTACTCCTGCTCAGGCCCCGGGGCTACCTGCTCTGGGGAGGTCAGAGGCACAGTTAATGGGCTGTGTACCTGTTAAACAGCGTGTCCGGGCCCTCACCCCGTGTTTACGACAAGAGCTCAGGGCAAGATTCGCTGGCATGGAAAATGCTTCTATGCCCTGACGAGCAGTAGCCCAGCCACTGGGTCCTGGACCTCGGCCTGGTCCCCCCACATCCCGTGAGGGTCTCGTGCCCCCTCAGGCTTACCCGGCTTCTATGCCGCTGCCCCTAAACCTGGCCTGAAGCTCTTTCTATCTCCGCTGCCCAGGTGCCCAGCGCTCCACCACCTGGCTCCTATCCTCTCTCCAGCTGGGTCCCCTGCAAGGCTTGTTCGACAAACAGGCTTGTCTGTGCCTTTGCGCCCGCTATGCCCCCCTGCCTGGAATGCCAGCCTGCCCTGTCCCTCTGCCAGCTCCAGCATCACCTCCTCTGAGAAGCTGGAACGTCTCCTGCCTACACCCTTGGCATCTCACACCCAGGGACAGCAGTCACGGGCGGCGGGGTCACCAGCGGCGGTCATCCTGCCAAGCTCCCTCTCTCTGGGCTGCGAGCTCTTCGAAGGCCAATATTCTACTCCAAATCTGGGGCCCGGTGAGAACAGACCAGAGCAAAGAAACGAGGCACGTTTAAAAAAAAAGAAGAGCTCCCACTCACACTTGAAAGCAGCGCCTCCCCCCCCCCCCACCCTGCCTGCCCCTCACTGGGAATTTCCGCACACAGGGCTCCTCCCCAGAGAACCTGTAAATTCACTTTGGCCAAGATAAGTTGGCCATCATGGAGGAGCGAGACGTGGCCCTGAAGACCTCACTGATGACCTTTGGCGGAGGTCGGGAGGCAGCCCACAGCCGTCCGCTGACCCTGGGGTTCCGAGGCCAGCCGGGGTTCCCACCCGGACCCCTCCCAGCCACAGCCTGGCTGAATCCCAGGTGTCCTCTGTCACTTATTTTCCAGCTCCTTCCTGCACTCAGGATGTGCTGAGTGACTTGCGAGTGTCTTATCATTTGGGGACCTTTGGAAAGAACCTCAGATAAGCCTGACAGGGTCCCGAATTCCTTGACAAGCTGATAGGTGGAGAGTGAGCAAACACCACTCTCAGAGCCTATACTGCCAGCAGAAGGGCCCCCGGACAGGCAGAGAAGGGAGAATGAGTAACCAGGGGCGGAATTCAGGTGCTGAGGGGGCCCACACACTCACCCTCCAGCCCTGAGGACCTTTGTCCCTCGTGTTCCCAGGTGCTGGTCCAATTTCAACTCTGCAGGACGTCCGTGGCTAAAGCTCCACAGGGCCCAAACTCATGGCTGGTCAGGCTTCTGAAGCCTGACCCTGGCACTGTCCAATCGAGGCCAAGTTCTCTGGGCAGCCCTCAGTTTGCCCATCTGTAAAATGGGCGCTACCCGCTCCCTGGGGCCCTCTGACTGCACTGCTGGTGCTGGACCTCCGGAGGGTGAGATGGGCAGGATGGGGCAGGGCAGGGTGCCCGCAGCTGTGCCACAGGTCGTCCAAGGGCAGCCCTGGAGGACAAGAGCCCGAGGTTGCGCCTTGGCCCGAGCCACACACCACAGTGACCCGGGACCTCGTGACACCCTCTAATCGGCAGCTCCGAAGCCGAGCCCGGCTTTACAGCTTACCACAGGCTTATTCAGCCTCATCTCCCTCAATCCCCTCAAGGACGCCGTGAGGCTGGCTTGGTGTCCTTGCTGCCCGGACTGCGGAGCTGAGGTTCAGAGTGGACAGGGGAAATCACCCAAGGTCATCTGCCAGCTAAGACAGAGAGAGGCGCAGTCCTTGGACTTGGCTCCCTGGGGACAAGCTCCTGCCTCTCATTCTCCAATTACCCCTTAACCAGTTTACTCCACCCATTTTACAGATGAGGAAACTGAGGCCCCCAAAAAAGGCTGCCCAAGGTCAACGGGGGCAGGGGGTGCTGAGCCAGGCCCAAGACCCCTAGCCAGTTCCCCACTCCTACCTTACGGGGGGTTCTCCGCCAGGGCCCGCCAGCTCCTCCACGCCATTCTGATGGAATTCTTCCCCCACTGCACCCCCACAGCTCACCGCTTGCCGTGTGCCCACCCCACACTCCCCGGATGCCTCCCTGGTCGAGAGGGAGGCAGGCGGTTGCTAAGCGCTCACCACCCGCTCGCTCTCATAAAAATAAACTCCTTCTGGCTGGGAGTCTCTGGATGAGATTCCCCTCCTTTCCAGCCAAGAAAAAATTAAAAGAAATTAAAAAAAGATCTCCCCCATGACATTTATTTGAACGAGCAGTGCCAAAGCAGGGGCCGATTCTCCCAAGTCCAAGTGGAGCCGCACACCACTCAACCTCAGCCCCAAGACCCTCTGTTCAAGTGTCCCGGCAGTTACTGAGCTGATTTATTTCCCCAGGCAGGAAACGGGGGCCAGGGCTGCCTCCCAAGCCTCTGGGGCTGGTCCTGGGGGAGGCCAGGAGCTGGCAGAGCCCCAGCAGTGACCAAAATAGCCCGGCCCAGCACACACCTCCCTCCGAGTGCCCGGGAGGACGGCCCACAGGTTCCCCTCAGGTCCAGGACGAAGCCTCGGCCGACGGCGGAGGCCCCTGAGAGCCTCTCTCTGACTTCCCCCCGTGGGAGGGGGGCCAGAGCCTCCAGCGCAAAAGAGGAACCCCTAGCAGGAAGGGAGACATCTCGAGAAGGATGTGTCCCGCTGTCTCTGCCCGCTGTCCGCCCGGCTCCCGGCTGTCCCTGGGGGCCTCCATCCTGCCACTCCAGGTGGCTGGACGTTGGCACTGCCACCTGCCCGCCGCACCCGCGGAGCTGCGCCGCCCGGTCACCTCCACCCGCTCGGCCCTGCCCTGGAGAACCAGCTCTGGGGGCTTGGTCCTCCAGGCACCCGGGGACACTCGCTCAGGTACAATCGAGGACACGCGCATGTCCGCAACGGGGAGCCAGAGACAGAAGCCCCACTTGGGGACACACACGCGCACAGCCAGGTAGTGGGAGATACAGTGTCACACACACACACACAAGTTCACACAGACGCACTCCAGGGGCACAAGGGCACGCCTCCCAAGACTCGGCCACACAGGTATCACAGACACACACACCAGAACGCTCACACGCACCGCCCAGAGCGCAGAACAGCAGACACACTCGGGGACACGGAGATGTCTGCAGACCCCTGGCGAGATGGAGACACCGGAAAACACACACACACACCTGGCTCCTTGCTCCAGACGCCCCAGCCCTTTCGCCGGGAAACAATAACAGCCCCGCTGGAGGACGGAGCGGACGACCCTCCGTCCCGCCCTTGGTGGAACTGGGAGCCCCCCGGGGCGGGGAGGAGGTCGGGGCTGGCGGGGGACGCGGGGACTAGGCGGGGGCTCCGCGCACCCGGCTCCGTCTCCCTCGGTACCTGGGGCGGCCACGGCGCTGCGCTCGGCCGCGCTCCGTTCCGCGCGCCGAGGGACTGGTGCGATATCTGGCCCGCGGGGTCTGCGCTTCGGGTTCCCTCTCGGCGGGGCCCGGCCTCGGAGCTCGCGGTCCTCGGGGCTCGGCGCTGACCAGCGAGCCGGGCTGCGGCCAGGACCCAGAGCTCGGCGCTGGCGGCGGCGCGGAGGAAGCAGTAATTTATAAGCGGCTTCTTCCTGACCTCGCGTGTCTGTTGTCTGAGCAGGCAGCTCTCAGCATCACCCATCCTGCTGGGTGGAAAAATACCAGCTTGGCCGGGCCGGGGGCGGGGCCCGGGGGCGGACCCAGGGCGGGTCTGGCGCGCCGGCCACGCCCCTACGGGGGACACGCGCGCGCCCAAACCCTCTCACACACACACACACACACACACACACACGCACGCACAGGCACACACCGCACACGCACGCGCGCTCGGGCTCGGACACAAAGAGCCCCGGGCTCGCCGAGCGCGCGCGCGCACAGAGCCTCGTGCGGCGGGCGAGCGCTCGGTCCCCGCTCCCCCCAGTGGCGCGTGCCTTTCGAGGCACCCAGTTACCGCCTGGCGCCAAGGAGGGCGGGGCGCGGGGTGCGGGTGCGGGGGCCAAGAGGGGGCGTCTTCAGCAACCCCCCTCCGGTCTTCAGATGAGGAGCGAGAGCCCAACCCAGCTCAAGCCACCAAGCCCACAGCTAGCCCTCCACCTGGCTCAGGGGTTGCGGCCTGGGCTCCCCAGCGGTCGGGTCCAAACCACACCTCTGCCCTCCTCCCAAGTTCTCTGAGCCTCTGGATGCCCCCCACCCCCCAGTAAAACCCCTGCGCGGCCACTTTGCCCTCCCCACCTCCTGCCCGGGGGCGTCAGGGTGACCCTGGGACAGAGCGCCCTGGCTTCTGGGCTTTGCCCCTGCTCCGTGACCTTAGGAGCTCGGGCTCCCTCCCTTAACTCGTTTCCTCAGCTCTCAAATGGAGACGCGGAGAAGAGGGACAGGGACTCCTCTTCCCTGGCCGTGAGGAAGACCCGAGGTGAAGCGTGCAGACAGCTCAGAACAGCAGCTCCCCAGCGCTGAAGTGCCAAGCAAGTGTCTATTTTTAAATGAAAATGGGGAATGTGCCATTATTCTTGTCCTTAGCTGCACAGACCACGTGCCGGCCTGAGGGACACGCTGTGTGGCTTCCAGCACGCCCTTCCCCTCTCTGATTGAGCCCAGCGCTGACCTTTCACCTTCTCTCAGGCGCCTCTGCAGCTGAGCAGCTGTATGCAGAGAACCTTTTAGACTGAGGTTGAGAGAAGATATACCAAACAGGGGCCCCCTGCAGAGAGCCACCCTGGATGCCAGACCTGGCCCAGCTTGAATCCAGCGCCTGGAAGCGCTCTGGAGCGCCCTCCAGAAGGCAGACGGTGGGAGTGACCCTTCATCTCTCCCCTGTCTGCTCTTTGAGGCCCCTGCTGTCCATCTTGACTTTCTAGAGGCTTCCTCCCATCCCCCAGCTCCAGCCCAGCCAGCCCCTGGCCCCTGCCTTCCCACACCCTTCTCCAGGCCTTGCCTGACCCCCTCTGCTGACCCAGGTGCCCCTTCCTCCAGGAAGCCCCCAGGGACTGGCAGAGCCTGCATCATGGCGGCTGCCCCAGGTGGCGCCCACTCTCGGCCCCTCAGCTCTCTCCTTTGAGTTCAGAGCATGTGCACCCCTTTTACAGGTGAGGAGACCAAGCCCCGAGGCTGGGGGGCTGAGTCCCCACCCCGCCCTCCTCCTGAGGCACATGGGGCTGTCCCTGAGCTGAAGAAGGGAGCAGACACCCCACAGAACCTCCCCGCAGCGCGGAGCGGCAGGTCACCGTGCGGGGAAGTGACTGTGGCGTTGAGGTTTGAGCTGCAAGGAGGCTCAGACTGGGCCAGCGAGCGTGGCTGGGGGCCACTGGCGCTGAGGTGGGGAGTGGCCCGTCCCGGGCTTTGGTTTAGAAAGGCTGTTGGGACAGCTGACCTCCGGGCGGGTCAGTGTGGCTCACCCCGTGGAGCCACCGGACCGAGGATGGGGCCCTTTCAACCGCCTGCTGTCTCCCTCCCGCCCACCTGCTCCCCGAGGGACAGGACCTTGTCCTGTGTGCCTCGGTCAAGCCCTGGGCCTGGCACACAGCGGGTGCATTTATCTAAGGAACCCTTGAATGGCACTGAGCTCCACTGCCACTGGGCACTGTAGGTGCATTTAACCACCTTAACTTGCCGAACCCTCGAGACCACACTGTGAGGGTGGCCCTCGTGATCGCCCCCATTTTACAGAAAGGAAAACTGAGCCACGGAGAAGTGAAGCCACTTGCCCAGGGGGTTGGTGGTAGTGCTGGAATTCAAACGCAGGCCACCTAGTTCCAGAGGCCACACTCTTTAACTGAAAGGTTTGGTGGGGGGCAGTTTTACTGGCTGCTGGACAGGAACCCAGCCCCAGAGGGAAGGAGAGAGGGACGGGGTGGGGGAGGGGTGGGGGAGGGGAGGGGAGGTGGAAAGGTGATGGGAAGTGCTCCAACCTCCACCCAGGGCGAAGCAAAGCCACCCAGAGCCTGGAGACCCCCAGGGTCCGCCCCTCAGGATCCCCCCCGCCCCCCACCGCATTCTGTGGGCCTTGGGCCTTGGGCCTGCTGTCTGGACCTGAGTCAATGATCAGAGTCTGGCCTCATTGAGCCATTGTGACGACAGGTCTCAGACTTGGGTGGGGGGTGGGTGGTCTGCATTGACTTGGCGTCCACTGGACTTTAAAATATTTTGAGTTAATTGCTGTGAACGAAAAGTTGCAAGAGTTTTATGAACCGGAATGTCTGCCTTCTCTGGAAAAGGTGGCAAGATGGAACCACCTGGGGCCCCTTATCTAAGGTTGCTTGGAGCTCAGAAGGGGGAGGGGTGGCTCCCCGGGGGGCGGTTCCCTGCGGAGGGCTGAGTGTGAGACCGGGGTGTCCGGGGTGGCTGAGGCCCCGGGATGAGGCTGTGAGCACCAAGGAAGAGGACGCACTGGCAGGATGAGGGACCTTCAAGGAAATCCGGGCAGAGGTTTCCTTCGGAAGCCCCATTCTGGCCTGAAATTCCCTGGGGACTAAGTTCCCATTCCAGGAACGGAAACGCCTGGGGAGAGCTCACGGAAGGCCCTGGCCTCCGAGGGACTGGATGAGGTTTTGAAAAGGCTGCTGTCCGATGCTTGACTCTCAGCAGCTGGCAATAAGGCCAAATCGATCCAGGGCTTTGAACAAAACCCTTCGTCCCTGGCCGGGGAATGGTCCGTCTCATCCGTGTATCAGGCCAAGTTGTTGAGACACTCCAGCCATGCTGGGCCATCAGGCCAGCGCGAGGGGTCGTGTGGCAGGCTGCCGTGCCCCTCATTCCTGGAGGAGAGGAAGGGACAGTGGGGAAGCAGCCAGGCAGCCCCCGACCTTGTCCCTGTGTCCCGGGCACAGCAGTGTCCACGTCTCTGGATGTGGACGGACAGACGGTGGCACCACAGAGGCTTCCTCAGCACATCGCAGCCTCGGGAACTGGCTTCTCGCCCGTCCGCCCTCCTCCGGCCCGTGGTCAGGCCCCAGCTCTGTCTCTCACAGGCTGCGGGACCCCGAGGGAATCGTGTCCCTGCTCTCTGCTTCGGCTTCCTGATCTGTCGGAGCAGCCTGGGCAGAACCCCTGTGCCTGGTTGTGTTGAAGAGTAAGTGAAGACCTGAGCGTGCAGGGCGATGATGGGGCGCGGCCCAGCCTGTGGTTAATCAGACGCTCGCCCACCCTCTCCGGCCGGCGTGCTCTGGGCTTCTCTCCGGCCTGGCCTTCGCACGAGCAGTTCCCTGCCCCCTGCTGTTCCTTCCCCCAGAGCGCTTTGCCCTTTGCCCTCCCCGCCACCAGGATCTCAGCCAGACTGGGAGTACCCAAAGGAAGGCAGAGGTGCCCAGCAGCGCCTGGCACATCCCGGGAAGCCCTTGCTGTGGGCTGTGGGTGGCAGGCCTCCAGGGCACCCTTTCCCCCACCGCTGGTGACTTCAGCCTTCCTCCCCGTCCCCCTCCTGCCCAGCCCTTCTCCGCTCAGCAGCCGGAAGGGTCTGGGACTCCCCTCCCTGCGAGGTGGGGAGCAGGAATGCCACAGAGGCTGTGGAGAACAGCTCAGCGATGTCTCCGAAGGTGAAACATCCATTTAACTGAACTGCCAGCAGTCCTGTGGCTCATCGCTGACCGCAGAGAGAGGAAAACAGAGGTCTGCACAGGACTGGACAAGCGTGTGAACGGCAGCGTTATTCCCGAGAGAGCCGAAGGCTGGGACACACGCAGGAGGATGCGAAACGGACCACTGCCTAGAGCACTCCGGACATCCCCCAAACTAGAGGGGGGGCCGCAGAAACACTGGGCACCACAGACCACCGTTTAAATGGCCATGTATATGGACTCCGGGTCAGCGCTGTGAATCTGTGGTCTGGGTAATAGGAGCCATGGGGGCCCCTGGGGTGTGGGAGCGGGTGACCAGAAAGACCACCTCCTGGGCTGGAAGGCTGCCCTTTCCCAATCTGGTGATGCACCCCCACCCCGACCCCGAGGGGCATATACCTCTGCAGACACCCATGCTGTACACGTAGGATCTGAACTTATCCCTCAGTGCCATGATTATTCCAATAAAAATCAGAAAGAAGGACTTCCCTGGTGGCTCGGTGGTGAAGAATTGTGCCCGCCGATGCAGGAGACACCGGTTTGATCCCCGATCTGGAAAGATCCCAGGAGCAGCAGAGCCACCGAGCCCGGGCACCACAGCTGTTGAGGGTGTGCCCTGGAGCCCGCGAGCCGCGACTACTGAAGGCCGCACACCCTAAACCCGGGCGCCGCAACCAGAGACGCGCCCGCAGCACAGTCACAGATAAATGAGTAGATAAGTTCACCAACTCCCTGAACATGAGTTTGAGTGAACTCCGTGAGTTGGTGATGGACAGGGAGGCCTGGCGTGCTGCAGTCCATGGGGCTGCAAAGAGTCGGACACGACGGAGCCACTGAACTGAACTAATTATTTTTTTAAATCAGAAGTTAAAGCCACCGACGCAGTGAGTTCCTCCTCCCTCGAAGCAGCCCACGCGTGGCCCGCTGGCCCTGCACCACACTCTCCGTGGCCTCTGAGACCCCCAGCTCCGTCTTGCGCCTCTTCCTGCCCCTCCAGCCATACAGCCCTCCAGGCCTCCTGCAAACGCCAAGCTCCTTCGCTCAGGGTCTTTGCTGGCTGCTCCTCCTCACAGAGGGCTTTGCCTCCAGCCCTCCGCAGGCTGGCTCCTTCCCGTCCTTTAGGCCAGCGTCTCCTCCCTCTAGACTGGGTCATATGTCCACCCTAACTTGGAGAACCGTGTTGGTGCCCCTCGATGGCTTTTATAGCCATCTGCTCATATCCGCTTCCATGTCTAGGCTGCCCACTTCTCATGGCTTAGCCAAGTCCGCCGGGTCTCAGGCCTAGAGCAGAGCCCGGCCCTCGGGGTGTGTCCCCCAGGCCTCTGCTGAGTGAATGAATGGGGTGGAGCCACCCCCAGATGCCCTGTCACCCCTGTGCGGGCCACCCTTCCACACATTCGGGTCCACAAGCTGTAAAACTGACCGTTTGTGGAGCTGGGGCTAAAGGCTCTCAGTCAACCCTGCATGGGAGACCCTCCCCAGAGAGACCTGGATCCAAGCCCCCGAGGGATCCTTAATGGCTCTGCTTCTCCATGCCTCAGTTTCCCCATCTGCAGCACCATGGGCTAGCCACGGTGACCTTGGTCAGCCCTTCAACTGCGGCGTACACACGGTCTCCAGGGTTCGGGTTCACAGGCAGACTCGCTAGCGGGGCGAGGTTCTGAATTTCTGATGCGCCCACATGCTCCTGCTCCCCAGACCACGCTTTGAGTCATGAGTACAGTGGGGAGACTTCCAAAGGGTGACCCCCCCACCCCCGCTAGACCAGGAGCGGTGCCCAGGAGCTTGTGAGGAATGCCCAGTCCCAGGCCCCGCCCAGCCCTCCCGAAGCTGGAATTCCGGGCCAGGCCGGCCATCAGGACCCCCCGGCCCTCGGATGGGCGGTGCTGTGGGCAGCCCTGGCTCTCAGCCAATTCACCCAGGAAGCTTAAAAACCTTCCTGTCTGGCTCCCATCTTCCAAAATCCTAATTTAATTGGAAACGAGACTTTTTTTTAAACTGACGTTGTCCAGGCAATCTGGACGTCTCGTTGGAGTGGAGTATTCTTGCTGGGTGCTGGGCCTCTGGTAGCATCCCCGTCCCCCAGACATACCCAGGCAGGCCTAATTCCTCTGCATTCCTGCCCGGGCTGCTCACTGACTGCCTTCTTATATTTGGTTATTTTTCCCTCCCTCCCCAAACACAACAATTCAAAATATTCCCAGCTCCCAGACAATAAACAAAGCCAAGGAGGCAAGCTCCCTGACTGTTTTGTTCCCACTTATGGCCTGATCCAAGGCTGTCCTGATTGGGTCCTCAGGACTGGTCGTCTGAGCCAGCCGGGGTGGGCCCCCGGCGTGCCGGCCGCCCCAGCTCCGCTCCTGGAATCTCAGAACCCGTCAGCTCCTGTCAGCTCTCGGTGACCCCAGGCGCCCTCTGTGGCCACTTCTCTGGGGAGATGGAGGCTCAGAGAGGGCAAGCGGCTTGTCCCAGGACACACAGCAGTGCTGAGAAGGCCCCTTTCTCTGTGGTTTCCGGCCAGAGGGCAGGCATGTGGGCTCTGGGGTTCAGAGAGATGTGTGTTCGGTTCTAGGCTCTGCTCCTTACCAGCTGTGACCTTAGGCAAAGGACCAGTCCCAAACTGAGCCTCGGTTTCTCCCTGGTGGCTCAGACGGTGAAGAATCTGCCCGCAATGCAGGAGACCCGGCTTCAGTCCCTGGGTCGGGAAGATCCCCTGGAGAAGGGCATGGCAGCCCGCTCCAGTATTCTTGCCTAGAGAATGCCATGGACGGAGGGGCCTGGTGGGCTACAGTCCATGGGGTCGCAGAGAGTCGGACACGACCGAGCGACTGACAGCTGCACTTTTCTCCATCTGTAAAGTGAGGGTGGCACTGGAGCCCCTCCCAGGGTTACTGTGAAGGTCAAGGTCAAGGTGAGTCCTTATAACTATTCCATCACTCAGATCGTTTCTTGCCAAGATGACAAAACCAGCTGGCGTGAGCGAGTGAGCAGACCATGTGGAGGACGGTGAGGAAGGAGGTTATCGGTCAGATCTCAGGCGCCTGACCGGGCGTGAGAGGCTCGTTTTGGCGGGTGGGAGGGGGACACAGGCCCGGTTACCCAGGAGGGTCCTAGCCAGCCGTGCAGGAGGAGAGAAGCCGGCGCCTCCCCGTGCAAGTGGGGAGCCCGAGGCAGCGAGGGCGGCGGGGGCTGCCACGTGGGCCCTGAGCCTGGGCTACAGCAGTGTCATCAGCGCTCGTGCTTGGACGCCGTCTGCTGCTTTTAAGCCCGGGCTTCACCACCTGTGTACAGAAGGCCTTGTGTGCCAAGTCGCTTCAGTCGTGTCCGACTCTCTGCGACCCCCATGGACTGTAGCCCGCCAGGCTCCTCTGTCCGTGGGATTCTCCAGGCAAGTATACTGGAGTGGCTTGGCATGCCCTCCTCCAGGGAATCTTCCCAACCTAGAGATGGAACCCACGTCTCCTGCATCTCCTACAGTGCAGGCGGGTCCTTTACCCCTAGCGACACCTGGGAAGCCCAAGGAAAGCCTCGGGCCCAGGACATCCCTTGACTTGACGAATGTGCTGTCTTCGAGGGTCAGGAGCCGAGCAAACCCAGATGACACCAGTCCGTCCCTCGCACTGGCAGAGGCCCGCAAGCATCTGTCCTGATACTGAGAAGCTACCGGCCAGGCTACCGAGCCGTGGACTGAAGGCCAACCCGCTCTCTTGCCTCAGCAGCTGTATTGTCAGGGCGAGCCAGGGGCTAGGTTGGAGTGAAAATTCTACCCCGCAAGTGGGGGCAGGGGAGGACCCACCCTCCGCCTGTGGCCGTGGCCGCTGCCCGTCCCCTCCTGTTACCCCTGGCTCCACCCTCGCCCTTGAGCAGCTTTGCACATGACCTGTGTGGACATCCTGACCTCCCATTCCAGCTCAGCCACACCCGCAGCCCCTCGAAGAGCCCTCTCCTCCACCTTGGGCCTGCTGCAGGCCATGGGCCTCTCCGCCCTCAGGTGGATGGATGGGAGAGAGGCCGAGAGGGGCCCTTTGGGGCCAGCGTACTGGAGCGTGCCGGCCTGGTGTGTGCCTCTCCTTGGCCCTTGCAGGACTCTCGCTCACCCTGGGAGAAGGTGTGCAGCCAGGGGAGGGGCCTGGAGACGTCCTGCGAGCTGGGGGCCCCTCTCTCTGGGGCAGTAACCGTACCACCTGCCCACAGTTGACGGGAAGATGAAATGGGTTCACCCAGGGACGTGACTCGGTGCATGAAGAGGCAGTGTTGATGTTGTGGCTGGTGATGCTGAAAACTCCCGTGGCAGCTGAGGTGCGGCAGAGAAGGCAGGGTCTCACAGCCTGGCAGGTGTTTAACGGAGCTTCTGCCATGTGGCAGGCGCCGAGCCAAATGCTCACAGACACGACTTCGGAGGAAGGGACCCATTTCCCGGATGAGGAAACTGAGGCTCGAAGTCGCTGAGCCTCCTATGCAAGGCCACGCCGTAGAGCTGGGTGTGAACTCGAGGGCGTCAGACTCTACGTTCTAAGGCTTGCCAACCCTCACCAAGGCCAGAGCAGGCAGTGGAAGCTAAGAGACAAAGAGTGGCCGGGGAACACGGAGGAGGGTGGCCACCTGGCCAGGTGAGGGGGAAGGAGATGCCCGTGCGGATGTGCCCCACACTTGCTATTGTTCAGCACGTGACTGAATGGGACAGAGGGCTTCCAGGTGGCGCTAGTGGTAAAGAACCCACCTGCCAGGGCTGGAGACCTAAGAGATGCCTGTTCAATCCCTGGGTCGGGAAGCTCCCCTGCAGAAGGGCATGGCAACCCACTCCAGCATGCTTGCCTGGAGAATCCCACGGACAGAGGAGCCTGGCGGGCTACAGTCCGTGGGGTCGCAGAGTCGGACACGACTGCGGCGACTGAGCCCGCACAGACGTGGAGCGGGAAAGCTGCCTGCATGGACCCTGATTTTCGATACAGACAGTCCCATGAAGCCAGAAGTAAAAGATGTTGTGATCGTCACTTGAATTATAGCCCTTGGGGTGAGCCAAGTTGTGCTCATGTCCGACTGCCTTGAAGCATGGTAATAATTCTGCATGGCCTCCGCTCGGCTACAACTGCTGCAGGATTAGGGCGGGCTGAGTCTGTTTGCTTGGCCCTCGGAGTTTACTGCCCCTGCGCTTCGTCACTGTGCCCGGTCTGTGGCAGCCCAGGCCTGACCTGGGGCTGCTGGATGGGACCACGGAGTCTCCTGTGTGTGACTTCGTGGGAAGCACCTGGGAGTTCAGCTCCGGTCCAGCCTTGGCCACCAGCGCCGTGTGATCTCGGGCCAATCACTGAAGCTTTCTGGGCCTCGAGCCGCTCAGGACATGAGACGGGGGTGGGTTTGGTGGGGGCCGATGTATGGCCACCCCCGAAATCCTGAGTGCTGGGGGACAACTCAGGGTGAGATGTTTTCGGGCAGTAAGGGAGTTTGCCTCTTCCATCCTCCTTTTCTCCCTCTGACATGTCGAGTGGTCTCCACTGGGTGCTTGTGTGTCTTCCGCACCCTTCGTCACCTGGTCATCTTCTTTTCCAACCAGGATGCCCCCAGATCAGAGCCTTCAGGCAACTGCACGCCACTCGACTAGTCGGTTTTCATTGTCTTTACTTTTAAGGCGCCTTCTATTTCTGGAGAGGAGCGTGGCCTTCCATTTATAGCAGCAGTGGGAGATTTACTTTTTAACAAAATGTGTGCCAGTTGTTTAAACGCAAGTCTGTTTGAAGGGGGAAAATTAACTGAGCGATGAGTTAGGGAGTATGTTAGCTCCTCAGGCTCCCGTCACAAGGCACCAGTCTCTGGATGGCTTAAAATCACTGATATTTTTCCTTTCCTGTTTCTGGAGGCTGAAGTCTGGGATCAAGGTGTCCAAAGGGCTGTGCGCCCTCTGAGGCTCGGGCAGAATGCTTCCTTGCCGTTTCCTAGCTTCTGGTGGCCTCCGTCCGCCTTTGCCACATCTTTGCTGCTGAATCGCTCTGACCTCTGCCTCTGCGGTCACCTGACCTTCTCTCTGCGTGTCTCTGAGTTCACATGGCCACCCTCCTCTGCAGTCAAATTTCCCTCTTCTCATCAGGACCCGGGTCACTTGGACTGTTGTTGTGTATCTGCTAAGTCGTGCCCGACTCTTTGCGACCCCATGGACTGTAGCTCGCCAGGCACCTCTGTCTGTAGGATTTCCCAGGCAAGGATACTGGAGTGAATTGTCATTTCCTACTCCATGGGATCTTTCCAATCCAGGGATGGAACGCGTGTCTCTTGTGTCTCCTGCATTGGCAGGCGGATTCTTTACTGCTGAACTACCAGGGAAGCCCGGTCACTTGGATTAGGGCCACCCTAATGACTTCATCTTAATTTGATGACATCTGCACAGACTCTATTTCTGAATAAGGGACTGGGGTCAGGATTTCGACATATCTTTTTTGTGGACACAGTTCAATCCATGAGTTGTGTGGCCAAAGAAAAACTTGTACAGGGAGACCTAACTGACAAAGTTTGGGGAACTCTGCCCAGGTCAGGGGTGCCCAGGAAGCGAAGCCAGGGACCCAGCGGGCCTGTCCCAGCCCTGGGGTTTTCCAACTGGGCTCCTCAGAGTCCCAAGGGTCAAAGGAGGTAGGACTCCAGACTCCCTACAAGACCACCGCTTTGCTCCAACCATTATAGGGACAGTGGCAAAATATTTAGTTCAACACAAAGGCACCAATATAACCTAAAAGGTAAAAATGCTGGAAAACCATGTGGTTACTGGATCTGTGTGACCCCTGACGCATGCTGATTTTCATTTATTCTCCTTCCTCAGCCTTGCCGCTCTGTTTTCTCTGGGAAGAAAGAGCCTCTTTGCACGGATTTCACCCGCAGGGAGGTCTTGGTCTCAAAACGCCCCCCTGAACCCCACGAAAGAACCCAGGGAGGCAGCTAGCCTTGCTCCAGCCCCCTGGGGACCTTCTCCTTCCCCTTTCTTACCCCGTCAACTTGGTCCTGCCTTAGGAGAAGTCTCCCCTGACCCTCCTAAACCGGCGAAGCCCCTTCCCTGTTTTAAAATCTCTAGAGGATGTTTCGCGCCTGGCTACGCATCAGAGTCCTGAAATGTGATTCCTTTGGTCGGATAAGAGGCTCAAGAATAGCATTTGAGCCTGCTCCCCACCTCATTCTAATACGCAGTCAGGGCAGAACTGCTGAGTAATTATTACCCTGATCCAGGGGACCTCTCATCTGTACTTCTCGTAGCCAACAATGTTTTGAAACATGAAATAGGGAAAAGAAAAAAAAAAGCCTGTATTTTTCATGGGAAAACTTGACATTCTATGAAACTATCTGGATACTTGAACCCAGGAGCTATGAATAGTCAGGCATCTGGTGGGTGGGGGGCTGCTCCGGCCCCTAGGGGAGATGTATCCTATGTAGTTTAGGCGCCATGTGGCTTTTTATATCCCCAGTCACTCTTGGACTTGGGCTGAGAGACAGGAATGAGCGCCCTGGGCCGGAGCTCTGTGTGTGTGTGTGTGTGTGTGTGTGTGTGTGTGAGAGAGAGAGAGAGGTGTGTGTGTGTGTGTGTGTGAGAGAGGGGTGTGCGTGTGTGTGTGTGTGTGTGTGTGAGAGAGAGAGGTGTGTGTGTGTGTGTGTGAGAGAGGGGTGTGCGTGTGTGTGTGTGTGTGAGAGAGAGAGAGGTGTGTGTGTGTGTGTGTGTGAGAGAGGGGTGTGTGTGTGTGTGTGTGTGTGTGTGTGTGTGAGAGAGAGAGATGCGTGTGTGTGTGAGAGAG
>JADEYB020000014.1:2633949-2723772 GCA_015832495.2 Alces alces | reverse complement strand
GACAGAGGATGAGATGGCTGGATGGCATCACTGACCTGATGGACATGAGTCTGAGTAAACTCTGGGAGATGGGGAAGGACAGGGAGACCTGGCGGGCTGCTGTTCACGGGGTCACAAAGAGCCAGACACGACTGAGCGACTGAATGAACTGATTGTTGTTGTTCAGTTGCTCAGCCGTGTCCGACTCTTTGCGACCCTATGCACTGCAGCCCGCCAGGTCTCCCTGTCCTTCACCATCTCCCGGAATTTGCCCAAGTTCATTGTCCCACACTTCATGAACAAATCTCCAGGATGAGGCTCGGGGGCTGTGTATGCGTCCAAAGGGAGAACATCCCCACCCTCCTGGAAGGTTCCCCCCACTCTTCCAGGCAATCCCATCCTGCCCGAGGAGGCCACAGGTCCATCCCTCACCACGCGGTTCGGGGGGTCCTGTAGCTCCCTGGAGTTGGGTCCAGACCTCGTGGTTCCCAGGCAGGCCTTCTTCTGCTCAGCCTGGTGCCTGCGGGAGGTACTGTGTGGCTGGGACCTCAGCCCCGGGAGGAACACACTTTCCTGTCATCCCACTGGGGGCGTTTGAGGCGTGTCTGATGACCCTGGATAAGGTACAGGACAGCGGTGGTGCGGGGCTCCTCACAGCATCTCCTGATGTGTCCGGATCTCGTGTGCATCCCCTGAGTCAGGGCTTCACAGCTGCACCCAGAATCCCTGGAGGGCAGGCGGTCCCGCCGTCTATGATCTCGAGTGGTCGGGCCGTGGCCCCGGGACTTCCCACTGCCAAGGCAGGTTTTCCATCAGGGTCAGTGGAGCGTTTTGAGCAGGAGAGTCACGTGGTCTGATCCACCATTTGTAAGGACGCTGCAGGGGGCAAGGATGGGTTGGGGAGGCCGATGAGGGGGCTACGGCGGCAGTCCAGCGCTGGGCAGCGCTGCGGGGTGGGAGTGGAGGGCCTGGGGGGTGCCAGCAGCCCCACCTCCCATGTGGGCCGGTCTGGGCTGAGCGCCCGGAGGGCAGGGGCTGTGGCTCGCAAACCTCTGCATGCCCAACTCCCAGTACCCGGCCTGGGGACTGGCAGAGAGGATGCCCCAGTCATACCTGGGTGTGCCTGAATTTAGGGCAACAGTGACTTGTGGGGTCTGATGCTGCCAAAGAAAAAAAAAACAAAACCCCCAAACAGAACAAGAGTGTGAACTGGTTACCCTGCAAGGCGTTGCAGCGGTTCTGACTATTAACACTCCCATCCCTCCCCGCAGACCCCAGGAATCACCAGGGAGGCCTCCCAGCCTTCGGAGACCTCCACTTATATCGCCCCAGAGGGACAAACCACGTTGACAAGGGTCAGATCTGCCTCCTGGGAACGGAAAGTTCCCATCTGAGGCCTGAGACGGACAGTTGTCTCCCTTCCCTAGGCTCACACCACACCCCGCTCCCTGGCCGGGCCCAGGGGATGAGGGTCAGGCCCCTGCGTGACCTGTGGGCGGTGCCTTCCTGAATCCTTCTGGCCTGAGGTCGCCTGGGTTGGTCACCCATCACTGTTACACATTACCCCCGTCATCAACAAATGCGGGTCACAGCTCGTGTTTTCCGTGAGCCAGGAATTCGGGAGCGGCTTGGCTGCGTGCTTCTGGCCTTGGGGGCTGTCACTCATGAGCTCATTATCACCAGGAGGCTTGACTGGGGCTGGAGGCCCTGCTCTCCTGGCGGCCGACTCTCAGGGCTGCCCGGCGGGTCCGCCGCTGGCGGGAGGCCTCAGGTCCTCTGCATAGGCCGGCGGCCCCGGAGGAAGCGGCCCTGGAGAAGCTGCGATGACTCAAACTCAGAAGCCTCCCACCATCATTTCTGCAATATCCTGCAGGGTTACACGGTCCTGCGTGGTGGGAGGGGCTCCCGTCAGGAGGGGAGGACGTGGGACCCACCTGGGAGGCACGCGAGTGATCGACTGCCGTGAACAGGGCAGAACCTGTCTAGATGGCCACGGTCCACTCACATCCTGTGTGCCAGGCCCTCTGCTCGGCCTGGGCATACAGGGACGAGGTGGGCAGAGAAAGACCTCCATCCATTCAGAGCGTTCGCTGGGTGGGCAAGCCCTGTGGGCCACGCAGGATGAGTGAGCTACTGAACCTGCACAGAGCCTCCTTGCCAAGGGCCTCACGTACATGGCCCTTGCGCCAGGAGTCCTGGGATGAAGGGCGGCAGGATCTAGGAGAGAGCAAGCTCCCGGCCCAGCAATCAGGGAGGGCGCCAGGAGGAGGGGGCGTTTGAGAGCTGGCTTTGATGTCCAGGAGAACTGGGCAGGTGGGGGATAGATAGTGTCGCACAGGGGCCAGGGCAGATGTGGGGCTCAGACCCACACCCCCGGAGACACCCAGCCCCCAGCATAAATGTTCACATGCTGCGCCGTGTGCCATGGTCTGAGCTGGCCACTGGGATCCAGCTGTGGACAAAACAGACCTCCTGGTTCTTCACAGTATGGTCCTGAGTCAGGGACAGGGCCTGGAGATGCCCTCGAGATTGTTACTAATGGTCAGTAAAGTCGCGCGGTTCTGGCCAAGCCATGTTCACCCATCATCTGACGGCAGTGGGCACACAACCATATCCCCATTTGACAGATGAGGAAACTGAGGCTCAGGGCTGGAAGGACTGCCTAAGGTCAGGGAACCAGGCTTACTCCCAAGCCTTATAAGTGGGTGCCCGGGGCCCAGACAGGTGCTGGCCCAGCGGCCCCTGACCTGGCTCTCTGGGATGTGCTGGTCTGCATGTGCTGACCCCCCCTTCTCCACCAGGCAGGAGACCCACGTCCCCCCATGCCCAGGGCTTCACACCGTGGGAGGAGGGTGGCGTGGAGTCGTGTGGCTCAGCCTCCGTGCTCACAGTCAACCTTATGACCGATTAGGGGGGCCTGTGAGTCACATGGGAAGGGATTTTGCAGATTGAAGTGAAGCAAAAATGTCCCCAGGCCTGACCTCCTTCCACAGGGAGAGCTGCGGAGACTCTGGGTTCCTGGGGGGCCCTGGGGGCCGCCCCAGCTTCAGAGCCCTGAGTCCCACAATCTTGTACAGGCTTTCTGCTCCTCTGCGCCCCATACTTGCGGAGAAAGCAGTGGCCGAGGCCGTCGGGGCCGAACGAGCACCTGGGCGAGGAGATGTTGTACCGAGGGTCTTAGGGGCCTGACTGCACTGAGCCCGTGGGACCCTCCAGGCAGGGCTGTCCCCGCTTCACAGACGGGAGGACTGAGGTCAGTGAGGTCAGGCCAGGCGCCCAGAGGCACAGCAACCGCGAAGCAACACCTGCCAAATCCAACAGTGACGCAGCCTGCTCGCTCTGTCCTCGGCCACCTGCTGGTCCCGTCCTCCCGAGTCACTCGCCTGGACGAGGGGCAGGCGGGACAGCGGGTGCGGAGACATCCGGGCGCCCCAGACCCGCTGAACACGCACTTCTGAGCGCCTCTCAGTCTTCGCAGAGGTAACCGGCTCTCGAACTTGCTGTTTCTTGTTCAAATGTACTGTTACTCTTTCACTGTTAATACTTACATCTGTGTCTACAAGTAACACCAGAGGTTGCTTGTGCCTTTTGTTTTTCTATAAAGGGGACGGCAGGAGCTCTGTCTTCCGGGGCTTGCCTCCTCTCCCTCCGCAGTGTGTGTCTGAGGTTCAGCGAGTTGCTTCACGCACCTTCAGGACAGTCCTTCTTCACCGCTGCGTAGTACTCCATCCGCGGAAAGGTTCTTACTCACAGAGCTGTTCCTGTTTCACTCCCACTGCTTCAGATGGATGTGATTTTTGGTTCTCGCGGGCTCGGTGAGATTAAGGGGTGTGTCTGGCATTAGTCAGGCTCTAAGGGGCAGAAACTGCCCTGCTGCTGCGTCCCTTCAGTTGAGTCTGGCTGTGCGACCCCGTGGACGGCGGCCCACCAGGCTCCTCTGTCCCTGGGATTTTCCAGGCAAGAGTACTGGAGTGGGGTGCCATGGCCTTCTCTGGGAAACTCCCCTACTGAGTTCCAAATGATGGGGCTCAACAGGTTCCTTTATAAAATTCCATGAGCAGAGGAAGAGATCACACAGCCAGGCTAAGCCCTGGGGCAGTCTCAGCCCTTAGGAGGTGGCCAAGAGGGGACCTTGACGTGACGCCCACTGGGACGGTGGCGAGAGAGTCGGGAACCACCCCAGCCCCGACCCCATCGATGGACCCCTCTCCGCCCCAGGTGGAGCCCAGGGCCACAACACACAACTCACACAAGTCAGCAGTACTGCTTGGCTGCATAAGACCCCTGCTGCTCAGACTGCCGAAGAAGCCAGTCCGGAGGCAGACTTCACCTGAAGCCTTGGTTTTCTCGCCTGTAATTTAGAGATAATCAGGGTACCTGCTCCCTGGTGGTTCAGGCAGTAAAGAATCTGCCTGCAATGCAGGAGATCCAGGTTCAATTCCTGGGTTGGGAAGATCCCCTGAAGAAGGAAATAGCTACCCACTCCAGTATTCTTACCTGGAAAATTCCACGGACAGGGGAGTCTGGCGGGCTACAGCCCATGGGGCCGCAAAGAGCTGGACACGACTGAGCAACTAAGACTTTTAGGTTCAGAGCACAAGTCCAACATCCCAGAACCCAGCTCCCCTGAAATTGCGCAGATATCGTGTTCAGAGGGAGGCCTGAACCTTGTTCAGAGCGTCTGCTCTTGAAGGATCTCGAGGTGCTTCTATTCCAGTTTTGCCCAGACTGATTAACTGATTCTTCATTCATTTGTTCCACAAACATGCACCGGGCCCCTGCTCTGGGCCAGGTGCTCGGTGGAGCCCTGAGGGCCCAGGGGCGATGAGAACGGGGGCAGAGGGCGCGGCAGACAGGGCTTCGATCTCAGACGGCGCATGCCGGCGGTGCCGCGCTGGGTCGCCCCGCTCTCTCTGCCGCA
This sequence comes from Alces alces, assembly GCA_015832495.2. Classification (NCBI taxonomy): domain Eukaryota; kingdom Metazoa; phylum Chordata; class Mammalia; order Artiodactyla; family Cervidae; genus Alces; species Alces alces. Next base: position 2,718,872 of record JADEYB020000014.1, on the reverse strand, counting down.
CCCGGCGGGCCCCGGGATGCGGCCGTGGACGCCACCAGCGGTCCGTCAGCTCGGGCACGTTGCCCCAAGGCTGAGGGCAGAGAAACCCCTCCCCTCCTGCCTCCGCTGTCCACGGCCCTCCACCCACCTGCCCGCCACACACCCTCAGCCCTCGGCATCCTGCCAGCGGCCCCCGCTGCCAGGGGAGCCTGCCCACCCTCACGTCGTCACTCAGGCAGGAGGTGCTGGCTGGACACAGGCACGAACCGGGCCCAGGAGCCAATCCAGGCCACCCTCAGAGGCGGCCCGGGGCTCCACCCACAGCAGGCCCGGGCGGCGGGAAGCTTTATCTGGGCCGTCATCAAGGGCAAGGGCTGTTCCCTCCACCCCGATCCTGTTGGTTCGTCTACTTAAGCCTCCAGCTTTTTCTGCCCTCCCCGGTCCCCAGTGCCTTCAGAATGACCCAAGGAGAGGCGATTCAGACCCCGCCTCCCCCACCTCCGAGAGCATCGGGTCACACAGCCTGGGCCTGATCTTGCCGCTGCCACTCTTGGGGCCAACAATGTGCGTTTAATAGGTGGGCTGAGACTCCTGCCAAATCTCCCAGATACGAATCACGTCAGAGCTGGAAGAAGCTTTGGGGTGCAATCCTGTCCTGGATGGGGAAACTGAGGCACAGAGCGAGTCACAGCTGAGCCGAGCGTCCAGGCCTCCCGCCCTCTGGGGAGGCCCTGGTAGTGAGATCGCAGCATCAGACGTTTCTCCAGAGCAGATCGGCGTCCACAGTGTCTCGCCCTAACGGGGTCGGGAAGGGCTGGGAACTGCAGCATTTCGAGCTGGGAGAGGAGCAGGGCCATGGCCCCCGCCCTCAGCAGCACTGTTCGAGGTACTCCTACCATGGACTCGCTCGATTTCACGGCCGCTCTAGGAAAGCAGGAAGCGCGTGCCACTGTCCCCATTTTACAGGTGAGGAAAAGTGAGGCACACGGAGACTAACGCCAGGAACTTGGCACCTGGTGGTCCCCAGAGTCTTGCCCAGGAGGGGGTTTGGCTCCGTCCTTACAAAGAGGGGGCCTGCCTCACCAGGGCCACCCAGCTAGAGCTTCATGTTCCTGGGCCGCAGACTGTGGGTTTGAGGTGGACAGAAGTACAGGGCGTGGGGGTCTCTGAGGGTGCAGGTCAGAGAGGGGCCGGGTCGCGACGTCTCAGCCAGGCCCCAGCCCTGGCCTCCAAGGATGGTCGGGAGACAGAGGCCGAGGGTGCTGCCCACCTCTCCCGGGTTGCCTGTGGTCCTCTTGCCCTAAGACTTGCGAGGAGCCTAGTTTTCACCTAGCAGAGTCCTTGGCCCTTGGCATCCAGCCCCTCCTGCATGCCTAGGATTTAACTGCCGTTTCTAGGTTTAGCTGCTGCAGGCGCTGGAGGGAAGCGGGTCAGTGGGGGGTAGGAGGCATTCCCTACCCAGTCGAGACTGGTGAGCGACCCTGGGCAGGACTCAGAGGCCTCAGTTGTCCCAGTTGTTGGACAGGGTGTCTCTGAGATGCTTCCGGCTGGCTAGTTTCCATCCTGGGGATGCTTGGATGTCTGGGAGGCAGAGAGCCGTTGATGTCTGCCTCGCTTATCTCAGGGATGCAGGGAGAGAGAAGGAGAGGCAGACACAGCCAGGCACGGAGGCAGAGAGCAGAGAGGCCTGCAGGTCGAGGCGTGGAGGTTGGGGGGAGAGTGATCAGAGCGAGGCGGGCACACGGGAGCCCGGCCACGGCTGCCTCTCGCCGACAGCAGGCACAGGGGCCCAAGCCGGAGCAGCTGGTGGTGGCAGCTGAGCCCAGCCTGCCAGGCCCTCTGCCCTGCCCACCACATCCGGCTTGGGCCTGGCAGGGCATGGGGTCGGGGAGGGGAATGGAGGGGCAGGGCCAGCTGTGAGCAGCCCTACATCCCCCAGATCTGCCTTTTGTTATTCTTCATCACTTAGTCATGTCCAGCTTTGCCACTCCATGGACTGCAGCCTGCCAGGCTTCCCTGTCCTTCACCAGCTCCCCGAGTTTGCTCAGACTCATGTCCGTTGAGTCGGTGATGCCATCGAACAACCTCACCCTCAGTCACCCCCTTCTCCTCCTACCCTCAATCTTTTCCAGCTTCAGAACTCAGCTACTGCCACCTCCTAGGTGTCAGGACAGGACCACCTACTTGCTGGTCTAGTTGCCCACATTCTCTACCCTGAGCGGAACCCACTGTCCCAAAGCCACACCCCACCTCTGGGCCAATGGAAGCATCGTTTTCACTGCCTAGAGTGCTTCAAACCCCAGTTCCTTCATTTTATGTTAGTTTGGCTGGGCCACGGTACCCAAGTATATGGTCAAACGTCATTCGAGGTGTTTCCAGATGAGATTCACGTTTAAATCAGCAGACTTTGAGTAAAGCAGATTGCCCTCCATTTCGTGGGTGGGCCTCATCCAATCGGTTGAAGACCTGACAAGAGCAAAGAGACTGACCTCTGCTGAGCAGGAGGGAATTCTCCAGGAGATGGTTTCCAGACTTGAGCGGTAACACTAGCTCTTCCCGGGACTCCAGCCCGCTGGCCTACTTTGTAGACTGAGGGCTTGCCAGCTTCCATACTCACATGAGCCAATTTCTTAAAATAAATCTTTCTCTTTATACCTGCTTTCTACTGATCCTGTTTCTCTGGAGAGCCCTGACTCAGACAGATATCCTTCAAAGGACACCTCTTCCAGGAAGTCTTCCCTGATCCCTAAGCAGAGTCCTCTGCTTTCCTGGTCTATCATGGTCCTTCATGCTGCCTCGGTTACAGCATTTTTCACCCCATGTTCCACTGAATTTGTAAGTCAAACTCCCCTTCCTAGGGAGTAAGTTCTGCATATTAGGGACTGTAGACAATTTACCCAAGTTCTCAGCACTGCCCAGCACAGGCTCTGGCACAGAAGAGGTACTGGCTGGCTGATGGACGGTGGGTGATAGACGGATGCATGGACGGATGGACAGATGGATGGGGTGTGTGTGGTTGGGTGGATAGGTGGATGGGTGGGTGATGGACAGATGCTCGGATGGGTGGATGGGGTGTGTGTGTGGTTGGGTGGATAGGTGGATGGGTGGGTGATGGATGGATGGGCGGATGGATTGGGTGTGTGTGTGTGGATGAGTGGATAGGTGGATGGGTGGGTGATGGACGGATGCATGGATGGGTGGACGGGGTGTGTGTGTGGTTGGGTGGATAGGTGGATGGGTGGGTGATGGATGGATGCATGGATGGGTGGATGGTGTGTGTGTGTGGATGGGTGGAAGGATGAGCCGGTAGGTAAGTGGACAGATGAATGAACAGAAGTCTCTATGGTTAAGGAGTTCCCCGGGGGATAGGGGGGTGGCTCTTGTTCACAGCTGACTTCCACCCCAAGCAGGAAGGCTCGGGGCCCTCACGAGGAGCCTGCGGATTCCTGGGGGGTGATCTGCCCTGTCAGTGGGCCCCCCAGTCAGTCCCTCCGCAGAGGCTCAGCAAGGTGCCTGGCATCATGGGCGTAGGGTTTGGACTGTCCCAACCCTGAGCTCCATTCTGCCATGCCCCAGCTGTGTGGACAAGTCACTCCCCTCTGTGGTCCTCCTGAGAGGTCATGTCATCCACGTGGGCCCAGGGAGTGCACTCTGGAGCCGGCCCGCCCGCCCGGATCTGTCCGTCCGCCGCCCTGCCTCAGTCCCCTGATGCGTGACCGGGATGACGCCAGCCCCTCGCGCACAGCATTGTCCCGAGGATTAAATGAGTTCACGCGCTGGGAACAGTGCTTGGCAACGCCATCGCCCGTGAACACTAGGCGTTGCCCACGTCACGGCGCTGTCAGGAAAGGAAAACAAGATCATGCGGGCGAAATGCTGGCTGGGTGCCTGGGGATCGCTCCGTAAATCATGTTTCCTTGATCTCCATCACGACCCCGTTTTTCTGGGGTGGGGAGCCCGAGGCTATGAGAAGATGGGCGGCTTGGCCAAGGCTGGGCAGCGCGTGGGTGGTGGAGACGGGGTCTACATTAGGCCGGGCCGACCCCGGCCCCCAGCCCTGTTCAGAAAGCCCGAGACACTGGGGCGGGAGTAGGAAGAGTTCAGCAGGTGACAGGCTGGGGCTGGCCCGGGAGGCCTGGGGCTGGAGCCCCAGCTGGAGCAGGTCTGGGGGGCCACACGCCAGGGCACCGGGGGCGGGGTGGGGGCAGTGAGGAGACGCTCAGAGGTGGGGCTGGAGGCCATGCTGCCGCGCTCCAGCCTCGGTGCAGGGGGTGACAAGACAAGAGGCGCCCAGCCGCCCCGCCCAAGCAGCTGCGTGCGGGCAGTGACAGATGTGGTGGGTTTTCCATCCCTGCCGAGAGCCATCATGGTGCCAGAAAGCACGTGGGAAAGGCAGGACCGCCTCCCGTCTCTCACAGATGGCGACGCCAGTAACAGCCTCGGGAGCGCGAGCGTGCGCCGGGCCCCGTGGCGCTGGGCACCGTGAGGACAGCGGCAAGAGGGGGTGAGTGCTACTGTTCCCATTTTACAGATGCAGAAACCGAGGCAGGTCGAGGTGTGTGAGCGGCTAACCCCCAGTCTGGCCTGCCTCTGCCAGCCTTCCTGGCCCCAGTCCTCCTGCCAGGTGGCAGGTGAAGCCCTGGTTTCCACACTGTGGGATGTCAGACCCGGGGGTGGGGGGACAGCAGAGAGCGGGAGGGGGTTCTGGGGGAAGCTCCCAGGTGGGGAAACGGGAGTGAGCGGAGGAGGGTGTGGGGCTCAGCGGCATCTTCTGGGGACCCACCATCAAGGGTTTGGGCCATCGCCCAGCGTGGCGTGAGGCCCGTTTCTGGGGTGACAGCTGGTGTCTTGCCCGCACCCCTCACAGACGAGGAAACTGAGTCATGGGTGAGGGACAGAGGGAACCGGGGACTTGGGACTCAGGGTGGGAGGAGTGCGCAGGGCCTGAGAATGGCCCCAGGTAACAGGACAAAGCCTGGGAAACGTGAGCGCATGTTTACCAGCCGGGGGATTAAACTCCGTTCAGCCAGGGGGCTCACCGGGGAGGCGGGCAGGCGGCAGCAGGCCCCGCAGAGGGAGGCAGGCTGGGTGTGAGGGTTGCAGCCGCCAGGCCGAGCCGCAAGCACGTCTCCACAACAAGGGGCAACCCTGAACGCGCCCTGGGCCAGGCTCTGGGCACTGGACACGCGTCAACCTTCGTAACAGCTCCCAGGCCCGATGGGGCTCCTGAAGGCAATGCAACAGTGGGGGCAGAGCTGGGATTTGAACCGGGACCAAGGGCCCAGGGCTCCTGAGCTCAAATCCTCTATTGCCGGCCACCGTAGCCGAGGTCAGCATATTTAGAATGGAAAAGCCGCATCACATCTGAGAAACGGCTGCTGTGAACAGAAGGTACCAGAAACAGGAACGCAATCAAGACAGAACACAGCTTTGGGCTGATGATTTCCTCTAGACTCTGTTACCTGGCAGAGCTCCGAGCAGAGACCTGCTTCCAGTTCGCTGGAAGGACAGAGCAGCCAGTGGAAAGGTGTGCAGGACACCCCGCCCTGCACCGGGCCTCAGCGAGGTCGGAAGGCGTTAGGTCCGCGAAGGGCAGGGCTCCCGCACACTGATACCCTCCTCGAGGGCTGTGCCTGGTTCTGCATCCATGGCCGTTTTCATCTTTGACATGGCATTGAGCGTCCCCACATAATAATTGACCAAACAGAGGCTCAGAAGGGTTGGTTACTTGCCAACAAGTTGGCTGCTTGTTGGTTAGGTTGCCCAGTCAGGGTGGGGGTGTCATCTCATGAGAGGAGGCCCTGAGGTTGGCCCAGGAAGGCAACTAACTCAATCCTGAATCAAGGACGGCTTCCTGGAGGAGGTGCCGCTGACCTGAGCATGAAAGGGAAAGGAAGGGCTGGCTTGGTCCCAAAAGACTGGAGCTTCGCAAAGCAGGGAAACAGCATGGACCTCAGGCTGCTGGGGTTGGAAGGGTGCACACGGGGGAACCAAATAACCAGCAAGACGCAATCCCTCCTTCTCAGAAGACAGGCACTCCTCCAAGGGACTGGGAGGCCCAGGGGTCCCAAGCCCCCTGCACATCTGATACCAGCAGTAATGGCTCACCATCCCGGGCACCTTGGGGCTAAACGTTTCTCCTGTGGTACTCCCCAGCATCCTCACAAGCTTTATGAGCTGAGCACTATTCCCCTCCCTCTCTCCCTGGAAAGAGGCCCGGAGAGGTCAAGTCACTGCCTCCAGGCCCTGAAGCAGGTTAGTGGCCAAGCCCGGGTTGTCCAGCTCTGCAGCCCCGCCCCCGTGGAATCATGAGTCTCCCTGTCCTCCCAGGCGACAGTACGCCAGGACAGACAGACACACACCAACTTTCTAATCGCGTGGACGAGTCTCCGTTGGAGGAGATGGTGGCTCAGCTGACGGCAGCCAGCCCCACCTCCCGGAGGTTGGCATCACCTCCAGGCACTGACCGCGCCGTGTCCGCCGTCCGCAGTTGTACCTTTTCCTTCATAAGTCTTGGCCCTGAACCTGTAGGTGCGTCAGAGGAAAGCAGAGACTGACAACGCTGTCTTGGCAGGGCGGGCAGCCCTGGGGCCACGCGGGGGCTGGCCCCCAGCCCGCGCCTGGCTCTTGAGGCCGTCACACGCACCCCTCCACGCTCCCTGCCTGGTGAGGGCCTGGGGGCTGGCAGGCGGGGCTCCCAGCCTCCGGGTGTGCCCTGCCCACACCTGTCTCCACCAGCCTGCTGGAATGTAGAGCCTGGCTCGGCCAGGAGGCCCAGGTGTGGTGGGTGAGTCCTGCTCAGGGTGGGGAGGGGGGTGTCCAGTGGGGGGGGGCGCTGGAGGGGGTTGGTAATGGAAGAAGTGGCAGTTGTGTTTGAACTCCCGTGCTCAGCTTCCTAGCTGGGAAATTCTGGGCCTCTCAGAGCCTCAGTTTCCTCATCTGTGAAATGGGAATTCAGACGCCAACTGCAAGGTATTGGGTTATACTGAAATGAGAGAGTTTGAAAAACAACCAGCATGCATCAATTAGATCTCAAGAAAGGTGAAACTTAATTAATTTGAAAATTATAATAAATAAAGAGAAAAGCAACTAGCTAGCGCCAGGCATGTGGTGGGTGCCCCACATACTGGCTTCCATCCCTGCGTGAACCTAGATGGCTTTCCAACTCATTCAGGATTCAGTCCTGATTGGTGGGAATCACAGCTGGTAGGTTTTGAAGTGTGGTATTGGAGAAGACTCTTGAGAGTCCCTTGGACTGCAAGGAGATCCAACTAGTCCATCCTAAAGGAAATCAGTCCTGAATATTCACTGGAAGGACTGATGCTGAAGCTGAAGAAGCCCCAATACTTTGGCCACCCGATGCGAAGAGCCGACTCATTGGAAAAGACCCTGATGCTGGGAAAGATTGAAGGCGGGAGGAGAAGGAGACGCCAGAGGATGAGATGGTTGGGTGGCATCACCAGCTCAATGGACATGAGTTTGGGCAAGCTCTGGGAGTTGGTGACGGACAGGCAGGCCTGGCGTGCTGCAGTCTGTGGGGTTGCAGAGAGTCGGACACGACTGAGCGACTGAACGACGACGACTTACTATCTATCCCCCTCCAGCTTCCCGTCTGTGCTCAGACTCTGCACTCCTAAAGTCTCTTGGCCCCTGGGCCCTCAGGTACGCTGTTCCCTCGGTCAGGAGAGCAACCCTTCCCCCCTCCCATCTGGCCAGTTCTCCTTCATCTCCCTCTGCTTAGACCTCACCTGCTGTTTCTGGAACAGTCCAGACAGTGAGCCCTCAAGGGCAGGGCCCACATGCGTCACGGGCATCGGCACGTCCACGGTGCTTCCTGGGCCCCGGTACACAGGAGGTGCTCAGGAAATGCTCAATGGAAGGTTCGCTCACACTTGCTCTCCTCTTGGGATGGAGTCCGTTACTTTCAAGCACCGGGGCTAACCGTCCAGCCCGTCAGACTTTCTTCACGAAGCACTTTTGTCTGTGCTCTGGGTCACAAGGCATCACCTTCGATGGCCAACAAGACGCAGCAGGTCTCAGCGCTGGGGGCCCGGAGACTCACATGGTGCGGCTCAAGGGTGACGGGGCCCAATGGCTGTGACGGCCGGAACAGCGCGTCAGCGGCCACACCATGCGGCCTGAGAGTCTTCACGTTCTGGACATCTGATTTATCTGGGCCCAGCTGGCAAAAGGAAAGAGGAACCAGAACCTAGGGTGAAGAAGAGGAAATCTGATGTTGGCTCTGCTCACGCCAGCACCCTCCGCCCCGCCCCGCAATTTCCTTCTGTCGCCTCTGCGCGCTGGGTGGGCATGGCAGGACCCACGGGACGTCCCCCCCAGAACACTCCAGGCCTCGGGTACCAGGCGGAGCCTTTTCTCCTGACGACCCTCAGAGGATATGATCCCCAGTGGGCCAGGTGTACGGGGACCATTACCGCATCGTCCCTGCCCAAGCCTCTTTGAAATCGCTTGTGGCCCCTCCTCCTTTTCCAGCCCTGCCGGGAGATTTTCAAGGTCACTAACACCTAGAGCTTTGAACTGGGGATATCTCCAGCACAGACAGAAAGCTTCCCCCGGCTCCTCAGGCGCTTTGCTGACAAGACTCACACCGCTAAGCTTTCCTGACCAGTCAGAGCCGCACCGCCTACCGAAACCCCAGCTGTAAGTCAGTAAGGTTGTGGACGCCTGACCCCACACAGGTGGCCCAGTGAGGCGCTGACCTCTGTCATTTTCCTTTGCCCTCTTTTTGCTTTTGGTTTTCTGAGAACAGCTGCACACCTTCCGTTGCACGGGCTCATCTTATGACACAACCCCGACACTCCCCTCTTTGAGGGGTAAAGTCCACGTGTTCTCTTCCCTTGAGTCTGTGGCAAAGATAGAACAGTGCTGAGCGGCTTCCAGGGCAGGTCATAACGGCAAGGCACCGTCCCCCTGGTTCTTCTGGGACCCAGCCGCCAACCTCTCAGGAAGCCCAGGTAATCTGTGGAGACCCACGTGGGGAAGCTCACAGGCTTCTGCCAGTTGAGCCGAAGGATGACCTGGAGTTGACTGGCAGGGAGGATGGGGAAAGGGTACCCAGCAGAAAGGGGGAACAGCATGTGCAAAGGCTCAGAGGCAGGAGAGAGCTTGGCGCGCCTGGGCAGTGCCAAGAGGTGCGGGGCTGGGGGCGGGGGCACACAGCTGAGGCCGGAGGTGAGGGAGAGCCTGTGGGCAGGGCCCGAGAGGACGCTGGAGGCTGGCTGAGCTGGGGGGCCTGGGCAGCTAGAGAGGAGGGTAACAGATGATGACTGTGCTTTGAAACTTCAGCTGGGTGGGCAGGGCACTCAAGGGGCTGAGCCTGCAGGCGGGGTGGGAGGAATGAGACCCCCGGGGGCCTGGACTAGGGTGTTGGCAGTGGGGATGGAGGGAGAGCTTTGTGGGGGCTGGTACCCAGTGGGTCTCTCGGCCAGGCTCACTCTATTACTGGAGCTGGTGTGATGGCTGTGGGGGGTGGGGACAGGAGTGCATCGTGGGTAGCCAGCCTCTGACCTATGGGATGACCACCTGGGGCCAGTCTCTGACAGCAGGACCGCGACGGGGTCAGAGCTGCAGGCCACGTGGCGTGTGAATCCCAGGGGCCTGCAGTCCAGGCTCCCCGCCACCATCAAGCTGAACGACAGTGCTTACCAAGGGGCTCTTGCATGCTAGACACTGGCGAAGAATGTGGCATCCTCTCTGGTGTTCCTCTACGAATATGAGGAAAGTGCCCGTTTTACAGATGGGGAAACTGAGACTCGCAGGTAAGGTAAGCCACCACCCCAAGGCCTCTCAGGTGGGAAACAGCAGAAGCAGGTCGGGACGTTGGCGTCTTCCTGGAGGCTGTGGAAATCTGCCCGCCTCGGGGATGAGCCATCAGGCCTGGCATTGCGGATTTTGAAGGAGCTTTGGGTGGGAGGCTGCGGGGTCAGAGATATCTCACTGAAATGTCAGAAGGAATGGGCCTGAGTCAAAGTCTGCTCAAGCCAAATTCCCCAGATTTGGTCTGAAGAAATCCTCCCACTGCTCACACAGGAATAAAAGGTCGGGGAGTCAGGCCTGTGCTCCGCTGTGACGGGGCAAGGGGCCCAAGCCAGGTCTGGGGGTCGCGGGCCAGCCTCCGTCCCAGGACCTGCTCCTGGAAGAAGCTCTACCCCAGCCCCTGCTGCCTCCACGCTGACTCCAGAGGGAGGGGCAGCTTTCCGGAAGTCCTCAGCCTGGGGTCTGGGCTTGAATGATGACCTTGTCCCTGAGGGGCTTCGGGGGCTTCGGGTCACCGTCTCGTGGGCTCTGTCTCTCCCTGGGCATGTGCGTCCATCTTCCAGACCTGCCCTGCCAACCCGGCTGCCTGGCTGATCTACCGGGGAGCCTCATAAAAACTAACGCCCGGGGACATCCCTGCCAGCCCGGTGGCTAAGACTCTGTAATCCCACGGCAGGGGTACCTGGGTTCCACCCCTGGTCAGGGAACTAGACTCCACATGCCGCAACTAAGACTGAAGTTCCCGTGTGTTACCACCGACACCCTGCACAGCCAAAAAAAAAAAAACCCAGAAAACCCAACAGCAGCGACGGACACCCAGGCCCCGAGCCAGAAGCAGCACCGTCGCAGTTCCTCATCTGATCCCGACACGTGGCCGGTGCTGAGAACAGCCGAGATGAGCGCTGCCTTTGGGGTCACATATGCGTGGGCTCAACTCCTCCTGACTCTGCTTGTGTGCTGGGTGACCCTGGGCGCATGTGGCAACCTCTCTGAGCCTCAGTCTCCTCCTTCTATCAGGTGGGACACTCTTGTCATGGGCCTGAAGGGATTAAAGCATTTAATTTGGGTCCATCGCTTGGAACTTAGAGCTCAAAAGGAAAAAAAAGAAGGCACCCAAATTCATCCCGCTCACAGCAACATCAACCTTGCCGAGTGGAAGGGGACACTCTGACTCTGGATTTCAAAGGAGCATGTCAAAAAGGGGCTTCTGGAACCGAGCTCGGAGGCTGGCACCGCTACGCTGAAGTCCCGTCACAGCCAGACATGCTTGATGGGTTCCTCCTCGAGGACTCTGAAGCGCGTGCCAGTGTCGCTGACGTGGGCGGTGAATTCCAGGGCTACGTGGGCTTTCTGTCTGGAATCAGCGGGTCCTGCAGTGTTTGACCCAGGGATGTTTCGTCAGAGCAGGGCTGCGGCTTTGACAGCTAGTCAGAGCCCCCTCTGCCCTGCCGCGTCCCTGCAGCACCCCTCCTGGGCCACAGGATGGGGGGGCTGGGGGAGCAGCCCCCGCCCTGGCCGGGGACATGCACACACTGCGTGCCTCGGCGCGTCTCCGATGCCTTGACGGAGCAGCCCGGGTCTGGCGCTCTCCGCTCGCCATATTCTGTTCTGAACGTGTTACATGCCTTGCCTCATTTGCTCCCCAAAACCACCTTATGAGGTGAGCGGCGTTAGGCTCCATTTTGCAGATGGGGAAACCGAGGCGCGGAGCAGCCAAGCAAGCCCCGTGTCCAAACCCCCCCACGGTAAGTGGCAGAGGCAAGGCCTGAGTCCAGGCCGGCCAGGTCCGTGAAGCTCAGGTTCGAGGGCTCCCCTGAGCTGTCCGCCATCAGGGGACTCCACACAGGAGGAGGCTGAGGTCTGGGGGTTTGCAGCCCCAGGGCCATGGGCCAGCAACACCCTGAACTGGGCCTGTCTAAGGTCAAGGCCTGGCTTTGACCTGGTGTCTGTTTTACATACAATGTGCGTCTGTGTCTGCCCCAGCCTCCCATTTATCCCTCGCCCCTAGCCCCTAACTTTTCCCCCAGTCATCCTAAGTTTGCTTTCTATACCTGTAGTTCCATTTCTATTTTGTAAATAAGTTCACTTGTACCATATTTTTAGATTCTACATAAAGATCAACCGTACAGCATAAGGAACTCTTCTCAATATTCTGTAATGACCTACACGGGAAAAAACTTAAAAAAAAAAAAAGAACCTATGTATATCCACTTTGTACAGCATAAACTAACACCACATTGTAAAGCAACTATACTGCAAAATAAAACCTTCCTTTATCCTTTCATTCACTTCCTTGTTTGTTCATTCACTCTCTCTCTCTCTTTGGCAGTTTTGGAGCATCTCCGGTATACCTGGCCTTGGTCTGGGTGCCAGGGAGACAGAGACGAGACAGGCCCTCTGCCCCCGAGGCCGTCCCAGGCAGTGGGGCAGACTAATAAGCAATCTCCCTGGAGTTTGGAGAAGACAGAGGCTGAGAGGGCATCCCTGAGGAGGTGGGCATCACCCAGCTTTCAGCTGGGCATCAAGTGAGGCGGAAGATAGATGGGTCCCAGGCTGGGCAGCCAAACTAGCAGGCGTGAGAAAGGAGCTGAGCGCTGCCCAGATAAGAGAGAAAATACCACATGTTCCTCATTCCCAAGGTCAAGGAGACCTTCCTAACTACGCATGCACAGAACGGCTCCTTGGAAGTCAAAACAGCAGGGGCATCGCCTCAGAGTAAGTGAGGTCAGCGTACCCATCGGCTTTCTCGCTAGAGTCCATCTTGGCTCCGAGACAGGCAGATGCACATGGGAAGACGCTGAGACGGACCAAACCCAGGCTCAGAACCGGGTAAAGCAAGGTGACTGCCCAAAGGAAACCCGGAAGAAAGGCCCCAGAAAAGTGATCCGAGCCACCACGAGGGTGTGACTCTCCCTCTGAGCCTGCCCGTGCGTCTGTCCACACGCACACTTTTTCCTCCTAACAAATGCTGGACTTGCTTCACCACGTTCCATCTCTGTGTGGAAACTCACGTCTACACAGGCGACAAGCTAGGGCCTCATCACTGCCCACTGGTCCCTGGGGGCCTGGTGGCCAGGATTCCATGCTCTCCTGGCCACAGCCCGGCCTCAGTCTCTGGCCAGGAACCGAAACCTTGCTTCAAGTCGCTGCAGGCCGAGGCCACCGAGGTCACCGGGGCCTGGCTAGGGCGAGTGAATCATCTCACAAGTCACAAGACCAAGCTGGTGACCTTGACGAAGGGGGATGCAGGGGAGAGACGCTGCTAAGCCTGGGTCCTTGGTGCTGGCCCCGTCACTCCCTAGACAAGTGGTCATGGCCAAGTCACTTCCGAGCCTCAGTTTCCCTTTCTGTAAAATGGGGGCCCTAGTGCCCACATGTCAGGCTCACCACCAGTTCATCACCCGGCCCTCCCTTCCTTGTTTGGGAGTGTTTGTCTGGCTCCTTTCTCTGGACCCTGCTTGCGCTGGGCTCTCAGTCTGGCTCCCACCCCTGCCTCCAGTCTCCCAGCTTCCATGGTTTCACCTGTCCAATCCGTCGGGAGCTTTCTGGAGCACATTTCTGACATGGCACACCCCCTGCTCAACTTCTGGGGCTCCCCATTGCTCCAGGACGAAACCCAGGTCTTTGTGCTCTGGGCCTTGGGGATCTGGCCACCCCTGCCCTTCTGTCTCCTCACCACCAGCAGATGTTGGAAATTTGATCTCTGGTTCCTCTGCCTTTTCTAAATCCAGCTTGAAGACCTGGAAGTTCTCAGTTCATGTACTGTTGAAGCCTCGTGTGGAGAATTTTGAGCATTACTTTGCTAGCGTGTGAGATCAGTGCAACTGTGCGGGAGTTTGGACATTCTTTGGCATTGCCTTTCTCTGGGATTGGAATGAAAACGGACCTTTTCCAGTCTTGTGGCCACTGCTGAGTTTTCCAAATTTGCTGGCATATTGAGTGCAGCACTTTAACAACATCATCTTTTAGGATTTCAACTGGAATTCCATCACCTCCACTAGCTTTGTTTGTAGCGCTGCTTCCTAAGGCCCATTTGACTTGAACAACAACAATAACGTGTGACAGACCTCAATCTCATAAGGGAATCAGATAAATAAACTTTTCACAAAGTCATGTGTCAGGGAAAACAGTTGGGAGACTGTTCTAGCTTAAAGAGATTGACCTGGTCATCAAGTGCGACATATAACCCTTCTCTAAACCTGGGTTCCAGGAACTTCCCCGGTGGTCCAGTGGTTGAGACTCTGTGCTTCCAATGCAGGGGGCATGGGTTCAATCCCTCGTCGGGAAACAGATCCCACATGTTACACAGTGCAGCCCAAATAAAATAAAATAAATAAAAGGATCCTGGTTCTGTGAAAGAAAAGAGGAAGGAGGGAAGACCCAGCCATGTGGAATACCCGGGGGCAACTTGAGTCTGAAAGGAGAATTAGTGAATCATTTTCATTTTCTCTAGCAATAATGGTGTCGTACTTATGTTGAGCAAGGTCCTTGCTCTTAGGGGACACGTGATCAAGTATTCAGGAGTCAGGAGGCATGAAGTCCTAGCTTGGGCTTCAACCACAGAACACCCGTGTTCAGCTGAGGAGTCCGCACTGTGGTCATGCCTCTGGGCTACCACACATGCTGTTCCTCTGCCCGAGATGCTTGTCCTTGCTGTGTCTAATGAGATGCCACCATCCAGGTTAAGGGCTATGGAGATGAGATCTGAGGGGAGGGGCCAGGGAGATTGGAAGGATGGGAAAAGGAGAGGCAGGGAGTTTTGCCAACACTTTATGCCATAAGGAGGATTCTCATAGAAGCTGGCAGCCAGACCTCAGGCTTCAGGGGTGGGCACTAGGGCACCGGGGAGAGGTGAGGTGAGCAGACAGGGCCCACAGTACTGAGTCTCAGGCTGCCAGAAATCTGGAGCACACAGTTCTGTCTGGTCTTGTCTGCGGTCAGGAAATATTCATCCAAAAACAAACACTCTCATTCCTGATTAAGGGTGATGGCAAGGACCCTCTAACCAAGGGAGGCCTTGCCCAGAGGGCTGAACCTGGCCACATCACTGGTCCTGGAGGCCCACCTGGGCTGCTAGAGGGAGACAGGCCCCCACAGAGAGGTTTCTGCGCACTAGATAGATTTTTTCCTCCAGATTCTGTTCAGGGACTGTTTTCGAGGTGCTGCAGACGTCTGAGAAGAGGGAAACGGTCTGGAAGCAGACAGATGCCTCAGGGGGGCGGGGGCCCTGGCCTCTTCCTGGAGCTTCCTTCAATGCATCCCTCAACGGCCAGTGGCCGGGAAGGGCTTTTTCCAGGACAGTGGGGGCTCCCGAGAGCTCCATCGGGCAGATCTAGGAGTGACCCGATCCAAGACCACCTTCTTCTGACTCCTTGTCCATCCTCTGCCTACATACCTTCTGGGATGGAAGGCTCACTTCCTGGCAGGAAGCCCACACACAGTTCAGCTGGAACCGGCTTCACCCTCCCTTGTCGTGAAGGGTCTTGGGCTCCCTCACCCTGGGGAGGGCCCTGCAGAGGCTTGGGGTCAGCAGGCAGTTCCCCGCCGTTGCCCTGCCCCTGGGCAAACAGTTTCCTCTCTTCCCCCTCCTCCTTGCGGTTTTCCACCCCAGCCTGGAGCACCTTCACGTCTCGACACCAGGGCTGAGCTGAACCAGGAAGCCAGGAGAGTTAGCGGTACTGAAGCCTGGTTAAGGGGGCAGTTTTGAGCCCTACAGCTGTGGGTTCTAGCTCCAGCAAGACCACTTCCTGGCTGTGCGTCCTAAACTCCCTGAGCCTCTACTTACTCATCTGTCAAATGGGAACAATGAGGCGCCTCACTCACAGGGCCGAATCAGACAAGCTGGGGGGACCCGTCTGTGCCTCCCGCTCCCCGCCCCTGCTCTGGGGCTCAGCCTGCCTCAACCCCCTCCCCAGCCCGAAGGGTCCGTCTGTTCCTCTCTTTGCACTCTGCTCTTTCCAGCTTCTGAGCTGTTTCCTCTGCCTGATACGTCCACTCCTCCGCCTTCTTGGTTGCCAGCTCCATTCATCCTTCAAGGAGGGCACCGCTTTGGGAGCCTTCCCTCCCTCTCTCTCAGGCGGAGCGAGTCTCCCCGTGTCCCGCTCGCCCACAGTCTCCCCGCCGGAGAGGTTTCGGGGCAGGATGACTGGGATCTGGGGCCTGAAGACTGTCCCCTGTTCAGATCATATGACCTTGCACGAGACCCTTCTGCCCCCGAGCCTCATTTGGCCTCTTCTGAGAAATGGGGACAAGGACCAAGCTCTTGCCCTGTGCTCTGGCACGTCCTGGGGGCCACGGAGGTGACCCTGGGGTGCAGGTGCAGCCGTGCGTTTGTGCATTTCCTGGAAAAAGAAAGCAATTTGGGCCCAGCCTTCAGGGCCTGAAGCGGTGCGGTTATGTAAGTTCCGAAACTTATTTTTTCCTGTAATTATGACAAACTCTCGGAGCCCCAAGCGAGTGGGCCCTGGCCTCAGCTCTAACTTCTGCACTTGTTGGGACAAACCCCAGAATTAATTTAATTACCATCCCGGGCTTTCATCCAGGTGGGCCCTGCCAGGGTGCCTCCCTCTGGATTTCATTAAGTCTCTTGTCAACATCGGCCGCTCCGCGCTCCGGGCTTCCCTCGGAGCCAGCCCACCGAGCGGGGGGGAGGGACAGGCGCCGGCCCCAGCCCCCCAGCTTGGACTTTGTTTACCCGGGGCTTCCCACAGATTCCTCCCTTAATAGCCCTGGAGCCAGGAGGCTCCCTGGCAGGGAGGCGGGAGGCTGGGGTCTGGGTGCAGACACGGAGGTAGCTCCCCTGGCCGCTCGGGCAGTTTTCAGGACAGAGCACGGAGACAGAAGCTAGGTTTGGAAGGGGTAGAGGCAGCTTCAGTTGGCTGCAGGAAGAGAGGGAGCTAAACGGTTCTGGAAGCTGCGTTTAGGCTTCTGCCTCACCAGGAACCCATGGAGGAGCTTCTGAGCGCAGATGCAGGCTGAGTCCTGCTCCAGCTCTCGCAGGATTCCTGGTCCCAGACCCAGCCTGGTCACAGCACCGCCGCAGACGAAAACAGAGGAGTGACGCTGCTCCTGACCTGGGCCTTGATGCCACTCACACACGGAGCTCTGGTTCTGGTTACAGACGGTTCTGAGCCCTGAGCCTCGTCACAGTCTAAGGTCTAAACTTGTTCCCAGACGAAGCCCTAGTTGGGCTCGTAGACTTACCCCTCGTCTCAGTCCTGAATGGAGCCCTGATCTCAGGGTGACCGAGCCGGGTCATGCTCTTACCAGCTTGTTTGGGAATTCCAACGGCTCACCTCCTTGCCAGCACTTGGCGTGGCCAGTCTTCTCACTTCACTTCCAAAAGTACTGGTTCCTCCTTGGGGCTTAGTTTGCAATTCCTGGGTGGTAAGTGATGTTGAACATCTTTCCAGGTGTTTCAGTTCAGTTCAGTTCAGTCGTCAGTCGTGTCTGACTCTCTGCGACCCCATGGACTGCAGCACGCCTCCTTGTCCCTCACTGTCTCCCAGAGTTTGTTCAAACTCATGTCCATTGAATCACTGATGCCATCCAACCTTCTCACCCTCTGTTGTCCCCTTGTCCTCCTGCCTTCAATCTTTCCCAGCATCAGGGTCTTTTCCAATGAGTCAGTTCTTCGAATCAGATGGCCAAAGGACTGGAGCTGCAGCTTCAGTCCTTCCAATGAACACCCAGGACTGATCTCCTTTAGGATGGACTGGTTGGATCTCCTTGCAGTCCAAGGGACTCTCAAGAGTCTTCTCCGACACCACAGTTCAAAAGCATCTGTGTGTTTATTGCCCATCATATATCTTTTATTTTGCCCATTTTTAAACTGGGTTGACTTTTTAAAATTGTGGTAAGAGATAGATAACATAAAGCTTAGAATTTTAATCATTCTGCTTTCTGTCTCTGTGAATTTGACTCCTCAAGGGACCTCAACTAAGTAGAATCCTACAGTATCTGTCTTTTTATAACTGGCTTATTTCATTTAGCAAGATGTCCTCCATGTCAATCTAACATGGTATCAGAACTTGCTTCCTTTTTAAGACTATGTAATATTCCACTAGACGTATGACCACATTTTGTTTATCCAGCCATCTGTCAATGGACACGTTTCACCTATAATAATGAATAATGCTGTGAAGTACATGAATATATAAATATATATCTGAATTTATGCTAGTTGGTTAGCCATTTCATTATTGAGTTATAAAAATCTTACTTTAAAAAAAAAAAAAAGAAATCTTACTTTTGAATTAACAACTAGTTACCAACTATAGTTGAGAGACAGGCTTCCCAGGCGGTGCTAGTGGTAAAGAATCTGCCTACCAATGCAGGAGACCCAAGAGACTCGGGTTCGATTGCTGGGTCAGAAAGATCCCTTGGAGGAGGAAATGGCAACCCACCTCCAGTATTCTTGCCTGGAGAATCCCATGGACGGAGGAGCCTGGCAGGTTACAGTCCATGGGGTCACAAAGAGTCAGGCATGACTGAGCACGCACGTGCAGTTGAGAGACAACTAACTTGTTATCAACAATCACGTTAGTTATCTGTTAGCTGAGTAGCGTTTCAGCCAACACCTTAGTGATCAGCGAACATTTGGTCATTCGCCAATCTTAACTTTCAGCCAAGATCTCACAGGTAGGTTCACACCAGGCTGAGACCCAGCCGAAATGGGCGGGGGAGCGTGAGGGGGTCATACGGAAACGTGAAGATGTTGACGGCAAAACCCTTGAATGGATGAGGGAGGCCCTCGGCGCGTTCTTTGCTCATGTGAACTCTAAGCCGGGGATAGGCTGAGCCCTGTCTCGTCCTCTAGATGCTGTCCACGGGCGCTGAGCCCCACAAGGGGCCCAGCTGCTATTCGGTACATATTTGGTGACTGGACTACAGGCCCATCCCCAGCTCTGCTGGGGCAGGTCTGATAGGAGAGCTCTGAGCTTTGGGCCTCGATGTCTCCTTCCAGCAAATGGGTGGGCTCAGGCCTGGCAAAACGCTAACTCAGGGTGAGTGCGGGTGGGGGGTGGTGGTGTGGGGTTGCTGTGCGCCCAGCCTTGGAGCTCATGGGAAGGCAGGAGGGAAAGACAGACGCGGCGGAGCCGCAGAAGAGGGTGAGATCCCAGGGGCTCCGGCCAGCTCGGACGTCAGTCAGGGAGCCATAATACTCAGTGGCTCCCCAGGCCCAGGAGACGAAGCTGGCCTGTCACACCCCTCTCTCCCCCTCCCTCTCCCCGCACCCCTGCACCCTGCAATGCTGTCCTGCCCTGACTCCCACCCTCAGCGCCACTCTAGGGCTCAGCTCTGTGCCGTTGCAGTCAGCATCCATGCCCGGAATGTTTTTTCCTTTTCTCCAAGAGACCTTCTGCAGCCTTAGTTCAAACGGCATCACCACCTCAGGGGACCCCTTCCTAGGGCCAAGTCTCTCCTGGGAAATTTTTTAAGGGCCTTGATGGGATCTGAGGTTCTGTGGCTCTAAATAGGATCTGTTCCTGACTCAGGACCTGGTTCTCCATGAAACTTTTTAAATGAATGAATGAGTGAGTTAGTGAATGAATAAGTGAATGAATGAATAAGCGAATGAATTAGTGAATAAGCCCATGAATGAATGAGTCAATGAATGAATGAGTGAACGAATCAAGAAGTGAATGAATAAATGAATAAGCCCATGAAGGAGTGAGTGAGTGAGTGAGTGGGTGGGGGGTACAGGGCCCCGTGCCTTCTCCCAGGCACAGCAGACCTCAGTCCCAGAGGCACGCCTTGCTGACAAGCCACATGTTACTCAGAAACACCTGGAACCCAGTCCCCAGAACCTAACGTGCAGCCAGCCCTTCCGAGGCTTCTGTCCTGCTGTCCTGGGGCTCTGGGCTCTGCTCCCATTCCAAGGCTGCACCTTCCTGGGGTCAGATCCAGGCGCCCTGCCCCAGCTGAGCAGGGCACTGGGTGGTCAGGCCTTGGGCCCCGACATCCCCTGGGCACGGGCACCCGCCTCCTCCTCTGGGCCCAGGTTGCAGGGCCCTGTGGGCAGCTCCGAGGGCCCGGCCCAGCCTTGCGCGGCCCCCGCTGCAGCCTTGCATTCCCGAGTCTGCTGTGCGACCCTGGGTGGCTTATGGGGCCTCGGGTGACCCACATCTGCGTCACTCACACATCTGCACAGGGCTCCCTGGCCTCGTCTGCTACGGTCACCCTGCTGGCCTGGGACACGTCCTGCTGGTCCCCACTTCAGGGCCTTCAGTCTGCTGCTCCCTCGGCCTGGAATGCTCCTCCCAGATCTTGGTCCCTCCCCATCTTTGTGTCTCAGTCCAAAGGTCACCTCCTCAGCGTCCCTGGCCACTCCAGAAGGTGAGAGGTCAGCCCAGCCCTGCTGCGCCTCCCCTCCCTGGGTGGTCTCGGGCCCTGGGAGGGGCCCTCCCTGGGTGATGGGCCCCGCCTCACGTCCTGGGGAGCACAGGGCACTGGGCTGCAGAGCTCTGGCCCCTCTGTCTGCTGTGGGCTGCCGACTGGACCTCGGAATAAAACCGCCTGCTGTTCACTGATGCCCCTAAAAGAACAGTGTCACAAGCCTGATGGCACAGGACACTGGACTCAGGGAGGGGCGTGGCCTGTCCAAGGCCACCCGCAGCGGGGGCAGAGGAAGGCACACGCGCGCTCTCTCTGCACCCCTGCCTCCGTTCCTTGCCAAGTCTCTGTCCCTCTGGCTTCCCAAAGACTTGCCCTTTTTGCCATAAAATAGGCCCCACGAGGCGAGGCAACGGGCAACAGAGGACCGAGCCTGTACCCAAAGGAAGTCATCTGACCATGAATCAAGGGCTGGAGTCTACGACTGGCTGGACTCTGAATTTCTATTCTATCCCGGGTGTGTGTCCCCCTCCATCTGGGGGTGTGGGGCCTGGATAGGGTGTGGACTGGGGGGCAGCAGGAGGACCCACTTGCCCTGTTTGCCTGAGTCTGGGCACCGACAGCCCCAGCAAAAGCAAGAGGTGGGAGTGAGGTCCTGAGTGGTGGACGCCCTGCCGGGCTGGGGGAGCAGGGAGGAGAGAGAGGGAAGAGGAATGGGCTGCCTGAGGCCTCAAATGCCAAGCCCAGGATGTGGGCATCGGAAACGGCTGCAACTTCTTGGTAGCTGCTCCCTGGAGGAAGGAGACCTTGGAGATGAAAACCAAGCCCCCAGAGCTCTCTCCTGTCAGCAGCTGGGTGGCAGGAGGGAGGCAGGTGCTGAGCCTCCAGCCCTGGCAGCCTCCAGGCATGGCCGACTCAGTGGGTTCTTTATTTGGGAAGAATTCGGTAATGAAACACTCATCACCACTCCATGCAGCCGCGGCCCAAGGGGCTTTGTAAGCGGTGAGTAGACAGAAGCGGAGCCCAGGCAGCCGCTGCCCTGGGAGGCCCTGGGGCTGGCCTGTCCCAAAGCCAGAGGTCAGGGCTGCCCGGGGCCACATTAACCCTGGCCTGCTCCTCCCCAGTGGGGCCGCACATGCCTGGGGCCTGGGGCGTGGAGGGCAGGGTCCGGCTGGATCCTTGGCTCTGAGCCCCAGAAGCTGGTTACCCAAGGACGGAGGGACTGGTCTTGATGACTTTGGTGCCCCCTGCACCCCCACGGCAGCGGCTTCCTTCTTGCTCACTCCTGGGAACAGCCCACTTCCCAGGGAAGTGAGTGGGTCCACACGTCTGCACCCCGTGGGGTGCCTGACCCGGGGCTGCTTCAGCCCGTGTCTGTGCGACGGAGGAGGAAGGACAGATGGGCAGTTAGCACGGCAGCGAAGGCGTGCTGCTCTCGGCGCAGGAAGACAGGTTACGCGGCTGAAGCAAGGCTTGAAGACACGCCAGTCCATCGTGCTCAAGGGGCATTTCCCGGACCACCCCCTGCAGCATCCAGACCTCACTGGAAGCGCTCCTTCCTGGGTCCACCTGCCCCTCGGGGTTGGTGCCCTAAGGGTGG
The DNA here is from genome assembly GCA_015832495.2 of Alces alces. Taxonomy (NCBI): domain Eukaryota; kingdom Metazoa; phylum Chordata; class Mammalia; order Artiodactyla; family Cervidae; genus Alces; species Alces alces. The sequence goes on along the minus strand of JADEYB020000014.1, from coordinate 2,697,181 downwards.
GGCCGCGGCCAGAGTGTGAACAATCCCCCGGAGCCGCCACGCTCCCTCCAGGCTGACCTCCCGCTCCAGGAACACGGGGGACGTGCACGCTGGGGGTCCCCCCTGGCTCACGCAGAGCCCAGGGTTGGCCACGGGAGTCCCCAGCTCCAGCCCTCCCTCCTCTGACTCCCCACGGGTGGACTTCTCTCTCAAGACAGTGAGCTCTTTGGCCTGGAAAGGAACCCAGTGATGTTAGGAGCAGAAGCCCCTGGAGGGCAGAAGCCATGTCTGGGGGGTCTCTCTCCTGCGGCCCCATCTCAGGTATGTGCTTACTAAACTAACTCTTCCTTAATGAGCTCTTCTCCTCACTTGCTCTTCTGACCCCTTTGCTCCTCCCTGACATCTGGCAAAGTGCCCCCAGGTCCCGCTGGGCACGCCAGCTGGACGGGGAGAACAGGCGGCCAGCGGTGCCCCGTGGGGGATGCCAGGACGGTCCAGCCCGCGGTGTAGGGTCCCGCCCAGAGCCTCTGCCTCCTTCGGGGTCCCCTCCTGGAGGAGCCAAGGAGCTCTCTGACCCGTCAGCCCTGCCCTCCTGTGACAGTCACGCCCACTCTGCGGCCCCTCCCCGCCCAGCGCATCTGCCTGTCGAGGACATCCCTGGGTTCCAAGGGCGGCCCTCCATCCCCGACAGGACTCCTGAACCTTGAAACCCTGGGAACCAACGCCTGCTCTCCGGGGTGGACATCCGCCCTCCTCTGCCCAGACTCACAGGTCTGGGGCCTCGAGGTCTCCAATGCCCCCCACCTCGCAGAGGGGAGCTCTTTCAAACTCAGAGCTGACCCTGGGCCCTGGTCAGTAAGGGATTCAGATGTGGCTGTGGTCCTGCATGTGCGTGCCCGTGCACCTCAGGGCCCCAGGAAGCACCCGGGCCGTGGTAATCCCACGTGGCTGGGCTGCCACGTGACTCTTAAGAACCTCCTCTAACCCATGCCAGAGGGAGGGATTAGGCCGTGCAGGCCCAGCACCAGAGCAGCCGCTGACCGGCTCCGCCCCCCGCCCCCATCCCACCCCCCATCACCGCCCTGGTCTGGATGACTGTACCAGGCCCCCAGGGCCCCCGCCTCCAGTCTGCCCTCAGCACAGCTCCACCACAACGCGTCACGGCTAGGGCCCCTCTGGGAAGCAGCTCTCTCCAGGACATGGCCTGGCATTCAGGCCCTTGAGCATCCGGATCAGCTGGACACAGCGGGCAGCTCTTCGCCCACCAGCCCTCTGCGTGCCCAGTGGCCCGGGCGCAGCGTCTCATCAGACACACAGGCTCATCGCCTCCCACTTGCCCGACTGTCTCCACTGCCTGGGCCACGCCCTCCTCCCGCTCCCCGGGACCCCTCACTGGGCCAGTAGCCCAGCTCCCCTGACCGAGCCAGTGCTTTCTGTGGACAGGCCCCGGGGGCCCTGGGGCTGAAGAGCGGACCCCTGGTTCCTGCTCTTGGGAGCCTCCAGTCCAGGGGGCGCTGACGCTGGCCTCCTGGGAAGTGAGGTGTGGGCAGGCTGCACTGGGGAAGGAGGGGCAGGCACAGCATTGCAGACAGAGGGAACAGCCTTTGCAAAGGCTGTGAAGCAGGAGGGAGCAGATCCAGGCTGCTCTGGTGACTGTGTGACCACTGAAGTTGCTCAGAAGAGCTCTGTGCTTGGGGTCGAATTTGAAACTCCCAGTGGCTGAGTCTGCACTTGTGCTGCTGAAGTCCGATGTGGACCTTGTACTGAGACCTGCAGCCTCCCACCACCTCCGGGGACATCCAAGTTCCCGCCCATGACCTACCCCCCGTGCCCCGGCCCGGCGCAGTGACCGCAGCTGCCTTTTCCCCAGGGCAGGCCCAGGCAGAGGGTCAGGGTCACAAGCCTGCAAGTGCCTCAGAGAAGGGCAGAGCAGCGGTGTTCTTGCCCCAAGCTGGCAGCTCCAGAAGGCACCTGGGACTATTCCACAGGGGGCCAGGTACCCCACGGGGAGGACACTGCCCGGCAGGGAGTGTGCAGGGCCCAGGGGTCTGTGGGGGGAGCCTGGGAAGGCGAGATACCAGGTCAGCCGTCCTCGTGCAGGGCCTGGCGTGCCAGGCGGGCAACCTGCGGGTGGGGGAGCCTGGGACTTGGTGGGCACGTGGGGGCTGAGTTGTGGGCGAGGCCCCAGGGGAGGGCGTGGTTCCCCCACCAGTCTCCCTGTGCCCAAGAGTGCACCATTGAGTAGTAAATAAAAAATACCATGTTGGGTTGAGAGGGAGATGGGTGAAGAAAATAAAGAGAGAGACAAAGAGAGACTGCGAAAGAATGGAAAAGTTTATATCCCAGTCCCTTTAGTGATACCCTTTTCCTGCCTTTGACTGGGACCTACCCAGATCATGCAGCCAGCCTTGGGACAGGAACATGTGGAGGAACTCGGGGCGGGTGCAGTGGCTGGACAGAAGGAGATGGCCAGGGGGCAGGCCGCTGCGCGCCAGGCCTGGGCCCCGGGGCTTAGAAATCCTCTCTCCAGGCAGGAGTGGCCAGAGGGAGTCAATCCTGTCTCACAGGGGTGGGGAGAGCAGGGCCCGGGGAGAGAAGGGCTTCCTCCCCATGAAGAGGTCTGGGAGTCCCGCTGAGCTGCAGACCAGACCTTGGGGCGCAAGCAAAGTTTCCTGGGAGGAGGCAGGCTGGCCTCAAACCGAGGTGCCCTTTGCGTGCCTGTCATAGTGGAGGAGGAGCAAGTGGGGTGGGGGGATGACACGAGTATTTTGGGGTCAGGAGCCCGTCCTGAACCCCTATCAGCCATCGCAAGCCTGCCCATCAGATAAAGGCTTGTCTCACAGCACGTCTCTCTAGGTGCTTGTACTGACATGGTCAGGGCTCAGCCAACGGCAGGGGTGAGGTCCAGAACAAGGACAGAGTGGGGAGGACTCTGGGCAGGGTGGGAAGGGTCCTGTTTGCCCTCTGACCTTGCTACTGTCCTCTAGCTTCCTGGGGCCATGCCTCTCTGGTGAGAGAGGTCAAGACCGTCTTGCCAGCCAACGGTCAACCTTACCCCTGCTAAGGCTGCCGGTCAAACATGGGACGCCCACTTACATAGGAATTTTGGATAAACAAGCAAATGTTTTTAGTATTAGTGTGTCCCAAATATTTCATGGGACATACTTAAACTAAGAAAGTATTTGTTTGCTTATCTGAAATTCCTGCTTGGGTGAGTATCTTTTATTTCCTAAATCTGGAAACCATTCGCCCACTCAGCCTGCATGTTTTGCCTGCTGTCAGTAACCCTGAAACCGTTCTTATCAGCCCCCACAGTACAAGCCCAGGCAAACAACTGTCAGGAAAAGTTCCAGATGAGAGTGACTTTAGAGATCAGTTTTCCCCATCAGCGATCTGAGCCTTAGACAGTAGGAGTTTTGCCCGAGGTCACATAAGCAGAGGGTGTGCATCCGGGTCACTTGGGGGTTGCTTGGCCCTTCCCCGCGTGCCTTGGGCCACCAGCCCAGTGTTAGAGTTGCTGCTCCCATCTGCAGAGGAGGAAACTGAGGCCCACGGGAGGCCCTCACCAGGAGTCTAACCCCCATCTAACGCAAGGCCGGATTCACTAACCCTGACCCTCCCCCAAGGCTCCAGCCTCCGCTTTGGTGGCTAACGATGTGGGGTTCAGTGAAACTGATGTGGGCGTGAGCCTCGGCGCCTCAGCTCACTGGCTGAGTGACCCTGGTCAGGCGCTCCCTGCCCCTGAGCCTCAGTTTTCTCATCTGCGTGATGGGAATAATGACATGTCCACCTCCTGGAAGTAGTGATGATGGGCAAGGGAAACCTGGACCCTGAGCGTGGCTCCGGAGGCCTCCCTGGGGCTGTGAGATCGCCTGGGGGTCTGCAGGGGAGGCAGACCCAGGGACCCCCACACCCTGTCTCAGTGGCCCTCCTCCCCCGGGCTGTAAGATCGCCTGGGGGTCTGCAGGGGAGAGGCAGAGCCAGGGACCCCCGCGCCCGTCTCAGTGGCCCGCCTCCCCGGGGCTGTGAGATCGCCTGGGGGTCTGCAGGGGAGAGGCAGACCCAGGGACCCCCGCGCCCGTCTCAGTGGCCCGCCTCCCCCGGGCTGTGAGATCACCTGGGGGTCTGCGGGGAGAGGCAGACCCAGGGACCCCCGCGCCCGTCTCAGTGGCCCGCCTCCCCGGGGCTCTGCCCACGATGCTCCCTCTCCTGGCTCTGCTCTTCACCCAGCTGAGCTGCTGCCTCCTCAGGCCGGAACCACAGCCTCACTGCCTCCCCCAGGCTGTTCCCATCCAGCGAAACTACACCGGCAATGATGATCGCTGCCCTACACAGACCGGGCGGCTCCAGCTCCGAGCAGCTCCCGTGGAATTTTCACAGGAGCCCTAGAGCACAGATTCTACCTCCGTCCCCACATTACAGAGCGGTCAGGCAGCTGGTCAGCGGCTGAGCAGGGGCCTGGACCCGGGCAGCGTGGCCACGGTCATGGCTTCGCCCCCAACACAGGCCCGCACGCAGTCAGTGCCCAGGAAACACTCATCACATGCACGAGCGGATGTATCATATCAGAGGGCACTTTACCTCTCCCGGTCTCTTTCCCTGACAAGATGTTCATTCCTTGAGGTCAGGGACTCGATCAGGTTTGTCTCATGACCAGCACAGAGCCTGGGACACGGTAAGTAGAGCCATGAAATTAAAAGATGCTTGCTCCTTGGAGGAAGAGCTATGATAAACCTAGACAGGGTATTAAAAAGCAGAGACATTATTTTGCCGATCAAGGTGTGTCTAGTCAAAGCTATGGTTTTTCCAGTAGTCATGTATGGATGTGAGAGTTGGACCATAAAGATAGCTGAGCTCTGAAGAATTGATGCTTTTGAACTGTGGTGTTGGAGAAGACTCTTGAGAGTCCCTTGGACTGCAAGTCCATCCTAAAGAAAATCAACTCTGAATATTCATTGGAAAGACTGATGCTGAAGCTGAAGCTCTAGTACTTTGGCCACCTGATGTGAAGAGCTGACTCATTGGAAAAGACCCTGGTGCTGGGAAAGATTGAAGGCGGGAGGGGAAGGGGACGACAGAGGATGAGATGGTTGGATGGCATCATCAACTCAATGGACTTGAATTTGAGCAAACTCTGGGACACGGTGAAGGACAGAGGAGCCTGGCATGCTATAGTCCATGGGGGTGCAGAGAGTCAGACATGGCTTAGCGAGTAACAACAACAACAAATGTTTGATGAATAAATGAAATAATGAATGAAGCAGAAGAAAGTCTGCGCCCTACAAAGACGGACAAGGAGGAAGGTGGCCAAGAACGCTCTCTCCTGATGAGGCCGCGATCAGGGAAGCCTGGGCCCCAGGTTCACGTCCATGACCTTCATTACGCCTACAAACAGGTAGGATCGCAGGCAGGAAGGGGCCTGGGCCCAGCTGAAGGGGCCGTGCCGACCAGCAGAGAGGGTGTCCTGTCCAGCTCACTCCACATTCAGTTGCTTGCTTTTTTTTGTTTTGTTTTGTTTTGAAAAAACAGCTTTAATCATATGCCATAAAATTCATCCATTTAAAATGCACAGTTCAGCATTTTCCAGCATGGTTAGTGCCACGCAGTCACCATTCAACCTAACTATAGAACATTTCATCACCCGACAGAAGCCCTCCAGCGGTCGTTGCCCGTCTCTCCCGCCCTCCCCCAGCCCAGGGCAATCACTCATCTACTTCCTGTCTCTACAGATTTACCTGTTCTGTGCATTTCAAATAAATGGCTTCTTTCACTAAGCATGATGCTCAAGGTGCATCCATGCTGTGAGCTGCACAGCACACGCATGTTTTCACGGCTGAATTGTATTCCACGGCATGGACAGACTGCATTCTGTCTATCCAGGCATCAGTTGACGGATGTGTGGCTTTTTTAACCACTTGTTCTATGCTGCTATGAATGCTCATGTACAAATCTGTGTGGACACATGTTCTTGTGTCTCTTGAGTATCCATCTAGGAGTAGAATTGGTGGGTCATACTCTATGGTTAAATTTTGCTTCCTCTCAATTTGGGGGGAAAAGAACAATAATCTTTCTTGAACAATTTAAAAATGCATTCCATCACCTAAGCGGGACTAAAGCTTCTGCCAAGTTGAGCCAAGAATCCAAACAGAGGCTCCTTGAGGGGACCAGGCATCTCAGGGAGTCATGTCAGTTCAGATCCTGGCTTTGCCAGGCACTGCGTGACTTTGTCCAAGTGTGTCTGCTTCTCTGGACCTCAGCATCCTTGGCTGTAACAGGAAGATCATACAGAGCTTGAAGACTCTAGGCACTTCCCGGCGCTCTCGGAGCCTCACTCCCCTTCATTGATTGAGGTTGCGGTGCTGGCCTCTCAAAGTCCCTTTGGCTTCCTCTTACATGCTAAGAATCTCCTCTGGAGCTTCATTCAGAATTCAGCCAGCAGGAGGACCTCAAACTGCCTCCTGACCAGCTTCCTGGAGACTAGACAGGAGTTCTTACTTTCAGAGAGGAGGACCCTCGAAGGAGCTGCTGGTTCCCTGATCGGGGCTGCAAAGCTGAGTTCGGGGGGCCCTGCTTCTGACTTGGGGGAGCTGGGGAGGCGAGTAAGATCAGCTCCCACAGACAGACAGACGGACGGACTGTGCGCCCAGCTTGTCACCCACACTCTCTTTGCCTGTGCTGGTGCAGTGCACAAAAGTCTCTTCCCTTGGGGTGGTCTCGGGAGAACCCTGTAAGGGGAGACCCAGACATCTCAGGGGAGGCGGCTCCCCCAGCTCACGGAGCTCCTCCTGGTTTCCAGAAAACGGGGTCAAAGGCATGCTAGCAGGAGGACCTCCAGTTTCCCCAAGACAAGCCAGAGGCTTGTGTGTCTGCTGGGGACACAGACAAAATCAATCCACACGGCGGGCGATGATGCCGTCCTTCATTCTCCACTCTCAGGTCAGAGCCTGCAGCTCAGCCCAGCGGTCCCCGTGGGGTGTGGTCCTGTGAGGGCGTGAACCCCCGGGCTGCCCGGCTCTGGGATCATGGGAGTCACCTCGCTTTCCTCCATCGCCTCATCTGGAAGGTGGGGAATCACAAGAGCATCATCTCCCAGGAGGATCAGATGAGTGGAGGCGCCTGTAAGGTGCTCAGGCAAGGAGCCTGAGGGTGTGCTGTCCCGACTGTGATTATTTTAGGTCAGACGGTCTCCGGCCTTGAATGAGCGCACGGCCACCGTCGATGTGTGTGTATTTATAAAGTACAGACATGTGTTACTGAATTAGCACATTCCGTCCGTCATAAAACACATCCTCAGAATGGAAGTTTTCAAAGGATCATGACTGTATGCAAGCATTCCCATCTTTTCTTGCTCTCCCTGCCCCTTCCAGAGCTTAGCCTCCACCCAGGGAGACGGCTGAGGGGGCTGGGTCAGGGGCGGCTGGCCCAGACCCCTCCCTTGGGTTCTGGGACCAGGCCGTGAGCCCTGGAGGCAGGAAGGCATCCAAACTCCAACCTCCTAGAGGAGGAGCCCGGGCAGATGTTTGCATTATCTGGTGGCTCAGATAGTAGTGTCTGCCTACCATGCGACCCAAGTTCAATTCCTGGGTCAGGAAGATCTCCTGGAGAAGGAAAGGGCAACCCACTCCAGTATTCTTGCCTGGAGAATCCCATGGATGGAGGAACCTGGTAGGCTACAGTCCATGGGGTCGCAAAAAGTCAGACGTGACTGAGTGACTTCACTTTCACTTTCTTTTGCTGGTAGGCCTTGTACTAGGCCCCGTTCCAAGCACTCCCTGAATATTAACTCCTGGAAAAGGAGAGGTTCTGTGCTTTGTTTTAGCAGACAGGGAGCTGAGGCACAGAGGGTTTAAGTAACCTGTCCACAGCCACACAGCTGGCAAGGGACAAGACCGGCTCTGAACCAAGAGAGCCAGACTTCAGAGCCTGGGCTCCCCACGGCCGGCCCCGGCTCCGGCTCCCGCCCCAAGGGCCTGGGGCCTCGGACCCCCTAACGATAACATGGGTGCCACCCCCATTTACAGATGCAGAGACTGAGCTTCGAAAGGGTGGAATGAGCTGCCCCGGCCCAGCTGGGAGGCCGCTGGGATCCAGTCTCAGGTCCAAGCGGAGATCTTCACCAGCCGCCGCTGAGCTGCCCCTGGAGACCCTGTTTTGAGAAGAGCCCTGGAGACCCCGAGGCCGTCTCCGGGCACCGACTCTGCCGCTGGCTCACTCGGGCGATCTCGGGCAAGCCCCCGCAGACGGTCTCAGTCCCTGACACCCTCACAGCTATGCCCTGCACAGGCTGAGCTGGAGACCCATTTCAGAGAGTGGGAGAAACTTGCCTGAGGATACATGGCACGCAAGGGGCAGTCCCTGGACTCGAACCCGGGCCATCAGAGCCCTTCTCCCCAACACAGCGGCGGGGGAGAGGAAGCAGACACTTACAGAGATGGAACTAAGGCACGCAGAGCCACGTGAGGACCCAAGGCAGAGTGTGCCTGGCGAACAGTCGGTGCTCAGGAGAGGTCTAAGAGAGGAGAGAAGGATGGAAGAGGCCCGCGGCGGACTCCAGCCAGGCAGGCGCCCGGCGTCCCACCCGGCCGCCCCTGCTGGGCCCTGGGGGGCCCTGCAGAGTTGGGGGGCCGTCCAGATGCAGGGTGCGTAGAGCGCAGCTGTTAGACTAACAAGGGCAACGTTTTCAGCCGCGCCGACTGCCAGGCAGTTCCTCGGTGGGCCCACCCGCACTCAGGAGTGGCCAGTGCCCTGTGGTGTCTTCAGATCGCAGGGCTCAGTTCAGTGCGAGGCGCCAAGCCTCGAGGTGGCCGGGGCAGCCTGTGTCAAATCCTCTGCTATGCCCCCCTGGTACCCACACCACGCCCCCGCCCCAGATTGCAGGAGCCTCTGCTGGCTGGGGGAGAGACGGGCATGGAACGCAGACACTTCCCTCTCCTGGCATGGGAACGAGGGGCACAGACAGCCCGGGAGCTGGCCCACAGCATGCCTGCCCTCCTCGGCCTGCACGCTCCCTGGAGAGGAGGCCCTGCCACCTATCAGGCCGGTCTTGGCGTTGCCCCGCGGGGCAGCGTAACAAACCAGAGGTGGCTGGCTCAGAGCACACGGGCCTGAGCCGGGAGCTGGCTCGTTACAGCCCAGTCTCCAGCGTCAGACAGACCTGGGCTTAAGGACTTATCGGCTCTCTTTCTCACTCTCCTGATTTTAAAGTGAGGAGAAAAACAGCGTCTATCCTGAAGGGTGTGGGGGCTTCCCTGGTGGCTCAGATGATAAAGAATCTGCCTACAGTGCAGGAAACTGGGTTCAATCCCTGGGTCGGGAAGATCCCTTGGAGGAGGAAATGGCAACCCACTCCAGCATTCTCGCCTGGAGAATCCCACGGACAGAGGAGCCTGGCGGGCTACAGTCCACGGGGCCACAAAGGCTCAGACACATCTGAGCGACTAACACTTTGACTTGCACTTCCGAAGGGTGTGAGAACTGAAAAGGTTAACCTCTGTGCAGCCCTCAAGACAGGACCGGGCAGAGGAATCACTCTGAAAGCGCCAGGCACCGCCAACACCGCTGTTCCATGCGCATTAGCACTATTCTGCTTCATCCACTTCCCACCTGCCTCTGTCTGACCCTCAGGCCTCTCTTCTGGAAAACCGGGCTAATTACCTGCCTCGCAGGGTTGCTAGGAGGATTAGACGTGCTAACTCCCGCTCTCGTAAATGACCAGACAGTACTGGGCATACAATCAGTGTTCTTTATCAAGACCTACCCCGGGGCTGAGGGTCGGAAGAGTGCAAGTCTTCAGAGCCGTGGCTGTGTGACCCAGCCCAACTAACCTGACTTCTCCGAAATCTGGCTTCTCGTGGCTTGGCATACAGCAGGCGCTCCATAAATGTGGTCCCTTTACTGCCTCCTCCGGGGTGTTCCTACAAGCGGGGGCCCCTGCCTGCAGGGCAGCCTCTGGAGGTCACTGAGCCTGCCGAGGGGCCAGCTGAGCCCCTGGAGACTGCGAGGTGAAGGGCACCCCAGTCTCACTCAGGAAGTCCAGGGCCAGCGGCCTCTCAGGCTCAGAGAGGAAGCCCCTCGAGCGTCTGGAGGAGGGTCAGAGGGCAGATGGGACTCGATGAGGCCTGTGTGAGGCCTGGGTGCCCCAGGTCTGCCTGCCTGCATCCCAGCACCCCCTCACCTGGTCGCCTGGCTCCCGCTTACCTCCTTCGGTCTGCCGGAAGGCGTCCCCCGACCCCACCCTGCACTTTGACCTCCCGACTTTGCACCAGGTGCTGGTCGACGGCGCTTTCACACACCTGTCCTCACTGGGGCTCCCCACGGCCACGCAGCTGGGATCCCGACCCGTGTCATCCACCCGCAAGCCCCTTCTGCTCTGCTGGACTTTGATCTCAGCTCGCGCTCTCTGCAGGGGCCCCCACTGGCTGTGTCGGGACAGCCCACAGCACCCTGCCTGGGAGACCCCCCCGCTGGCCGTGTCGGGACAGCCCACAGCACCCTGCCTGGGAGACGCTCGGCCTGCCCTGTGGCTCTCCGTGTGTGGCCGGGTCTCCTCTCCCACGTCCCGTCTCCCTGAGGCCCTGAGGCCCGGGCTGCCTCGACCCCCTTGGCCCCGGCACAGCAGGGGCTGGGGACACGGCGGCTCCAAGCCCCTGGCCCTCGGGGGTGGACCCCGTGCTGGGCGAGGCGGTCAGCTACCCGACCACCGCTGTGTGAGACAGTGGTGCCCAAAGGATGACATCTGCAGGGCCCGAGAGGGAGCGTGCAGGGTCGGGGGAGGGCTTTGGTATGGAGACCAGTGGTCAGGGGAGGCCTTGAGGGAAGGAGACGTTCATGCCGGTCCTGGAGGCTCAGGAGGAACCAGTCATGGGAGGGTCAGAGGCAAGGCGTATGCAGGCAGATGGAAGAGCCGGTGCAAAGCCACTGAGCAGAGGCCGAGCGCGCGGGGTTGGCAGGCTGGAGGGGAGGACCACATGTGGCAAAGATGCTGTGAAGGGCCCTGGGCCAGGAGCTTAACCTGTCTGCGAGGAGGACAGGGATGGACTAGAGGCTTCAAGCAAGGGAGGTGACAGCGTCTGATTACTGTTCTGAAAGAACCCATCTGGCCGCTGAGCGGAGAACAAGTTATGGAAGGGGTCCTGGGGACGGGGAGGGAAAGACTCCCCCCAGTAGCGTGAAATGATCAACTTCACCACCACCGAGAGCAGCCCATAACCCTGTTCCTCTGAGACAACGGGACTCTGGAAAACTGAGCTTTCTGAACAAACGAGAAGGAAATACAGTGGGCTCCCGCCAACAGGCAACGACAGTCCACAGAGCCCATAAGTGCGCAAGCCACGCACAGCTGAGGTCACTTGCCAGAGTTCCAATGAGTTCTAACAGCTACAGATTCAACGGGAATAGTCATTCACGTTTTAAAATCAGAGTCCAGGTCAAAAAAAAAAAAAAGCTGGGTTTCTGGCTTCTTTGGAACATTCCAGAACTTTGACAGTCCTGTCTCTGTACTCGGTCAGGGCACAGAGTTGAGGCCACTTCTTTCAGCATGTGACTCAGTCTGCCTACTGCCCCCAAGCCCAGTCAATAGTCACTCTCATGGCCCACAGGCCATCCGAGCTTGTTCTTAAAGGCCTACTGATTCCAAGGCTTGGTGAGGGTGCGGAGTGACTGGAGTTTTCATCCTCAGCTATGGCCGTGTACGTCGCAAAGAGTTGTCCAGGGTCACTCTGAAACTATTCTGTAATTTCTAGCGAAGTGGGAATTATCTTGTGAATTGAAGACATGCACTTGCCATCACCCTGCAACTCCTATCCTGGGTTTATACTGAGGCAGGAGACAGGCGGGCTCCAGGTTAGGCATGGACAGCTGGCCTCCTCTTTATAGTTCTTGGGAGAGGAAAGGTAGGTTTCAGCCCGGAGACTCACAACTAACCTTCTGATGTCTGAGACAAAAAGGCTAAACTCTGTCTGAGAAAAAGATCAAGAGACAACATGTTTGCCCTCCTTGGGGCAAGGAGACACTGCACGTGTGTAGAAAGGCTCCTCCGGGGTCCCAGGGCAGGGGACCCCAGGCCATAATAAGTCTTGCCACTTCCCTCCCCAGAAGCCCTTGAACTGAAATCCGTCTTGGCGGGGGGCTGCCAGCACACCTAGGGGCGGGTCTGAAGTCAAACGAGCAGGGGGAGGGGGGCAAAACAAGATGATCGGCCGGAGGGCAGACACAGACCCAGACTGTCCCCTCAAAAATGATTTCAACCTCCCAAACACGACTCTCGAGATTCTCTGGCTGAGTTTGCTTGTGCGTCTTCTTGCTGGTACTCTGTTTTTCCAATAAACATTTTAGTATTCTCTCTACCTTCCACCTCCTTATCAGAACTTTCTAGTCAAGGCAGGCACAGACTGGGGGTTTCGGCTGTAGCCACTGGGCTTTGTGGACAGTGGTAGGGCTCCTGGTTTCACCCAGGTGACCAGGGTTCAATTCCTGGTCGGAACTAAGGCCTCACTTCCAGCTGCTGCTGCTGCGTCCAAAATCAATCCCATAGAGGAGCTTGTACGCACGTGCACGAGGGGACATCACAGCACCTGTGTCCGTCGGCAAGGGCCGGAAGCACCGCGCTGCAGTCCCCCTGGAGTCCCACCTACAGTCACAACAGTGGACACGGTTCAGCTGCTGCGCACAGCCCGCGTGAACGTCAGAGACACACGTGCGGGAAAGCTGCAAGTTTCAGAAAAGCACAGACAGAACGATTCCATTCCACTCATACAGCACGCCCAAACAGACACACCAAAGCCCCTGAAGTGTAAGGAATTGAAACAACAGGATCCCGTGGGGCCCTCTGGATACAAAAGCCTTTTCAGGTCTCCCCCATTTATTATTTGCAGGACAAAGGCTTCCCCTCCTAGGCCTTCCCAGAGTACCCGAGGGCAGGTTCAAGCAGCTGCTAACCAGGGAAGTAAGGGACTGCGGGAGCAAGGGAGCAGCGGTCCAGAAACAACGTTGCCACTCAGTCACTCTGTCCTGTCCGACTCTTTGCGACCCCATGGACTGCAGCACGCCGGGCCTCCCCGTCCTTCACCATCTACCGGAGCTTGCTCAGACTCGCGTCCATCGAGTTGGTGACTTGACAATATCCTGGAGCACTTCTCCGGGAGCGAAGCCCCCACCCAGGAGGACGATGGTAACCTCAGAGCCCAGGATCCCTGGAGCACCGCCCTGTGACCACATCACCAACCAATCAGAAGAAAGTCACAGACCCTGCAGCCCTCACCCCAACTTTAAAAACTTCTCCCCACAAAACATCAGGGAGTTTCAGCTTTTTTCTTTTTAAGGTCAGTGTTTTTTGTATCCTGACCAGAAAACCTTTGCCTTCCCAGTATAGGAAGATACTTAGCTCTGGGTCCTCTGAAATCTCGGTTCTGCTGTTTACATTTAGGTCTATGATCCATTTTTAACTGATTTTTTTAACATGTAAAAAGTTGCATATTTTAATGCATACAGCTAAGTGAATTCGAGGAGAAGTGTATACCCATGAAACCATCACCACCGTCAAGGCCATAGACATACACCTCCCCTCCCAGTTTTCTCCTGCCTCTACTATTACTGTTATTTCCAAACTGACTTTTGTCTGCGAAGTGAGGGAGCAGTTGAGATTCTTTTTTTCCCTACTCTGATATCCCATTTCTGCATTTGTTAAGAGCGTTTTCCTTTCCCCATGGGTTTGACTTAATGCCTTGCTTTGTGGTTTAAAAACTATTATTCTTTAAACTGTGTACTCCTGTTTTGTATGTGTATATTTCACGTTAAAAAATGTGAGATGCCTCTTCCGTGAAGGCACTGTGCTCAGGGCTGTGGAGAAAGTGGTGACCTAACAGCCCGTCCCACGCCATGAGCGGACAGCCCCGCAAGGCCACCTGGGTTTCTGACTTGTGACGAGGCACATGTGGTTTCTCCTGTTGGGAAAGATCCAAGGTGGAGGAGGAATTGATTGAAACCAGTTGCGTAAACACCGGCTAGGGAGGCCTTCCCGGGAAGCATGTTAACGTGAACACGATCTGAAGGTCTCAGTGGGCCACAAGCTCAACCCAAGTCAAGGATCTAAGGTCATGGAAGGGCTCAGCCACTGCCTCCACGATGCCTCTCCTCTGCCCAACCCTGTGCGGGGGTCTTTGACTCGTCTCCGGGAGAGGGGACGCCTGGCGGGGGCTACGGAGCAGGGAGGGGGAGGGGGGGGGGCCTGTCCTCGGAAGAGCGGGAGAAAGGTGGGTCTGAGGCCCAGAGGGGAGAGCAGGACACTTTTATCCCCCAGGTAGGCGCGGGGGAGGAGGACCCCAGCCCCAGGATGGAAAGTTTGACCCTAGGTGTGGATTGTCTAACCTGTCGGGATTCCCAGGGGACGGGTTGGCCCTCTCCCCATGGTGCAATCATCCAAATGCTCCTGGGCTCCCATCCCTCCATACCAAGCTCCCCTGACGTGAGAGGGAGGCAGGAGACAGAGGGGCCCCAGGCTGGGTGGCAGCAGTGTGTTCCCAGGGGACAGGTACTTCCAGGTGAGGAGGAGGACCTGAGCCCTGCCCAGGTAACAGCCAGGGACCCCACAGCTCTATTCTCAAGGTCAAGGAGACCGTGCCAACTGTACACACGTAGGAGAGCTCCTTGGAGGTCAAAAGGGGAGTGATGCCAACCTATCCATTGGCCTCTTTCCTGGAATCCCTCTTGGCTCCGAGATGCCCAGGCACGCACGGGAGGACGCTGGGATGGACCGAATCCAGGCTCAGAACCCGGCCAAGCAAGGTGACTGGCCAAAGGAAGCCCAGAAGAGATGCCCCATAAAAGTGATTCAAGCCGCCACGAGGGCGCGGCTCTCTCTCTGAGGCCGCCTGGGTGTCTATCCACAAGTAAACTTTTTCCTCCTAATAAACACCGGACATGTATTATTACTTTCCGTCTCTGCGGGAATTCCTTTCTGCAAAGCCGAAGGGCCAGGGCCTTGTCACCAGCCACTGGTCTAGTGGCCAGGATTCAGCGCCCTCACTGCCAGAGCCCGACCTCGGTCTCTGCCCGGGGACTGAAATCCTGCTTCAAGCCACCGCTGGCCAAGGCCACCCGAGATCAGGACACCTTTGTCCTTGAGCATTGTGGTGAGTCAAGGCCCGAGACGGGGTGGGGGACCCAGTCCTTCCAGGCCACTTACTGGAAGGACACTTGGTTTCCCTTCAGGCCCCGGCGCTAAGCGGGAGGCCTAAGGCAGCTGGGTGGAATGTGCCGCCAGCCCCCGGCTCTGCCTGGAATTTCACGGGCGCATTTTGCAGTCACTAAACTTAGCACCAGGGGCCTGTGGCCTCTGGGTCGGCCCCAGAGTGCCAGAGGCTGAGAATGAATCGCAGGGAGAGTGGGCAGGGGAAAACGCAACGGCCCAGACCTGGGGACACATCTCGGCCTGCGGGGAGGAGAGGGCCCTGACGGGCAGTCCTGGACCCCTCCTGCCTGTCCCCCTTGGTCCAGAGATGCTGTCCTCACCCCCCCAAAAAAAGTGCACACTCTCTGGGGAGAGGGTCTGGTGGGAGTCCTTTACCCCACGCATTCCACATACGTTTACTGACGGCCTACTGTGTGCCGGATGCCTTGCTACACCCTGAAGACACTACGGGGATTTGACAGACCCTGTCTGGCCCGCTGCAGCGGACAGATAGGTTCAGCCAAAGGGTGTTGCGGGGGCTGACAGGGGGCAGCCCCAGCCTGGGGAATCTAGGAGGGCTTCCCAGAGGAGGCAGTATCTACACAGAGACCTGGAGGTGGAGAGAAGAGCTAGGCTGGGGAGACGGGGGAGGGCGGCTCAGGCAGACGGCTAGGCCAGGCTGCGACGGGCGAGGGGGACGAGGGGCTGTCCCCTGACGCCCAGCCCAGCCGCCTCCCACGACACCCTGATGCCGCTCTGACTTTCTGCCTGCTCCCTGGACCACCGTGCCGGAGAAGAGAGACCACTCTATGGGGTTCCGCTCTTGGCCAGGACTTCCGGCTCCTGCTTCCTGACCGTGCCACCCTGGGCAAGCCGGCTCACTCCTTTGGGCCTTGGTTTCCTTTTCTGTAAAATGGGGATAAGAGCGGGTCGTCAGGGCTTCCCTGGTGGCGCAGTGGGAAAGAATCAGCCTGCCAATGTAGGAGACGCGGGTTTGAAGATCCCTGGACCGGGAAGATCAGAGCAACTAAGCCTGACAACTACGGAGCCCGTGCTCCACACAGGAGAACCCACCGCAGTGAGGAGCCCCTGCGCCCCAACTAGAGAAAAGCCTGCCAGCAGTGAGGACCCAGCACAGCCCCAAATAAACACATCACATCAAAGCTTCTGATTGGAAGTGTTCACAAGACACGTTCGTTTAAAGGAAAAAAAGGCAGGTCCTCTAGTGACGACTCCCTGACTGTGTGGCTCACGGGGCCTGATGCTCAGCAGACCCCTGATAAAACGGGAGCTGTCTCCATCTGGCCTGTGGCTTCCTCGCCCATCAGTCAGTGAGCCTCCTGGGGGCAGGGCGGCCGTCCTCTGAAGCCCCGTCCGTGGCCTGGTCCGGGAGGAGGCGGACGCCTGTCGGGCCAGAAGCTTTGTTTTCTGCACGCTGCTCAGTGCCTGGCCGGAGTGCGGGGAAGGGTGTTCAAACGCCTGGATGGGAGCCTCTGTCCACCTGCCCAGCCTGCTCAGCTCCCGGAGGACACAGAGAAGGTCAGCCTCCCTTGCGTGGCCAGCAGCTGTCACCGACAGGCCCCGGGAGCGACCCTTCGTCTCCATCAGACATGGAGGTGGCCCTGGTGGCAGCCAGCCCTCCCTTGGACGGGGGCTAGCTTTCTGCGGCCCTCACCCTGGGGACTGGCACGCACCGCTGACCCATGAGTGCCGACCCCTCCTAACTGCACGCGCAGGCCTGGGGCAGGGGTCTGGGCGGTCCCTCGCCTGTGCCGTCTGCCCGCCCCAGCGGAATCTCTGGATGCGGGGTGGGGGGGGGGGCGCAGTGGGGTGCTGGACCCCGCCCGGAGCCCAGCCTCTTCCTGGACAGCTGGCCCCAGGGAACTCTGACTTGTCATACATTCCCTCAGGACTGTTAAATTTTATTTTTAGGATTCACCTCCTGGGTGACCGAGAGTCCTCTCATAAATCTTCTTACTCCAGCGGCCCGGGAGGTCAGGATTAGCCCCTCGGTTTACAGATGGGGGCTCACGGGAGGAGAAGCGAGGAGGGTGCCCGGAGGTCACACAGCCAGGAAGGGGCAGAGGAGCAATAAAAGCCAGCTGCTGACTCCAGAGTTCCCTCCAGCCAGGAGAGGACGCGCCCAGCTGGGTGTCCTGATGTGGACCTGCACCGGCAAACGGGCAGCACCAGCAGGAGGAGGCGGAGACCTGGCCTGACCCCACGCCTGCAGACTGAGCCCAAGGCCTGCACACAGCCAGGCGGCCCGGGGGTCTAGCGGTGGAAACGGGCCACGCTGTGCACCAGCTTCCTGTCCTGCCCTGCGGCCAGCACCTGCGGCAGGCAGCGAATGCCTCCTAAACGTGGAATGAATGGAAGCCGGACGGGGTGAGGGGAGACCCCAGTCAGGGCCCTCGGCTGAGGGAGCGGACACCGACGGGTCAAGCTGCCCAGAGGCTTTCTTACTGCCCTGTTCCCACTGCTGAGCTGGCCAGGGTGGAAGGGTCCAGGGGTTCACACCCACTGGACCAGTCACAGCCTGCCCTCCCTGGTCAGCGGTGACTGGCCCAGGCATGAACCATCTATTTGGGACAATGAGTCTCAACCCAGGAATGTTTTTTTGAATGTGGGACCCAGAAGGTTGAGTCCAGATGCTGTAAAATGTGAAACTCAGGGGCTGGGGCAATAATGTTTCCACTTATGCAGCTGTAGTGAAAGCCACAATTGTCTCCACTAGGACAGTTTCCACCTGCAAGTCAAAATAAATCTGGCCACCAGTGGCTTGGTGGATCAAATTGTATCTTTCTCATATGATGAGAAATCTAGAGGGAGGTGAGCACAGGCATTGATTCGCTCAGTGAGATCAGAGCTGGAGTTGTGTGATTTCCTTGCCTTTCCCTCCTGGCTATGAGATGGTTGCCGCGGCTCCAGGCATCATATCTGCATTCAAGGGAGGATGAAGGGGAGGAAGGCCAGGCCATCTATAGCTGATGCCTTTTATAACAACAACAAAAAACACCCGGAAACGTCTCCAGAACCCACAGCAGTTGTCTGCTATGTCTCATTGACCAAAACTGTGTCTCACGGCTGCAGCAAAGGGAGCCGGGAAAGAGCGTTTAGCTAAGCACAGTGCTGAACATAACCAGGACTCTTTTAAACGAGACGGGATGCTGGGTAGACAGCTGCCCACCTCTGCCCTGCAGGGTCCTCAAGCAGACAGACTGATGCACGGAGGGCTGTGGTGGTCTGGGTGCCTAATCCCAGATTTTGGCTCAACACCCCTGTGGATTCTGTGATTGCCTTAAACTCTACTTTTGGGTTAAGCCCCTGATAGCTCAGTTGGTTAAGAATCCACTTGCACTGCAGGAAACCCCGATTTGATTCCTGGATTGGGAAGATCCACTGGAGAAGGGATAGGCTACCCACTCCAGTATTCTTGGGATTCCCAGTGGCTCAGCTGGTAAAGAACCCACCTGCAATGCAGGAGACCTGGGTTCCAACCCTGGGTTGGGAAGATCCCCTGGAGAAGGGAACGGCTACCCACTCCAGTATTCTGGCCTGGAGAATTTCAACAGTCCATGGGGTCGAAAAGAGTTGGACATGACTGAGCAACGTTCACTTCACAAGCCAGTGGCAGGGGGTTTTCAAAGTAACCCAGGAACGCTGTAGAAGCCAGGTGCATGCCTCCCTCCTGAGGACGGTGTCTGCCTGGGCACCAGTGCCCCTCAGGGGCCAGGACCTGGGTCATGTGACATCGTTGCCATGCCAACATTGGATGGGCCAGGAATCTGGGCCCTGGCACAGCAACAGTCCCTTCTGCGGGGAAGGAAATGAAATACGGTGTCCTCAGCCTGGCTTCCTGAAGACAAAGGAAGGGGCTCTGGGGGTGCAGTGTGCTGGGTGGCAGGCAGCTGCCGCTTTGCAATTTGAGAGGAGCAAGAATGCTGAGGGACTGCAGGGGAATCACGAGGAGAACCCAGGAGGGGGCCAGGCTCAGCTCCGGGAGCCTCAGTTTCCTCACCTGTCAGATGGGGCCACTAACAGTTCTCAGCTCTGCTGACTGAAGAGTAAATGAAATCATATGATCAAGGGTTTCGCATAGGATCTGGAACATGCTAAGTGCTCAGTAAGTAGTAGTTATAACATTACTGTTACAGTAGGTGCTCAGGAAATGCCTTCTTTTAATTAATTTAATTAATTTGGCTGCATCAGTCTCAGTTGCTGGATCTTTTGTTGCTATGCGTGGACTCTCTAGCTGCGGCTTCCGTAGTTGCAGCACTTGAGCGTGGTTGGTCCGTGGCATGTTCCCCAACCAGGGGTCGAACCTGTGGTGGAAGTGCAGAGTCCTACCCCTCGGACTCCCGGGAGAGTCCCACTAAGACCTTCTTTAAGAACGTGCATCAGGATGAAACGAGATGCCAGCACATCACTTAGCACAGTGCTGGGCTCAGGCTGGATGCTGGACGCACGCTGGCTAAAACGAAACTCTGAGAAGGAGTGGGCACGAAGGTCAGCCAGGTGATTAGCAGGACTGTAGTCGACTAGGAGTGCCAAGCAGAGAGTGGGTGGGAAGAGGGGAGTCATGGACAGTTCTTGAGCAGGGGAGTGACTGGCTGGCACAGGAGTGTCTCAAAGCTTATTCTGGCATCCATCTGCTGTTTATCGGTGTTTGGGTGAAGACGTGAGAGAACTGCCCACGAAAGGGGCCCCGTTAAGCCCTAGAACAATGGCTTTGCAGCAGCCTTTGTGGAACCAGATTCCTGCTGTCCAAACCACCCAACTTCCTGCTCCCAACCTGCTGGGAGCTGCGGGAGGCGGCCTTTATCCTCTGGTAATGAGCCAGGGAAGAAATGCTAATTCATCTGTGAGCCCTGGGCCACTCCCCAGTTCCATCTCCACCCAGAAACCTCTGCCAAAGGTCCCTGCACAGGCTAATAGGATTGGTGCTGAGCTTATCTGGGTGAACAAGGCCCCTGAAGGGCCCATTCTGATGGTTCAATGTGCCATTAACCCTTTGTTTGCACTTCAACCTCTACCAAGCTTAGAGAGTCCATCTTGCATTAACCCCTCACCTGCGAGTAAGGTTTCACATCCACCTGTGGGCACAGGAGTGCTTTCAAAATGCAGAAATGAGCTGGATCCCCAAGTTTAAGATCCCAGAGCCTCTGTCTTATCTATTCCCTCACTTTTTTGTTAAGTAAACTGCCACCTGGAGAAGATAGGGGACACTTTCAAGGCCAACCAGACTAACTCAGGGTCAGGCTTGGGATGGGGTTGACTCACTGGACTCTCAACTTTTAAGGTACACTGTGCAAGAAACCGGATTTGCAAAAAAAGAAAAAAAAAAAACGTTGTCGAACTGACCAACTCTGGGCGCAGAGTCAGTGAGGCTTGCTTTCAAAGCCTATCTATGAGTTAGCAAGTGTTTAAAAAAAAAAAAAGAAAAACCTCTCCATACCATGATGAAGTGAGGTGAAGTCGTTCAGTCGTGTCTGACTCTTTGCGACCCCATGGACTGTAGCCTACCAGGCTCCTCCCGTCCATGGAATTTTCCAGTCAAGAGTACTGGAGTGGGTTGCCATTTCCTTCTCCAGGGGATCTTCCCGACCCAGGGATCGAACCCGGGTCTCCCGCATTGCAGGCAGACGCTTTACCATCTGAGCCACCAGGGAAGCCCCAGCCATGATATCAGGGACCATACAGAAGGCTGAGTGTCGAAGAACCGAGGGTTCTGAACTGTGGTGCTGGAGAAAGCACTTGAGAGTCCCTTGGACAGCAAGGAGATCAAACCGGTCAATCCTAAAGGAGATCAACCCTGAATATTCTCTAGAAGGACTGATGTTGAAGCTGAAACTCCCATACTTTGGCCACCTGATGCAGAGAGCCAACTCACTGGAAAAGACCCTGATGCTGGGAAAGATTGAGGGCAGGAGGAGAAGGGGACGACAGAGGATGAGATGGTTGGATGGCATCACCGACTCGATGGCCATGAATTTGAGCAAATTCTGGGAGCTAGCGGAGGACAGGAAAGACTGGCGTGCTACAGTCCATGGGTCTGAGTGACTGAGCGACTGAACAACCATCACACCAAGTTCATAATTCAGAAAGATTATTTTTGTTCATCTGGCTGGTCTCAAGTTTGCAGAGTTCCACTTTCTCAGAAGTGACTATTTTCAAGAGAAATTAGTTGAGCTTGGTTTTTAGCATTTATGGAAGAGGGCTTGCAAAGGATCTGACATTTCTGCAGGTGGGCCGAAATGTCTACAGGAGGTCACCAATTGGCTAATGACTCAGCAGTTTCTGTCCAGCATAACTTCCTGCTCACCCCACAGGGCTCAGAACACACAGGTTCAAGGGCAGAAATGGGTCTACAGCGAGCTTTGCCCATCTCCCTCCCCACTGGGTGCATGTCTGAGCCGTTCATGGGTCTTCATGGGGCAGGAGAATGACCAAGACTCAGCCCCAATATCAATAAACTCAGGACTATCTCCTTATTCAAACCAAAATAATAATAATAAGCTCAAATTCTATATTCTGGCAAGTCCACCACTGGGCCTTCTAGTCTACCTCCCAGAAACTTTTGCATGGGTGCACAAGCAAGTTCAGGTGGTATACCTGCAGTGACAAAGAGTAAGAGCACCTAAATGAACTTCAGATGGTTTAATAACAAAGCATACTTTCAAAGGTACGTCCAAACTATCCAGTGAGGCCGGAGCTGAAAGAACAAAGTGCCGCCCCGCACAACAATGAGAAGGATCCGGAGGTTCTGACAGGTGGGGAGAACAGGACGAGAACCACTGGGCGCATTCTTGCTCGAGAGAGGAAACGTTCACTGACCTGGGTGTGTACATGCCAAAAGTCTCTCTGGGAGGAGAGGAATGCAACAGACCGCTGTTCTCTCGGGAGGGAAACTCCACCTAGGGAGAGAAAGAGTCTGGCTTTTAGCTGTATATTAATACACTTTTTTCTGCCACTAGTTTTGTTCACCGTGTGCAGGCATCATCTTTCAACTGAAAACAGTTACTTATCCAAGAGAATTGAAAATATGTGTCCATGAAAAAACCTGTGCACCGATGTTCGTAACAGTGTAAGTCATTATTTTGTCAGGCATTAGACAAAGTATGGAAAAACCCCCAAAGGCCACCAGCTGATAAATGGGTGAAGATAATGTGATCTTTCCCTGAAATGGAATATTACTCAGCCATAAAAAGGGATGAAGCACTGATACAAGCTCAACATGGGTGAACCTTGGAAACATTATGCTGAGTGGAAGAAGTCAGGCATGAGATGCGATACCATGTATTGCATGAAATATCCAGAACAGAAAAATCCACAGGGACAGAAAGCAAATTAATGGCTGCCTGGGGGAGGGGGAAATGGGGAGTGACTGCTAACGGACATTGGGTTTCTCTTTGCGGTGATGAAATGTTCTAAAATTATATAGTGGTAAAGTTGCATTATATGTAGTGGTAATGTTGGGCTTCCCTTGTGGCTCAACTGGTAAAGAATCCACCTGCAATGCGGGAGACCTGGGTTCGATCCCTGGGTTGGGAAGATCTCCTGGAGAAGGAAAAGGCTACCCTCTCCAGTATTCTGGCCTGGAGAATTCCATGTACTGTATGGTCCACTGGGTCTCAAAGAGT
Source organism: Alces alces (assembly GCA_015832495.2). NCBI lineage: Eukaryota > Metazoa > Chordata > Mammalia > Artiodactyla > Cervidae > Alces > Alces alces. The sequence goes on along the minus strand of JADEYB020000014.1, from coordinate 2,674,393 downwards.
TGGACACGACTGAGTGACTTTCACTCACTCACTCAATGGTTGCATAACCCTATGAATATGATAAAAAAAAAATCAAAAAACACTGAATTGTATTCTTTGAAATTAAAAAACAATTTTTTTTTTCATTTTACTTTATTTTTTGCCACCCTCAAAGTTTGTGGGAATCTTAGTTCCCCAATCCAGGGTTAAACCCCAGCCCCTGTAGGGAAAGGGTGGAGTGAGTTCCAACCACTGAACCCCCAGGGAAGTCCTGAACTGTATACTTTAAAAGCGCAAACTTCGTAATATGTGAATTGTATCTCGATAAAACAGTTGTCTGAAAGAGTAGTTAAAGGCCATTAAGTATTAGACAGAGTGGTGAAGGCAGGGAAGCCTGGAGTGCTGCAGCCCATGGGGTTGCAAAGAGCCAGACACGACTGAGCGATGGAACAATAGAAGAAGAGCTGTCACTGTATCTGAGGGCTTCCTAAGGGCGCCGCGACGGAGTGCTGGACCCGGTGGGTTAAAACCACAGCCGTGCACGGTCTCAGAGTCCCGGAGGCCCAAACTCCCGGAGCGGGGTGTGAGCAGGGGAGCAACCTTCCTCGCCTCACCTGGGGTTCTGGTGTTTGCCAGCAAACCTCGGTGCCCCTGGATTAAAGAGGCCGCCCTCCAGTCACACGGCCGTCTTCCCGCTGTGTCTTCACGTCACTGTCCCTTTCATGCGTCTGTCCACGTGTCCCCTTTTTATAAGGACACAGTCAAACTGGATCAGGGCCCAGCTGAATGACCGCACCTTAACCTAGTTCAAACTGCAGAGACTCTCTTTCCAAACAAGGTCGCATTCACAGGTACTTGGGGTTAGGACTTCAGTGTACTTTTTGTGGGGGATCCAATCTAACCCCATCGAAGAACTGACGCTTTCAAACTGTGGTGCTGGAGAAGACTCTCGAGAGTCTTCAGCAAGGAGATCAAACCAGCAATCCTAAAGGGAATCAACCCTGCATCTTCACTGTAACGACCGATGCTGAAGCTGAAGCTCCCATACTCTGGCCACCTGATGCAAAGAGCCAACTCACTGGAAAAGACCCTGATGCTGGGAAAGATTGAGGGCAGGAGGAGAAGGGGACGACAGAGGATGAGATGTTGGATGGCATCACCAGCTCAATGGACATGAATCTGAGCAAACTCCAGGAGATGGTGAAGGACAGCGGAGCCTGGCGTGTTGCAGTCCATGGCATCGAAAACAGCTGGACAGGACTTGGAGACAGAACAACAACAGTCTAACCCCTAACACTAAGTCTGGCCCAGCCAAGGAGAGAGACTGAGGAGGGTGCCTCTGAGAGTGCGGTGTGTTCCAGAGAGTAAGTTGGGGCTGGGCAAGCTCAGGATAAAGGACACCTTTGCTCTGGGAAGCAGGCGTGATTCTGGAGGAGGCATTAGAGTTGGGCTTCTTCTCAGGTGACTACTATCAGGATGTCGTCTACATCAGGATAGTTTTGAGTCTGTAGGGAATGTTATTAATCCACCAGGATGACTGGTGTAAACCAGGATGCTCGGATTCTGGGGTCACCTTGGTCTTAAGAGCGGGTGAGAATTTGCATATGCGAGGCTGGGAGGAGTGGCAGGAAGAGCATATCACATGGAGGGAACAGCAGCTGGGGAAGGCTCAGAAGGGAGAACCTTCCAGATGCTCGCAGGGAAGGACCAAGTCTGAAGACAGAGACTCTTGGGAAGCTGGGAAGAGCCTTGATCGCCAACCCGAGGAGTGAGGAGTCTTCAGCCAAAGTCCATGGAAACTGGACCCTTGTGGTCAAACTGGGGGTCTCCTGGAGGAAGGGGTTGCCCACTGTGCATGGAAGCACGGACCCTCCAAACCCAAACCAGGAAGCCAGCTGGCGGTGAGTTGGCCCATCAGCCCAGAGCATGAAGCCAGCCCAGCTCCAGAGGACAGACTCTCCACCAGCTCATCTGCTGACGGGGGCCTTCACCCCTGGGAAAGCAGGCCTTCCTTCACTCCATGGTTCAGCTCTGACTGGAATCTGGAATCACGGAGGATGTCAGTTTGGTTGTTAAAACCTTAGGCTTTTTTTTTTTTTTCTTCTTGCTATTTTTGGGAAGAGATGGTGTTGAAGATCAACTTCTGAATCTAATAAAAGCTGGTTTTTAGTTCCTTAATCCCTTGGAAAGATATCAATCATCATTTCTTTCTTATTTAAACATTTTTAAAGAAAGGTGCACACTTTTGGTGGGGATCGGGGAAGGGGAGAGACATTCGCAGCAAAACACTGCGGCCCGAGGACCTCAGAAGCCCGTGATGATGTCTCTGCAGCCCCCGGGAGCCGTGCGCTCTCCTCCGAGCGCTCCAGGACCCCGGGACGGGACCCCCAGCCCTTCACAGTCCCCTCCCCCGGCTCCCTGCCTCTGTGAGCGGCCTGCCCCAGCGGCCCTCCCTTGGGCTCCGGGATCACTCTTCTCCCCGTCTGTGGGTTTCCTCTCTGCTCCCCTGCCTGTCGGGAGCCCTGGGGCTCAGTCCGTTGTGAGTTTTCTCTCCTGTGTCTGCATGCATCTCCTGTGGCCTCCTGAGTCCACACGCTGATCACCCCACAAGTGCGTGTCCTGCCAGACCTCCTCACCCCCGGCTCCAGACCTGTGTGTCCGGCTGCCTCCTGCCATCCCCTTCCCCTGTCCAGTGGTCATCCCAAACCTGCTTGTCCCCAGTGACCCTCATTTAATGTGCCCAACGATCTGAGAAGCGGGCGTTGCTACCTTCCTCCCTTATCGGATGAGGCTCGGCATAGCGGGAATTACCTCTTGAGAGCAGGAAACTAGTGGGGTAAGATGTGTGTGAGCATGAAGCCTCTGCGCTTCAGAATCTCCATCTCCAACTAGAGTCATAGGTTCGGGTTGGTCAGGTTGGTTTCTACAGACCCTCCCAGCTCCGAATGAGGACAAGGAAGCTGTTAGAAGGACTGGGGCAGAAGAACATGCGTGTGAGGGAAAAGGAAAAAGAGGATGAGAAACATCATATCTCTGGAAGCACTGACATGCATGCGTGCGTACTAAGTCACTTGAGTCGTGTCCGACTTTGCGGCCCCCTGGACTGTAGCCTGCCAGGCTCCTCTGTCCATGGGGATTCTCCAGGCAAGGACATTGGAGTGGGTTGCCATTCCCTTCTCCAGGGGATGTTCCTGACCCAGGGATGGAACCTGTGTCTCCTGCATTGCACTCGGGTTCTTTATCGCTGAGCCACCAGGGAAGCCCCAGGAGCACTGACTCTCCACGGTGAAATCCTGCCTGTCCTCCCGAATCCTAAGGCCTCACCCGGCTGTCAGCTGACGCTACAAGTTCTTCCACTGAGGTCTCATGCCTCTCCCTCGGATCCTTCTTCCCGATTCTTTTTCTCCCTCAGGTTCTTAAATCCCTAGGAAGGGTGTCACTCTAAACCATGGATGAAAATAGTTTTCAACTTTGCTGTGTGGAGGACGGTTATCTAGACAGCTTTGTCGAGAAAGGAGCCTGAGGTGGTGCTCAGACTCAAAGAGAAAAGTTGTGCAAGTGATTAGCAATATCTGCTGAGGGCGAGGGAAGGATGAGCAGGGTTGCAAACGCACTCACCCAGCCTCCAGCTCAGAGGCAGGTCAAGGAGACTCAGCAGGGAGGTCAGTCTGAGAAAGGGACGCCTTTTCCTCTGCCTTCTCTCACAATATATAAATTAGTTTATTCTGCTATCCTATCCTATTCTTTCTTTTATTTATTTTTTAGGGGAATTTAAAATAAATTTTCTTGTAGGTATTTTTGAAAAAAAAGAATACATAAATGTTAATAATGGAGCTTCCCTGGTGACTCAGAGGTAAAGAATCCACCTTCCCAACCCCTGGGTGGGAAAGATCCCCTGGAGAAGGGCGTGGCAACCCACTCCAGGATTCTTGCCTGGGAAATCCCATGGACGGAGGAGCCTGGCGGGCTGCAGTCTGTGGGGTCTCAAGGAGTTGGACACGATTTAGCAACTAAACCACCACCACAACAAACATAAGTAAGCTCAGGACTGCTCAGGGTGAACGGTCTAATAGGAGCCTCTGGCCACAAAAGGCTGGGCCCTCCCGCCGCCCACAGAGGGCCGCAGGTCAGGGTGAGTCTGAAGGAAGGGACCAGCCCCCCTGAGAATCTGCCGCCCAGCTGCCGCCCCCGGCAGATGGCCCCCAAGGCTGAGGTGTCCTGTGGACATTCAGGAGGTTCTGGGGACCCACAGCGCGGGCACACGGGTGGGGCGTGCTCCCAGCTGTAACCACCCCCAGGCCAGACGGCCCTGTGAGGGTCCAGCCTCCAGTCCCCGGGGGAAGGATGGGAGTCGGAGGACCCGGGGCTGACTCCCGGCTCTGCCACCCACCGACTTGCTCATGACAGACAGGGAGACCGAGGCGCGGGAGCCGAGGGCCACACCCTCCCCGCGCCCTCCTCTCAGGTATCTGGCTGAGTGGGAGCAAGAGCCTCTTCGGCTCAGACGGAGGCGAGTGAAGACGACCGCGCCGCCCTCTCGCCGCCGCCCTCGCCCACGGCAGGCATCACTAATCAATCACGGCACGGCTCCCCTCTGACCCCGCGTGGCCTTACGGGTTCTGCCCAGTGCGAGCTCTTAGGGGCACTGACCCAGGCAGCGGGCACTGAGACACACCTACCTGCTATCCCTGTCTGAGAGGAAACTGTCTCATAGGAAGGAGGGAAAGAAAGCGTGTACTTTCTAAGCATCACTTTCTAAGGGTCAGCCATGGTACATCAGCTAATGCCAGTTTTCAAAAACTGATCTCAAGGCAGGGTTATCAGTTCCATTTTACAGATGAAGAGACAGAGGTACAGAAACAAAGGAACAACCCAAAAGTCTACCAGGAAGGCATTGGGAAAGTGAACCATGGCATCTCCACACAGATGGAATAGTCTGCAGCTATGAGAGAGGATGAGGTTGACCAGATATCTGTGGGGGAAGTGTCTAAGATGTGTTGTATCAGTGATCTGATACTATGACTGAGCTGCAAAACAGATCCTCCTAAACTCAGTGGCTTAAAACAACTATGCATTCAGCTCATAGTTCTGAGAACCCGAGGGTCAGCAGTCAGGCTGGGCTCTTCTGGGCAGTTCTCTGGGCTCCTACACACGCCTGTGGCCAGGCGTCGGTTGGGTAGGTAGCTTTGCTGGTCATATCTGGGCTGCCCACTCTCTGGGACCTTGACTGGGGCCACTGGGCTGACTTCCCTGCCTACGTATCTCTCATCCTCCCATCCTCCCGTAGGCTAGCGCAGGCTTAATCCCCTGGGGCAACACAGCTCCAGAAGCTTAACAGAAGCCCACAAAGCTTCTCAAGGCCTGGCTGGGAACTGACACCATCTCTCCCACCACATTCTTCCAGCCAAGGCAAGGCATCTGGCCACGCCCAGGTTCAAGGCTAGAACTAGACTCTGCCTCTTGATGGGAGGAGCTGCAAAGTCACACAAGAAAGGGCAGGAGACAGGGAGATGTGAGGGATTGTGGCCACTTTTACAACCAGCCACATCTATGATGCCACATAAGCGAGCTGTGAAATCATGCAAAACGTCGGTCACCTCCAGGCAGTCGAAGTGATAGGGGTGGGCAGTTCCTGCCTTCTCTTGTATTTATCACGTGTCCTTTCATGATGTTTTATTTTTGTTTCAAAAATGAAACTGAAAAAAAAAAGAAAGAAAGAAATCTCTTGGCCACGCTGCATAGCGTGTGGGAATCTTAGTTCCTTGACCAGGGATCAAATCAGTGTCCCCTGCATTGGCAGTGGGGACTATTAACCATTGGACCGCCCCCCAAAGTGGGACAATGTGATTTAAGAGAACTAAGGAATTTATTCTTCAGGTGTTCCTTTTCAGACTCAAGAAACGATACATGTGTGGAGAAGCTGATGCTGGGGGGCGTCATCTCTGTCTGAAGGCCCTGGGTGAACACTGGTGGGTCCTGCTTGAATAGCCATGCAGGCCTCCATACAATGGAATTCCACTGATGGGAAGACACTCGGACAGCCTGACGTGTTCGGCTCTGCTGCAGAGCGTGTGAGGGGCGTGTGGCATCCTATGTGTCTATTTGTGTGAAAGGTGTGTAAATTCACTCTGGCAGGGACCAGGACAACGGCAGTGGCTGCCCAAGGGCCCGGGGTGGACAGGGAGCAGCTCCCTCTTTACGGCCTTTTTACCCGTATGACTTCTGTCCCAGGAATATGGCTCCTCTTCAGAAATAGGTAAAAGTTTCCAAATGATTTGTTTTTAAAGTAAATCTAGCAGAATATTATGTTTTGAATGGATAAGCAACAAGGCCCAACTGTAGTAGCATGGGGAACTACACACACTCTTCAGATAAACCATAATGGAAAAGAATATTTTTTAAATGTCTGTATGTGTAAAGCTGAGTGACTTTGCTCTACGGCCGAGATTGGCACAATACTGTAAATTGGCTATACTTCAATTAAAATATATATACATTTTATTTTTTAAAGAAGATGCCAAAACAATGACAACAAAAAAGTAAGCCTACGTTTTTGAAAGAAAGAATTCTTTTTGAAGTGCCTGGAGGAAGGGAGACAAAAGATGACATGGACTTTGTTCCAACTGCTGACTCACTCTTGGACCCGAGGGTAGGTCACTGGCTATCTCTGAGCATCGGTTTCCACCACCAGCTACAGAATGGCCCTGGCTCACTCCCAGGCTGCTGTGAGCAGGGCCATTGTTAGCCAGCTCCGGGGGTGCCGTTCACATTACAGGCCGTGTGACCGGTGCCCCTTGCCACCGTGCACTGGAGTGTAGGCACCTGGAGGAGACAGCCCTGACGCGAGGGAAACGAGATAAGGGAGGGGAGAGGGATCTAGATGTGAGGGAGGTGTGCGCATGAGTGAGTGTGCAGAATGGGGCAGTGCATGTCCCTGCCCAGGCTCCCCGGTCTTCTAGGAACCAAGCCCCAGGTGAGCAGGGGGCAGGCTGCTGACAACTCACACGCCACCTTTGGGGGCCCAGGAGAGCTGTCTCCTCAGGCCCATCCCCAGCTTCCTCAGAGTCTCCATCCCCAGGGTTGGGATGCCAGAGAGGAATCCCTCACACACCAAGATGCTTTTTCAAATTGCAGACATGGTAGCCCAGTCAGACAGCACTAGGCTTGAATTCCAACCCTGACACAACTAAAACAGGAAGAAAGGGGGCAGGGCACAACTTTTAAAAGAATGACATAGCCATTGGACATGACAAAACTGGTGAGAACCACCTAGGTCCAAGATGGCAGAAGACTTGACTTCCAGTAGACCTTGAGACCTTCAAGTGCTGCACTCAATATGCCAGCAAATTTGGAAAACTCAGCAGTGGCCACAGGACTGGAAGAGGTCAGTTTTCATTCCAATCCTAAAGAAAGGCAATGCCAAAGAATGTTAGAACTATTGCACAATTGCACTCATCTCACACGCTAGCAAAGTAATGCTCAAAGTCCTCCAAGCTAGGCTTCAACAGTATGTGTATTTCTTTGCACTGATCTCTGAGAAAGGCTTTCTTATCTCTCCCTGCTATTCCTTGGAACTCTGCATTCAGATGGGTATATCTTTCCTTTTCTCCTTTGCTTTTCGCTTCTCTTCTTTTCACAGCTATTTGTAAGGTCTCCTCAGACAGCCATTTTGCATTTTTGCATTTCTTTTTCTTTGGGGTGGTCTTGATCCCTGTCTCCTGTACAATGTCATGAACCTCCGTCCATAGTTCATCAGGCACTCTGTCTATCAGATCTAGTCCCTTATATCTATTTCTCACTTCCACAGTTTAATCGGAAGGGATTTGATTTAGGTCATACCTGAATGGTCTAGTGGTTTTCCCCACTTTCTTCAACTTAAGTCTGAATTTGGCAATAAGCAGTTCATGACCTGAGCCACAGTCAGCTCCCAGTCTTGTTTTTGCTGACTGTATAGAGCTTCTCCATCTTTGGCTGCAAAGAATATAATCAATCTGATTTCAGTGTCGACTATCTGGTGATGTCCATGTGTAGAGTCTTCTCTTGTGTTGTTGGAAGAGGGTGTTTGCTATGACCAGTGCGTTCTCTTGGCAAAACTCTATTAGCCTTTGCCCTGCTTCATTCTGTACTCCAAGGCCAAATTTGCCTGTTACTCCAGGTGTTTCTTGACTTCTTACTTTTGCATTCCAGTCCCCTATAATGAAAAGGACATCTTTTTTGGGTGTTAGTTCTAAAAGGTCTTGTAGGTCTTCATAGAACTGTTCAACTTCAACTTCTTCAGCATTACTGGTCAGGGCATAGGATTACCGTGATATTGAATGGTTTGCCTTGGAAACAAACAGAGATCATTCTGTCATTTTTGAGATTGCACCCAACTATTGCATTTTAGACTCTTTTGTTGACTATCATGGCTACTCCATTTCTTCTAGGGGATTCTTGCCCACAGAAGTAGATATAATGGTCATCTGAGTTAAATCCACCTATTCCAGTCCATTTTACTTCTCTGATTCCTAGAATGTTGACGTTCACTCTTGTCATCTCCTGTTTGACCACTTTGATTCATGGACCTAACATTCCAGGTTCCTAGGCAATATTGCTCTTTACAGCATCGGACCTTGCTTCTATCACCAGTCACATCCACAACTGGGTATTGTTTTTGCTTTGGTTCCGTCCCTTCATTCTTTCTGGAGTTATTTCTGCACTGATCTGCAGCAGCATTTTGGGCACCTACCGACTTGAGGAGTTCATCTTTCAGTGTCCTATCTTTTTGCCTTTTCATACTGTTCATGGGGTTCTCAAGGCAAGAACACTGAAGTGGTTTGTCATTCCCTTCTCCAGTGGACCATGTTTTGTCAGAACTCTCCACCGTGACCCGACCATCTTGGCTGGCGCTACACGGCATGGCTCATAGTTTCAGTGAGTTAAACAAGGCTGTGGTCCATGTGATCAGACTGGTTCGTTTTCTGTGATTGTGGTTTTCAGTCTGTCTGCCCTCTGATGGAGAAGGATAAGAGGCTTATGGAAGCTTCCTGATGGGAGAGACTGACTGAGGGGGAAAATTGGGTCTTGTTCTGATGGGCAGGGCCATGTTCAGTAAATCTTCAATGCAATTTTTTGTTGATGGGTGGGGCCATGCTCAGTAAATCTTTAATCCTATTTTCTGTTGATGGGTGGAGCTGTGTCCCCTCCCTGCTCTTCACCTGGGGCCAAACTGTGGTGCAGGTGATGAAGACAATGGCAACCTGCTTCAAAGGGTCCCAGGCAGGCAGAGCTACCCTCGGTGCCCCCAGCCCTGCAGCAGGCCACCGCCACCCGCGCCTCAGCCGGAGACGCCCGGACACTCACAGGCAAGTCTGGGTCAGTCTCCCGCGGGGTCCCTGCTCCTTTCTCCTGGGTCCTGGTGCACAAGGTCCTGTTTGAGCCTCCAAGAGTCTATTTCCCAGTCCTGTGTAGGTCCTGGCAGCTCTGTGGTGGGGTTAGTGGCGACCTCCTCCGAGAGGGCTTATGCCACACCCCGGTCTGCGGGACCCAGCGCCCCTGCCCCCGCGGCAGTCCTCTGAGACCCGTCCCTCCCCAGGAGACGCTCAGACACAGCTCTGTCTCCGTCTGCGTGGGGTCCCTGGGTCCTGGTGCGCACGTTTGTTTGAGCCCTCTGAGCATCCCTGGCAGGAAAGGGGTTTGATTCTAAAAGCGAATTTGCCCCTCCTACCATTTTGCTGGGGCTTTTCCCCTGCCCTTGGGCGTGGGGTATCTCCTCACAGCTGCTCCAGCGCCTACTGTCTTACTGCGGTTTCTCTGACCTTGGACATGGGGTATCTCGTCACGTGGAAATCTCTACCCATTCCCCAAAATAGTTGGAATAATCTTCCTTCTCACTTGCCTATGAAATTGCCCAGCCCATAATAACTAACCACCCCATATTTTGGGGCCTCTCACCTGAGATGGCCCACACTGTCTGTGGAGTGTTTCTCTCTAAATAAATCCACTTCTTACTTATCGCTTTGTCTCTCACTGAGCTTTCTGCAGTGAGACATCAAGAAACTGAATGCCGTGAAGTCCTGAGACCAGGTGTGTGATCTCAGCTACGAGACTGTAGGTTCAAGCCTCAATGTGAGCTGCTGGGTTTCACTGTCCTTGGGCCCTCTGAGTCTCAGGTCAAGGTGAAGGTCACAGCAGTGGGTGGGGGAACATATCTGAGTGCAGAGGACCCCAGCCACCCAGGCCCGGGCCAGTCCCTAAAGGCCCAGCTGACGCCCAGGTTGAGCCTCACGTTCCAGCAGCCTGGCACTGCGGTGAGAGAGAGCCACAGAGCTGGGTCGGGCAGAGGGAGGCTGGGCAGCACTGCAGGGCCTCCCAGCCAGCTTCAGGGTAGGGGGCAGAGCCCTGCCTTCACCTCCGTCCCGGTGGCAGGCAGCAGCCTCAGCCTCTCAGCCGCAGGGTGACCCTCCCCTCCCATCCACCCCATCAGAGCTGGATGATCCAGTTTTCTGACAAGCCCTGGGGGCTCTCCAGGCTGGAGCTGTGAGTCTGTGAGACACGGCAGGGAAGCGCCGGGGTTTCCCAGGTGGACTGGGGCCAGGGCTGGGACACTCCTGGACAAGCGGGCAAGGTGCCCACCTCTCACGAGCACAGCAGGCCTCCCGGGGAGCCTCCTGGTCAGCCCCACTTAGTCCATGAGGGGGCAGGCCAGCAGATCCAGGGGAGGTGACAAGACCGCCAGGCACCCGGTAAGGAAAGACGAGGTGTCTTCAGCAGCCTGACCAGCCCGAAATTTCCAAGAGGAAGATGTGTATAAGAAGTGGCTTTCCTGGGCTCCTTCGCCCGAGCTGGGAAGCAGGAAGCAGGTTCAGGACACCGTGCAAGTGGGAGGAAGGGGCCCCGAGCCCGACTTTCAGTCCTCTCATCCCCTGCCCAGCTGCGCACCCTTGGGCGAAGCAGACGCTTCCTGGGCAGAGGCTTGGAGCCAGAATGGTCACCCTGTGGGCACAGACCGTAACTGCCCTGCTCGATTCAGGGACGGGGTGGGCGAGGAGACGCCCCATCACAGGTGAGAGGTCCCTTCAGGAGTGGCCAGTAGCGGTCAGGTCTGCGAGTTTGTTCACAGTCAAGGGTTCGGGGCCGGCTCTGCCTCTTGACCGCTTTGTCTTCATGGGCAATTGACGTCACACCCCTGGGGCTCAGTCCTCACCTGTGAAATAGGGACGACACGAACGCCCCTCACAGGAGGGGCGCGGGGACTGGGCGCAGTCCTGCGTGTGGACTGCATGTACGCGGCAAGCCCTCCGCACGCCACGGCCTCATCAGGGCCCCTACTGTTGATACTGGCGCTTGTTTCACGCTTATTGGCAGTAATAGGAACCTTCACATGAGCGCCGTGTTCCGCCTTCATGTCTGCATCTCTAACGGGGACGAGATGAGGATGAGATGGTTGGATGGCCTCACTGTCTCTCTGGACGTGAACCTGAGCAAACTCTGGGATACAGTGGAGGACAGGCGAGCCCGGCTCCCTGCAGCCCATGGGGTGGCAGAGTCGACTGAGTACCCACCAACAGACGGGCATAGTAAGAGGGCTGACATCACAGGGTCGCTGGCGGGCTCCATGAGCAGGGTGCCTGGCACAGTGAGCGCTCAGTAAACGCCTGGCCTCCTTATTATTGCTGTTTCTCATCACTGTTGCTCTTGTCGTTTTCTTAGCTCAGTAAGCCAGCAGGCTCCTCCAGGAAGTGCCCGCTCCTGCGCCCACCCCGAGAGGGAGCCGTGGGGAAGCAGCTCCCTCGGCCATCACACCGCCGGCTGCGGCAGACGCGGAGGGACCAAGCCCCGCCCCGCCGCCTCCAGCCCCGTTCTGGCTCCGGAGCGCAGAGGCTGGGGCTGGGCGCACGCGGGGCCGCACGTGGGGTGCACGCGGGGCCGCACGTGGCCGCCCGCGCCCGGCTGTCTGCCCGGGGAGGGTCGGGCAGGTCGTGGCCGGCGGCCGGCGCCGGGCCTGGCTTGCCTCCAGGCCGCCTCGGCCCCGCGGGGCTGGGGGAGCGAGTCCCCGCCCACCTGCCTTGCAGAGCGCATTTCTCCTTCCACCTCCGGCTTCCTGGAGCCCTGACTCGCAGCCTGGGGGCAGGGGAGGGGGCGGACGGAGTGCAAACGCACGCAGCGAAATTGTTCTCCACGTCTTCCCTTTTTCTCCTTTTTCTCCCGAACGTGGTGGGCTCCCTGTTCCCCTGACTCTTTAGAACTGAGTCCAAATCCGGCCTCTCTTCCACACCCCGTGAACCCCCGGGTCCCGCCACCGGCCTCCCCCACCCCTCGCTGTTGCCCTAGGGTCCCCACCCACAGCGGACTCCTGCTATGCCGCTAGCTGCCAGCGAGGAAAGCTACGTTTTCTGTTAAAAGGTGCAGGAAGAGAGCTTGCATTTGCTACTGTCCTGGAGACGACGTGATGGAGACAGTTTACTGACAGAGCCCAAAGCCTATGGTGTTTGGGAACCCCTTTAAGGAACAGAATAGAAAATTATGTACCATAGGTGAGATTTAGAATGAAAAAAGGAATCATGGCAAACTGGAAATTTTTGAAAGCTGGCAGATGCCACAAACATCACAAAATCCAGAAGAGTTAACACATTTGTAGTAAGTAACTGAGATGCCTTTATAGTCCTTTTCCCTCAGCATTTCCTCCATCACCTTTCTATGATGACTGTTTTGTCTGTTATTTATAGGGAATTAAACAATAACCCAGCCTTTCCTCTAATGAGCCCTGTCGAACAGTTTTTATTACTACAGAGTGTTTGGGAAAATGTCTTTATTTCACAAGGCGTACTTGTAAATGTCTTATATAAACACACATTTTGGCAACAGTGTCAAGAGTTGGAAAAATGTCCATCAAGTTCATGTATGACCCTTTACAGAACTGGGTATAGACTGTCTTCTATATCAGCGCAGCTGGCAATAATTTAGTCATATTTTCAACTACATACATTATCTCAGTAAACTCAAATGTGTTTCCAACTTACCTGTGCCTCAGCTAGATTCCCCCAATACTACCAGCCACCCCAATACTACTCAGCATGAGAGAAAGAGGGATGGATGAGACTCATAGTGGAAAGAGAGGCTGCTTGCGGGTGGAACATACAACATTTACAAATCTTGCACACATGACCAGTGGACGCAGGCCTGGGGGCCCACCTGGAAACAAGCAAGGAGCCTGTAACAGGAGAAACCCTGGAAACTTCTTTTCTGAGTGCTATGGTCTGAACGTGTCCCCCCCACATCCACCGTTTTGCTGAATCCTAACCCCCAAACCTGATAGTTTGAGGCGGTGGGGCCCTTGGGAGGTAGTTAGATCGTGTAGGAGGCGCCCTCCCGAAGGGAGTTAGTGTTCCTATGAGACTGGTCCTACTGAGCTTCCAGCCCCTTCAAGGTGTGAGGACCCGGCCAGCAGCCTGGGCCCTGAAGGAGGGCCCTCGCCTGACCACGCGGGCGCCCCGGTCTTGGACGTCCAGCCTTCAGAACTGCTTAGAAGCAGCTGCCTTGTGAATAAATTACTATATGAAAAGCACTTGGATCCGTTTCTGCCAGGGTAGCTGCTTATTAAACATCTGGTGAGGGACTCTTCCTGCTGGTCCAGTGGTTCAGACTCTGCGTTTGCAGTGCAGCGGGGTGTGGGTTCAACCCCTGGTCTGGGAACTGAGATCCCACATACCTCAAAGTGTAGCCAGAAGCAGACAAAACTGCTGAATGAGTGATCAGTGAGAGAGACTTATAATCTGTTAAGTAAATGGCATATGGGCCTCCCAGAGGGGCTCGATGGTAAAGAATCTGCTTCCCAGCGCAGGAGAAATAAGAGATACAGGTTTGATCCCTGGGTCGGGAAGATCCCTTGAAGTAAGAAATGGCAACCCACTCCAGTATTCTTGCCTGGGAAACCTCATGGGCAGAGGAGCCTGGCAGGCTACAGTCCGTGGGGTCGCACAGAGTTACACACGATTGAGTGAGCACACACACATGCATGCGAATGGCGTAAGTCAGATCAGTTCACTGACGGTCCCAGCGGATTTGTCAGAACCAGGTTTCAAGGAGGAGGTAAGCTTGTGTGCGGCAGCAGCTGCGGCTGCGGCTCTCCTGGGCTGGGGCTGGGAGCACCCTGGGATGCGGTAACTCCACCTCCACACACGGCCTCGGGGCCGAGGACCGCAGCTCAGAGGGCAGCAGGCGCCTCAGTCATCTCCTCCCACCCAGGACCCCCTCACCTGCTCCCTGGGTCCCCTGTCCCTTCAGACAGAAGGGGGCCCGCCCGACCCTCACGGGCAGAGGCGCCGAAAGATGAGAAATGTGGAAGGCTCTGGTCACACCAACCTTGAAAACACAGAGGACAAGGAGGTTTAAGCTCTCCGTAGGATGAGCAAGGGAATCAAGAAACAACGTAGAAGGTCACATAGTGGACGAGGAGAGAAATGTGGACAGAAAGAGCGGGGATCCCCGGGAGAGAGAGGGGAGTGCCAGGGGCACGGCGCCTCTCTCCGCTGTCCCCATGAACACCGCTCCTGCGTCAGCCGATCAGCAAACGCCGGTGGTTTGGGGGGCAGCAGCCAGCAAGGCAGATGAAAGCCTCGGCTCTCAGGCAGCTTAGATTTTGGTGATGGAGACAGAAAATACACAAGTGAGCAGAGAAGTAAACCGATAAAGGTGTGCTGAGGATGAAGACAGGGTGAGGTTGTAGGAGGTCCCGGGGGCTCCTTTACACGGAGGGGTGACGTGTGCTGAGACCGGACCAGGCAGAAGGAGCGGGTCACGGGAAGATGCGGGAGCAGCATTCAGGGCAGGAAGAGCAAGCAGGGAGGCCCTGGGGTGGGCATGGCCTGGCATGAGGCGGGAACAGTGAGGAGTGGAGGGAGGTGGGGGGAGACTTGGGGGGGGGGCGGGGGGGGGAGGACACGAGCTTAGCCTGGGGGTGTGCAGGGAGTCAGGTATGCAGGACTCTTTCAGCCAAGATAATGCATTCGATTTTTAAGCATATAGGGTCTCAAAGAAAATCCTGCATTCTACAGTTCAAATGGCCTGGATACTTAAATCGGTGTTGAGAGTATTTACAAGTAATTACAGAGCACCCACTGCCAGCCGATGGCATCACTGATTCAACAGACATGAGTTTGAGCAGACCCCGGAGTTGGTGATGGACAGGGAAGCCTGGCGTGTTGCGGTCCCTGGGGTCGCAGACAATCGGACACGACTGAGCGACTAAAGAACCGTGACACTGTGAGCCAGACTCCAGGAAGTCCAGGGTCTTCCAAGGCCATTTTTTCCATCTGATTCTTACCCGGTGATGGATGCACCTGATTCCCACGTTTCGGCTGACCCGCCCGCCAAAGCCCAGGGAGGGGACGTGATTCACCCCGCGGGCAGAGCTGGAAGGCTTCTGACTCCTAGGCTGGCCTGCGTTTTGCTGGAGCACAGCTTCCCAGCCCTTCCTGACGTCGGTGTGGACTCCTTATCATCAATAAAGCGACCTGTCTGCACTCTGTCATCTCCTGGGCAGTGTTCCTGAGGCCTTGAGTGGTTAGTCACAACCCCACAGCTGCCCTTTGTCCTGTTTCCGGGGTCATCCCCCTGAGTAGGACTGCTGTGACCTGAACGCTGGGCTGGATCTGTCCAGCACCAGTGGACATCAGAGGCCGCTCACCCATCAATGCCTTTGTGCAAGTCAGAGAGAAAGGTTCCCTCTGCTCAAGACACTTGACTTCCAGCCTCCAGAAAAACACTGTAATAGCAATTCTTTTTTTTTTTTTTTGCCGCACTGTGTGCCATGCTGGATCCTGACCTGGGATCGACCCTGTGTGCCTACACTGGGGGTGCAGAGGCTTAACCACCAGACGGCCAGGGACATCTCTGCAGCAACAGTTCTGTTAGAGCATCCTTTGGGGTCAGCTGTTAAAACTCTCCTCCTAACATGGGAGCCCATGCTCTCCTCGATGTGCGAGGCACACCCGGAGTGACAGGGTGGTTCTCCAGGCTCCTGCAGAAGGCTCTGAGCCCCTGCAGAAAGCTCTGAGCCCCTGCAGAAAGCTCTGAGCTGTAGCCCAAGGGGTGACCGTCATTGTCCAGGTTTTCCTAGAACTGGCCTGCCCACTGGAACATTTGGTTTCCGTTCACCCCACGCCCCGGGGGACTGGCTGTCGCCTCTGCTGAGAGTGTGACGCCCTGCAGGCCCATCTCCCCACACCTTCTTCTGGCTCTGGGAGAGGGGGCCCCTAAGCTGCTCCCCTCACCCTGGGGCTCCAACAGTCACTGGACGCCCTTGTAGCCAGCACCACTTCCAAACAACAGGGCTCATCTTTGAAGTCTTCCAGCTCCTAAATTTAGAAGCGTGGATTAAATCCAAATCAATGGAGAGTTACATAACTTCACGTCCCTCTCCGCTGTCCCTCCCCTTGGAATAATCAGGCTTAATCAGCTAATGACGGGGCCCTGAATCCAGCCCCGATCCTCAGAGAAGCTATTAGGCTTATATAAGAAGTGACATTGGCCTGGTGTATCATGAGGCTTTCAAATACATTCTGTCACTCGATCTTTCTCTCTTAATCTCTCCCCTTCGCCCACACATTTCAACACACACACACACACACACACACACACACACACACACACTCCCACAAACATGTCCATCAAATGCCAGAGCTACTTAGTTAGTCTGGGATCAAATGCATGCAAACTGAGAGGAGGTTTGGTTCACATATATCACCTAAAAATAAATCACCTCAATCCGTACTGACAGCTAATCCAGGAAAGAAGGAAGCGCTTTGCCATAGCATTACAGACTATCTGAGGGAGAAGGGAGGGGCGTGGAGGAAGTTCTGAGGACTTCCTAATTATCTCAACTGTCCAGCACAAAATGGCAAGCAGAGTAAGTGGTGAGCTCTCTGTCGCTGGAGGAGAGCAAGCAGAAATGAGGGGTAACAGAGGAGGATTCCCGCACTGAGCAGCTTCTGGACACTTAAGTTCTGTGCCAGGAATTGTGCTCTGTAGTCATCATAAGGGAGACGGCAAACGGCTTCATCTCAGATGCCAAGCCTTACCTACTGGGAGTGGCTTCTTGGAGCTCTGGACACAGAGTAAGGTTCTAAGGCTCAGTGAGAAAGAATTTCTTGATAATCTGCAACGTTATCTGAGGTGGAAGAGGAGAAACTGATGTCTGGATCAATTAGTAACACTTGTCACGGGTGCAGAGGCGGAGAACAGAAGGTGTGCTAGCTGCCAGCTAAGTGTCCGGTCCTGCAGTCCTCCCTTTAGAGATGAGGAAGATGACATGAAGAGGTTCACAGCTGGGGCTCCTATGGGGGCTCAGACGGTCGCCTGCAATGCAGGAGACCCGGGTTCAGTCCCTGGTCCGGAAGATCCCCTGGAGAAGGGAAGGGCTACCCACTCCAGTATTCTTGCCTACAGAATCCCATGGACAGAGGAGCCTGGCGGGCTATAGTCCAGGGGGTCGCAAAGGGTCGGACACGACTGAGCGAGTAACACTTTTATGCTTGATAGATGGGGAAACTGAGATGCAGACGCTCACAGCTGGTAAGTGGCAGAATTAAGAACTTGGACCCAGGGCTTTCCTAGTGGCTCAGTGGTAAAGAATCCACCTGCCAATGCAGGAGGCAGGGGTTCAATCCCTGGTCCGGGAAGATCCCACCTGCTGCTGAGCACCTAAGCCTGAGCACCGCAGCAGCTGAAGCCCTGGAGCCTATGCTCGGCGACAAGGGAAGCCCCCGCAGTGAGAAGCCCGCGCACCGCAACTCACCACAGCTATGGAAGATCCCTCAAAGCGCAGGGGATCTAGCGCAGCCAAAAACACACAGATAAAACTACGGGGGGAACAGGACTTGAATGCAGAGGCTCCAGGGTTTGTGCGGGCCTGCGTCTCAGTGATAGGAGGAACGGGCCCGGGGCTGAACATGCAGCGCCAGCCAGCGCTGTACCCCCGTCCCCGGAGGACACGGGCGTCGCAGCTTGCGGCCTCCGAGTGGGGGGTTCAGGGAGGGCGTCGGCTGGGCCTGCAGGCTGTGCAGGGGCACATGGGCTACCTTCTGACCCCGGATGGGCTGTGCACGCCAGCACCCGTCTCTGACCCCCAGCTTTACTGGCGATGACGAGGAAACCGAGGCAACCGGGTGTGGACGTCTGTCCTCAGACCCTGAGCCTGGTGGCCCCTTGGAGCCCAGCCGGTCCTGGCCAGGGAACATTCTCCAGCAAACAGCGTGCGGGAAACCCAAGGGGCAGAAGGATCATGGCAGGGACCCAGCAGGCGGGCCATGCCTCCTGGCCCGGCCTGCCCCGGCAGCTGGCTTCCCAGCCCAGCCTGCACCGTGCCAGCTCCCCGAGGCTATTAGCACCGTGCCATGCGTGTCCGGGTCAGGTTTCCTGGTGGGCCCCAGCCACAGGTTGAAATTGCCGCTCCCCAGCCTCAAGACCCCCAGCCCCGTCCCCCAGTCTTCGGAGCGTGCTGCCCAGCCAGCTGCCACAGGAGGCCCTTCTCTTCTCCCCGAAGGGCCCTTTCAACAGCCTCACTCCCCGCTCATCTGTCCTTCCCAACCTCCGGGCCTCCGGGTCTCTCCAGCCCTGTTGTTCAGCTTCGGTCCCTACCACTTCCTGTCGGGGGTGTTGGTGGGGGGAGACGTCATTTTATCCAAACCCCTGCTGAGAAACCCTAACTCCTTGAGTGCAGATGTGGGACTGAGGACAAAGGCCAGGCGGACGCGGGCAGGCCCCTCAGGACCTCGGCCAGGACCTCGCAGTTGCATAAGCCCGCGGGCATGCCTGCTTTGGTGTTCCGTGCAGATGGTGTCCTGGGACAGTGCAGGCCGCGAGGGCTCATGGCCCAGGAGGCTGGGAAGGGAGACCGTGTCCCGTTCCCCCGCCCCCGCCCCTGCCCACATTTCACTTTGGGTCCTCTTCAAAGTTGTCAAAGAGTTTTGCTGACTTTACAGAAGTGCCACCGTCCCTAAGATGAACCCCAAGGCTCACCCTGCCCAGGAGATAAGTCCAGGGGGGAGGTGAGGTTTTCTGGTGGCAAAAGGTAGACCCTGAACCACTGCCCAGGCTCACGGACTTGAGTCCTCCTGCATGGCTTGTTAACTGGGGGCTGCCTAAAAAGTCAGAGGCAGGTCGTTTCCAGATGTTTGCCATCGGGTCGCTTTTTGCAAACAAATTCTTTCTTGGAAACCCAGACCACGAGGCGGATAAAAACACGAAGTGGGACGGGCCATCGAGCCCTCCAGCGTCCCAGGCAATGTTTGTGTGTGTGTGTGTGTGTGTGTTTGTGTGCACGCGCACGCGTTGGTGACTGCTCCCTAGGTGGGAAGCCCAGCTATCTTGATTGTTCAAGGGTTACTTGCCTCAGGAAGGGTTAAGAGGGCCTAGAAGCACCCGCTGACAGTCTAGGATACTGTGATTGTCACGTCTATTTTTGTCACCTGTTTGCCTTTCTGGCCTCATGTTGCTCCAGCTGACATTTAAATGAGTTTGCATTTGCAGAGCCTACACCAACTGGGGCTCTGGGTGCTGCGGGGGTAGGGGGTGAGGGTGTGGGGAGGCCGGTCCAGCCCCAACAGATGGAAGGGGGTGTGGCTGCTGGAGGTTAGAACGTGGTCCCAGATCCAGCAGGAGCTGCTGGGAGCATCTGAAATGCTTTAAAGGGAAAAGGCAAGATGCCACCGAAAGAGTGAGCATGTGGATGGGACAGCCCCGATCCAGGCTCCTGTTCTCTGGTGCGCTGTGTGGCCTTGGCTAAGACCCTTTCCCCCTCTGCTTTTACCGGACACCAGGCCCATCTTCCCGAAATGTGAAGCATGCCACATGGCCTTAAATAACATGTGCGCGCACGCACACACACACTCACACACACACACACACAGGCTGCTCCTTAACTGATTCCCTTTGAACCCTGCCCTCTGACCACATTCCGGGAGGCAGGCTTGCGCGGTGCTGACTCCTTGGCACACCTTGCTAATCCCCGCAGACCTCCCTGGCAAAGCCCCGGCTGGCCCGGCGCCCCGGCTGCCGCGGAGCCAGGCTGGCCTGTGACGCACGTGGCTCCCCGGGCACCGCTGTGTTCTATTTGCGCACACTGTCCCAGTGCCCTTTCCCGCGGCGATATGAATGAAGTCTTCTGAGTTTTTTGTTTTTTTTTAATGACCTTAAGTAAAGGACGAGTAAATGTCCACTGAACACAAAATATTAAGGAAACGATGGTACGGGAGGGATGTGAGGGTAATAAAAATGTGGAGTTGGGACGAGAATGACCAAACTGGGGAGACAGAGTGGGTGGATCTCCTGGGTTTGCAGAAGCTCTGCCAGGCTGGGCCCCACCCGCCCCGACCCCTGGAGCGGGTCCCGCTGGCCTCGGTCCCGCCAGCCACTTTGGAGCAGCAGTGTGTTGGGGGGGTGGCAGTCGGAGCACAGGCCTGGGTCGTGACACGGAGCCAAAAGCTCTTCAGGCGAGTGTCTGAAACTGGGGCACGTACACCCCTTTGGGTGCCAGGATCTGGTCTGTGCGGTTTGTGAAGCCCTGAAAACTGAGGACAATGAAAACCCACTTGTACGTGGTTTAAGACGTTATCCTTGGCAAAGACAGCATGGCTTTTACCGCGGTCAAGGATGCGCGTATCCCAGACCCTATGGGAGTGGGCCCTGGGACCCAGGTAGCGGCCGAAACGGGACTTGGCGTCAGGCCACGTGGTGTGGGTCCCAGCGCGGCCCACATGACCTGCAGGCGCCCTCCCATTGGCTGGGGCTTGCTTACAAACCACAGCAGTGGCTCAGCTGACTTTGGCCGAAGACCCGGGGCCTTGTTGGGAGGACGGGTTGGGGGGGGGGGTCCCTCTTGGAATCAAAGTCTCAAAATCAGTAGGGCTCAGGCTGAGGGGATCAAGGAGAAAACGTGTCACCGGGCTTGAGGCAGAGTCCTCAAAGAGCGCATCCGACTGGCCGACCCTGGGGGTTGTGGCCCCTCCTAGAGGGGAGCAGGGCCCCTGACTGACAGTCTTGACCAGACAGCCAAGGCTGAGGGTGTGGAGACTGGGCACCCCCTCCACCCCACCCCAGGAAAGGCGGTGCAGGATCGAGGCAGGCAGGGGGACCGTACAGCTGGTCCGCCTCGGAGCCTCCCCGCGCCTCACTTCTCTCCTCTGCAGATGTGCGTCCATGAGGCCCGGCCCTTGGAGGGGAGCTGGGGCAATCGAATGGGGTCACCGTGCAGGGCCTGCCCTCAGTAACAGACACTCCATAAATGTCAGCAACTGGCTTCTTTATTATTTGTCAGAAAGAAGAACAACAACCAGGCCACTGCCGGCCAGACGTGCGCCCAATGGACGCCACATGCCCCTTCCGGTGGCCGCCGGGGGCCTTGGGGCTGGCCGATGTGAGTAGCTCTGTGACCCCAGGAAGTGACCTCGGGCCCCTGGGCCACAGTGATCATGCCTGCTGCCAACTGCTTCCTGGGCATAAGCCAGTGTCTATGGGGCAGGCGGCAGCACGCTGGGCCCAGGGCCTCGGGGCAGGGGGGCGCCTCCCTGGGGGAGGGGGTGGGGGCTGCGGGCCTGCCCCCCACCCCCAGAGCGAGGCTGCCCCGCACACGGCAGGCAGCAGCCACGGGGGCGGGCGCAGGCCCTCCGGAACCACGTTTCCCCGCCAAGGACGGCTCTGACCACGGGCCCCAAGCCCCAGGGCTGCTGCTTCCGGTGGGCACAGAGGCAGAGCCTCTCCCAAGCCCAGGCAAAGCAGCCTCTCTCCGGGGGCCCCTCACATGGAGCGTCTGCTGAGGTCCCTGCAGCTCCATCCTCCAGCCGTGGACTCTGGAGCCAGATGGCTGGGGTCAAACTCCAACGCACGGCCTACTGCTCACGGGACCCTGGGCACGCCGCCTCCGCTCTGCACGCCTCACATAATGTTCCCATCTGCAAAACGGGGAAACGACCGTTCCTTCCTCCTGCACGTGAGCGTTAAATGAGATCTGTTTGTAAAGCACTTCGAATCGGGCCTGGCAGTGAATATGCAGCACGCCGTGTCAGCTGCCGTCATTACCATCTTTATCACCACCGTCGTCACTTCCAGCATCGCTTGACAGGTGGGTGCAGCCCTCTGGGGCTCTGGGGCAACTTCACTGCTATTATTATTTTGGCTGCACCACATGGCTTGAGACATCTTAGTTCCCCAACCCAGGATTGGACCTGGGCACCCCCTGCAGGGGAAGTGCTGGGTTCTGACCACTGAACTGCCAGGGAATTCCCTGGGGTAACTTTGAAGGACACAAAGACACATCTGGCTTCAAGAACCATCGTTTCGACTTCCCCTGGAGCTCCCCGGACGGGTGCTAGCGCCTGCTGGGTGCACACCACGCTGGGCCCGCTGGGCGGATTGTTCCGGTTCAGCCTGAGAAAGTGGTACTATCATCATTGTTTCTGATCTCACAGGAGGAAACACAGCCACAGGGAAACCCGCTGCCCACCTGCACCAGGAGGGCTCCTGGGTGCCGGCAATGAGGCCGAGCCTAGCCGTTTCAGGATAAAGAGGAATTTATGGAGAGGCTGGCAGGTACTCGTGGAATCTTCAGGAAGACTGGAGAACGAGGCCCAGCAGGAGATAAGGGCCAGGACAGGGAAGGTGGAAGGGGTGAGAACCAGGCCTCTGCACCGCTGTGCCATCTCAGCCACCACCACCTGTGGGAGGCAGTGCCCCACTGCCCTTGCATCCTGGAACCTGTCACTAAAAATCCGAGTCCCCGAGACCAGGGGCCGGAGAGGTGGCTTCCAGGAGACAGAGGGAGGCAGTGCCTTGCCTCTCTGGCTTCCTTACTTTCCTCCAAGACCCAGCAGTGAGGGACGCGTTTGCTTTAGGAAGGGGGTTCAGATAAAGGGGAACCAGATGGACAGCTAACAAGATTGCTCTAATTGCCGAACAGTTGTCTGTCTGGAGGATGTATCAGTCAGTGACGCCACACTCATGCCATATAACAAGCCAGCCCAAGCCTCAGAGGCTTGAAACGAGAGCCGTTCACTCTCGTGGGCCTGTGGGTTGACCAGTGTTCAGACTCGGCCATGTTCTGCTGGGTGGTCTGCTCACACGGGCCCACGGGCAGCTGGGGTGGTTCTGCCTCTGTCCCTCTCGTCCTCCTTGGACCAGTGTGCTGGCTGCGATCGCTCTTCTCGTGGTGGTGGCAAAGGCGCAAGCTGGCAAGGGAGGGCACACGAGGTCCCTGAGCAGCCAGGTCTGGAGCTGGCACGTTGTCACCTCTGTTCCGTTCCAGTGGCCAAAGCGCGTCACATGGTGAAGTCCAAAGTCAAGGGCAGGAGACTATGCTTCATCCTGGATGTGTCCTCCAGTCCACACGGGGGTGTTGATGGAGTGGGATCAGCGATCCCTTCTGTCACGAGGTCCTTCCTCCCTTCCCAGATGCTTCTGCTGCTGGGGGAACCACTGACCGAAACTGCCTGGGAGTAAACACATGCGTGTGTTGTTATCTTGCAACAGAATGTCCTGATGAGGGACGAGGAACTAACAAGCTACCGTCAACTGGAAGAATTCGGGAAAGGTCCGAAGGAGAGAGGAGATGCCCGTCCGTCTGTCCTGCTGTCCTCCCAGAATCCTTCTCGCTGGAATCCACCTTGGCTGAGCGAAGTGCACCCCACCCTAGCGAGGACCCTGGGTCAGAATGGTTGACTAGAGATGACCTGGAAACTAACCCCCTTTCTGTAAGACCCGAGACTGCAAGCCACGTGGCCAACAGTCCTCTTGGGATCTCCGACCCTCCTGCTCTCCGCCCGGGCACCCCTTCCCAATAAACAAGTCTCTGGCTTCGTTAGCATGTGTGTCTCCTCAAACAACTCATTTCTGAGATGAGCCCACTCCGGGGCTCTGGAAGGGGTCCCCCTTCCTGCAGCACTGCCGGCCGTGAGCGCTGAGGAAGCCTGTCCAGACCGCCTGGCTGCAGCGTAGCCCTGGGGCCCTCCCGTCAATGTGTCCATCGACCTGCTCCGGAGACAACAGAGCAAAAAGGACAGCGAGTCCTCCAGGACGTCTCCAGATGCGGAACCGAGTCTGCAGTGGCCCCTCGGAACGCCCCGCGACGCTCCCGGCTGTCACAGGAACCACCCTGGGCGTTGCTCCGTTGTTGTTTAGTTGCTCAGTCGTGTCTGACTCTTTTGCAACCTCCAGGCTGCACCCACCAGGCTCCTCTGTCCATGGGATTCTCCAGGGAAGAATACTGGAGTGGGCTGCTGTGTCCTCCTACAGGGGATCTTCCTGACTCAGGGCTGGAACCCGTGCCTCCTGCATTGGCAGACGGGGTCTTTACCGCTGAGCCACCAGGGCAGCCCCGTGGTGCTGTTATCTGCAGTCAAAGCACCTTCTCTGACCCTCCGGTACCTCCGGTGTTGGGCTCTTTTGAAGAAATGAGACCGTAACAACAGCCACCACTTACGGAGGGTTTTCAGGCGACTCTGTTTGCTCCAGGTCAGACAGTAAACACTTTCCTAAGCCAGGGTTTGAATGCAGTGGGCTGGCCCCACGAGGCGCGCTAACCCCCAACCCCGTATCAGAGCACATGAAATGCTTGGCTCGCGGCACACAGGAGAAAGCAAATTAGCACCTGTGTTCCTTTGAGAATCACAGTTTTAGGAATCCAATTTTAAAAACCAAGGTCTTAGAGCCCCACCCCTAGCCCCCAGGGCACAAGCCCACCCAGTTCTGCTCGCAGTTCCAAGGGGTTCGTGCAGAGGCCACTGTTATCAAAGGGAATGTGGAGGCAAGGCGCTGGGCGCTGACGGTCATGACCACGGTCCACTCCCAGGGCCTCCCCGCCTCCCTTCCTGCTGCAGGCCTGCGGGGGCCCCACCCGCCCCGGGCTAACACACTGCTACGCGTGCCCTGAGCCGTGCCCCGGGGTCGGGACAAGACATGCATCTCTTCCTCAAGGATGCAGGAGACGTCTGTGCCTGGCCCCAGGTTCGAGGTGGGAGGGGGAGGAAGTCAAGTGGAGGTGAAAGTGGGCAGAGAGAGATTCCTAAAATCAAGAGCTGCGGTGGACTCCGCCCCCCGGGAAGACGTCTGGGGGCGGTCGTCTCGGGAACAAGCGGGGCTGGCCGTGGTTTCTGTCTCGGGAGCCCACGTCCAGGGCCTGGAGGAGGCCGCCGGGCACGGGGTATCGAGGCTCGGAGGCTGAGCCGAGGCGGCAGCGCTGACCACAGGGCCCTGCTCCCCGCGGTGCAGCTGCACCCACCGCGGGGGCTGGTTCCGAGCTGGGAGGCCCCGTGAGCTGCGGCTGGGTGCCCCCTGCCCTCCTCCTGGCCCCAGGTCCCCGGGGCCCAGCTGTGGTCAGAGGGCAGGCATCAGGCCCCCGGTCCACAAGCTATCCTGAAGAGGCTTGTCAGGTTGCCGGCAAGTGCACCATTAGCCATGCTGGGTAAAGGCACCGGTGGTCCTAACCGTTTGCGTGACCTCCGGTCCCCAGAAGGCAGGGCTAGTCCCACGATCTCTGTGGGGGGGCGCCCGAGCAGCCCCCCACCCCTCCCCAGTCACTAACTCGGGATCACCGGAGCCCAGCCTACCCCACCCACCCGCCCAGGCCCCTCCCCTCGCCCCTCAGGGTCCTCCCAGGTCACGCCAGCCTGGCCCCAGTGCCTCCCACATCGCTGCCTTAAGGGGAAGACCCAGCAGCTCTTGGGAAATTGCGGCCGATCCAGGCCTCCGAGCACAGATGCTTTTCCCAGAACTGCAGGGTCCGGAAAAACTCTCAGACACTCCCAGGCCAGTGGTTCCATGGGAATTCCCCAAGTTATGATGCAGATTCCCAGCCCCCCTGCCCCTGCACCCCCTCTAGGAACCACACCTCTGGCTCAGGCCCTGGGCAGGAATCCACACTTAGATCAGGGACCCTTGCAGACTAAGCCGCTCCAGCCTCGCTTCTGCATGACCTGCCCCAGGGGAGGGCCCAGAACCAGTGAGCGGCACCTGGCTGGGCACCTCCATGTCAGTTGTGGGGGCCAGGCAGGTAGAAAAGTCTTATTAACCCCTTGAGATCTTCCTGAACTGTTTCAGCATTTTACCATGAGCACTGATAGGTTCACCTTCATGAAGGTGAAAGAGGAGAGTGAAAAAGCTGGCTTAAAATTCAACATTCAAAAAACAGAGACCATGGCATCTGGTCCCATCACTTCACGGCAAACAGAAGGGAAAATGTGGGAGTGGGGACAGGTTCCATTTCCTTTGGCTGCAAAATCAATGCAGATGGTGACCACAGCCACGAAAGTGAAAGACGCTTGCTCCTTGGAAGAGTAGTTATGTCAAACCTAGATGGTGTTTTAAAAAGCAGAGACATCACTTTGCCAACAAAGGTCCATCTCATCAAGGCTATGATTTTTCCAGTGGTCATGTATGGATGTGAGAGTTGGACCATTAAGAAGGCTGAGCGCCAAAGAACTGATGCTTTTGAACTGTGGTGTTGGAGAAGACTCTTGAGAGTCCCTTGGACTGCAAGGAGATCCACCCAGTCCATCCTAAAGGAGATCAGTCCTGGGTGTTCACTGGAAGGACTGATGCTGAAGCTGAAACTCCAATACTTTGGCCACCTGATACGAAGAGCTGACTCTTATTAGAAAAGACCCTGATGCTGAGAAAGATTGAGGGTGGGAGGAGAAGGGGACAGCAGAGGATGAGATGGTCGGATGGCATCACCGACTCAATGGACAGGAGTTTGAGCACGCGCCGTGAGTTGGTGATGGACAGGGAAGCCCGTCGTGCTGCAGTCCATGGGGTCGCAAAGTTGGACAGGACTGAGCGACTGAACAGCAATAACAACAATTGATTGGTCCTATAATCTAAAAAACAAACATATTAGGGGAAACATTTTCAACGAAAGTCTCTCAAGATCTCTCCAAAGGCCCAGTGGCAATGAGCCTAAAACTTGCTCAGGGGTGCTGGGCTGCTGAGCTTGTGGAGAGGGCGGTGCGGGGCTGGCGGAAACGACCCCCTCCTCCCACCTGCCCCTGCCCAAGCCAGCCACGGGGCCAGCAGAGTGCCCTTCCTCCCTGGTCTCTGCTGTCCTGCACAGCCAGCCCAAGGACGCCAGTTCCCAGGGATGCCCCCACGATGGCATCAGAGGTGAGGGGATGCCCCAGCTGTGACCATTCGCAGCCCAGACCCCTGGCGCATTCCTTGTGCAGGGATGGGAACGTGTCCCAAGAGTGGTCAGTGACAGCCCTTGGCGGCACTTATGTTGAAACAGTTGGGGGACGTCGGCATTCTCTCTGCTGGTCCAGGTCAGCCTGGAGCTGCTGGTGGCTACCTTCCCATCAGCCCAGGTGAGGCGGCCTGAGAATGAAGCGGTGGAGGAAATCAGAGCCAGCGGAAGGCAATGCCTTGCTGCATGCCCTCAGGCCAAGTATATGCCTCCATTGCTTCATCTGTCAACATCAAACAGCATGTGAGCATCTGACGCCAGCCATGCCTAAAACCCCAGGGCTTGCCAGTTACAAGAATCAACAAGTCCCCCTACCCTTTGAGCCTGGCCTTCCATCACAGGCAACAAATGGCAGGAGACTCAGCTATGTAACAGAGAAGCTCACTGCCTGGTTAGAAGGGCCCCAAGACAGAACTTCTCAGACGCTTGGGTCCTGGGGATGAAGGTTCACCGTGATGAAGAGGCCGCTGTTAATAGCTTCCCGTGACATCAACCACTTGGGGAAGGGGCGGGGCGGAATTTCTGGCAAATGGAACGAGGCACATGCCCCGTGAGCTAGCGAGGCTTGGGTGTTCCCGTTGACACCCTTCCTCGAGCAGAGCAGGGGCAGGTGCCAGAAAAAGCCATTCTATTTCCAGGCTCCCATGAGGGCCGTTTGGGAATCTCCTGGCCCAAGAAGACCACTCGGGGAGAAGGCTGTGTGCCCTCTATGGTCTGGCTGCCAACTGTGGGAGGGGCTGGACAGATGGAGGGAGCAGAAAGGGGCTCCAGGTGGAGGGTGCTGTAGGCACAAAGGCCTGGGACCCCCGCCCTCCCCATCACCAGCAACCGCCACCACCACGGCCCCTGTGTGGGCAATCTCCCTGCCAGGAGAGGAGCTTCACGGGCTCCATCCCGTTCAGCTTTCCCATCTGCTACAAGAAGCACAAGCTTCCATCCGTCCTAGTTACACATGGGAAAACTGGGGCTCACACAGGCTAAGGACTCTCTCAAGGTCACACAGCCAAGAGTCAAGATTCAAATCAAGGTGCCCGAGCCTGTGTTCTTGGTGGTGACGCTGGACTGCCTCCCAGGCTGGTCCTCTCTGGGCCCCCTTCCCTCATCTCTGGGGGGGTTGAGGGGTGCAGGAGGCCATGGAGAAGCAGGCCGGGGGCAGGAGGGAGACCGCAGATCACCCAGGCAATCCCCGTACACCCAGGGTCTTTCTGGCCCTCCCGCCCCCTGCCAAGCGGGGTTTCTCTCCTGGTTTTGGTTGCATAGCTCCCCGCCCCACCGTGTCCTCAGTCAAGCTTCAGACAGGCTTTCCCGTGGCCCAGACCCAGGCAACGTCCAGCGGGATCTCCCTCGGAAGGGGCCAAGTGGAAGGCTGGTACCGCCAGCCTCAGGATGCAGCCTTCACAGAGGTTCCCATGGCAACGTGGAACCACCTGTGCAGACAGCCTGCTGGGAGAGGCCAGCAGGGGCGGGATAGCCGCTTCCAGGGCAGGAAGACACCTGTTTGAAGTCTTGGTGCTCATAGATGATAACAAGAATGGAGGGCTAGCAGTTTTTTTAAGGAAAAAAAAAGAAATTAAGATATAACTGACATGAGGCCTTGTGTCAGGCTCAGGTACACCCTGAGGATTTGAGGCGTGTATACGCCGCGCCGCGGTCACCACCACGAGACCACATCCTCCAGCCCATCCCCACGCACAGCTGCAGGGCTCCTCCTGTGATGAGTGTTCAGGATCACGTTCAGCACACATTATCAACCGCAGAGCCGGCGCTTCCTCAGCACCGAGGCGGGCGGAGCGCGCAGGGCCGCCACCTGCATCTACTCAGGGAGCCCTGCCAGTCCTCCGCGGAGGTGCCATTCTTGCGCCCATCTCACGGAGGGGCATGCCGAGTCCTCGTGGCAGCAGGGGGCGCAGCTCGAGCGCTTGGACGGGCAGCGCCCCGTCCGGAATCGCTTCCGCGGCCGTGCGGGGCTGCAGTGCGAGGAGGAGATCTGCTCCTGGTTCTTCACTGCGGTCCTCACGCGTAGCTCACGGCTCGGTCCCCACAGGGGACGGTGAAGTAAACGGTGCTCGCGTTGCACGTTGGCATACGTGCGGCCACAGAGACACACCATGGAAGCCTTTTACACGCTGATTCGGAACGACCCACAGGCGCAGTGAGGTGAGCGCAAGGTGTGTGCGTGCTCAGCTGCAACCCGCCAGGCTCCTCCGTCCATGGGATTCTCCAGGCAAGAGTGCTGGAGTGGGCTGCCATTTCCTTCTCAGGGGGATGATCCCAACCCAGGGATGGAACCTGAGTCTCCTGCGTTGGCAGGCGGGCCCTTAAGTAGAAGAAAGGGATAAACTGGACCTCAGCAAAATGAAAGATGTGTGCGCTGCAGGGGACTCTGCCAGCAGGAAGAAAAGACAAGGCTCCGGCCGGGAGAAAGGACCTCCAACCCCGTCTCTAGGAGAACTTGTAACTAGAATAGACAGAGGACATTCCAAAGCCAACAGTGAGAAACCTAACGGTTCAGTTGGGAAACGGGCAAAGATTCTCGACACGGAGTTCTCGAAGCTGGATGGCAAATGAGCACGAGAAAAGAGGTTCCACATCGCTCTCCACTGGGAGAATGCAGGACAGGGCTCTGGTTAGATAGTACTATAAACCTCCTGAAATGGCTTTAAAAAAAAAGCTAACACTATCAAGGGTTGACAACGGCACAGAGCAACCGGAATTCTCAAACACCCTGGTGGGTAAGAAGCCAGCCACAGCAGTCTGGAAAAGAGTTTGGCAGTTTCTTAGCCGTTAAAATTTAGGCTTACATACAACTCAGCAATTGTACTCCTGGATATTTCTCCTAGAAAAACCAACACTTTAGGCTCATACAGAGACCTGTATGTGAACACACACACCAGCTTGATTTGTAAGAACCAGAGACGGGAAACCACCTGACTGTTCTTCAACAGGTGACTGAATAAACACACCAGGTGCCTCTACTGAACGGAATACTACAGAGCCATCAAAAGGAATGAATGAGTGATACGCAATAAATTAAATGGGTCTCAAAGGCATTGTGCGGAGCAAAAAAAAAAAAAAAAATGCCGGGCTCAGAAAGTTACGTACTGTATGATTCCATTTATCTAACACTGTCAGAGTGATATAATTACAGAGATAACAGATCAGCAGTTGCTAGGGCACAGGGCTGGGCAAGGGTGTGATTACAAAGCGTTTAATGTGCGAGAGTTGCTTTGTGGGGATTGGAACAGTGCTACATCCTGATGGTTACAACATCTATGCATGTGATAAAATTTCACAGAACTATGTACCAGAAAACAAAACAAAACAATTACTGCATGTAAAAACTGGTGAAATCCAAATAAGGTCTGATTTTGAGTTAATAATACTGCACCAATGTCAGTTTCCTGGTTTTGACAATGCGCCGTGATTATGTAAGATGTTATCACAGTGGGGAGCTGGGGGAAGCAGGGGAAAGGTCCATGGGAACTCGCTGTACTATTTTTGCAACTTCTCGTGAGTCTTGAAGTATCTCAAAATGGAAAAAAAAAATTAAGCAGTATTGTTTGGGGGCTACTTGGCTCAATTTGATTTTCTTTGCTGTAAAAAAAAATAATAATAACAAGGTAAAGAATGTGTGTGGAGTGAGGTCCATCTGTGTGATGTAAATGCAGGATTCCTGTTGGTGACAGAATGCGGTATTTCTGGAAACAGACACAGGGGGCTGGGAATGCTGGAGCCACGCGGAGGGCAGCTGGACGGCGGGGGCGCGGGGGCCCGAGAGAGAGACCTGACTTTTCAGTTTTCCTCTTGAAACGTTCACCTTTCATGCTGTGGCTGTCTATCAGCCTTTGCAACTTTTCAGGTCGTTTTTTGAAACCTGAGGGTGGGATCTGCGGTCCTGGGGGAGAGGAGCCATCTGTCTGCCTCCGAGAGGCTGCAAGGACAGCCCAGGAGGGAGAGGCAGTGTCCTGGGGACCAAGACTTTATCAGGAAGGTGGTTATTTTCCTGAGTTCACGGGAGGCTGGGAGCACAGAAGAGTAACTGACGGGGCAGGGAGGGCACCCGCTCCTGCGGGTGGGGCTGGGAAGCGATGCTAACCTAAGCGGGGAGAAGTCAGCATCATGGGGACCTCCCGGGAAGAGGGGAGGGGAAGGGGCTGGGGGGCAGGGGTGAGGAGGAGCCAGTGTCAGTGACACGGGTGTGCCCAGTTTCAACAGTTTCAACGACTCAGGCATTTGTGTTCTATGCACTCTTCTGTATGCATGTGAGACAAAAGGTTATAAGACAGAGGTTTAAAAAAAAATAAAACGAAAGGAAGGCCACCTTGAGAATGGGAGAAAGTATTTGCAAACCACCTGTATGATAAGGGGTTAATATCCAGCATATATAAAGAACTCCTGCAACTCAACGACAATGAAAAGCAAAAACCAGACTTTAAAAATGGTCAAAGGAGTTGAGCAGACAAGTCTCCAAAGAAGATACTCAGATGGCCAAGGAGTACTTGGAAAGATGCTCAGCGGGACCGACTGTTAGCGAAATGCAAATCAGTGAAATACCACGTCCGATCCATCAGGATGGCTACTGAAATACCAGGACGACAGAAGAACAAGCACCAGAAAGAAACCATTGCTGGGAGCACATGGAGAAACTGGAACATTTGCTCAGCGCTGGTGGGCATGGAAAACGGATGGCAGTTCCTTAAAAAACTAAAAACAGACTTCTTGTGTGACCCAGCCATTCTACTTCTGGATGTGTATCCAAAAGAAGTGACAGCAGAATCTTGAGGAGATATTTGTACACCCTTGTTCATAGCACCATTACTCACAGCCCCAAAGCGGAAGCGACCCAAGGGCGCATAAGCAGAATGTGGTCTACCCATACAATGGAATATTACTCAGTCTTTAAAGGGAGGAAATTCTGACACAGGCTTACAACACCAGTGAACCCCGAGGACATGGTGCTCGTGGAAATCAGCCGGTCACAAAAGGATAAATAGTGCATGATCCTGCTACGTGAAGCCCTTAGAACAGTTGAATGCATAGAGAGTGAACGGTGGCTCCCAGGGGGTTGGGGGGGGGCATTAGTGGTTAACGGGGCAGAGATTCAGTCTGGGAAGATGAGAAAGTTCTGGAGATGGAGGTGCTGACGGCTACACAACAGGGTCGATGTACTTAACGCCACTAAAG
Source organism: Alces alces (assembly GCA_015832495.2). NCBI lineage: Eukaryota > Metazoa > Chordata > Mammalia > Artiodactyla > Cervidae > Alces > Alces alces. The sequence continues at coordinate 2,642,022 of JADEYB020000014.1, read as the reverse complement.
CAGACACACAAAGTGGTAAAAGTGATGAAGTTCACGCTCTATCTATTTTCCCACAGTCAGTTTGAGGGCAGGAGGAGATGGGGACGATGGAGGGTGAGACGGTTGGGTGGTATCACAGGATCGATGGACATGAGTTTGAGCAAACTCCGGGAGGTGGTGAAGGACAGGGAGGCCTGGCGTGCCGCGGTCCAGGGGTCGCAAAGAGTCAGACATGACTGAGTGACTGAACGACAACAGAAACAAACAAGCCAGTGGAAGGAATGTGGACTGGCCTCTAACTGGACCGGAAGTGGGGGCCTGAGACCGCCGCGCCTGGCCTCCTCCCCCAGCGAGGGCATGTCAGCAGTGGCCGCGAATGCAGGGCTGGCGAGGCTCAGAGGCCAGGCCGGCCTGCTCACGGGGGTGAAGGCCTCAGAGCTCTCGTGGCTCTGTGAGGGGCCACGGACTTCTCCTCCCAGCCCGAGGTAGGAGGATCTGCGTTCCTTCTCCTCTGGACCCTTCTGCTTTCAGGCCGGAGTGGAGGGTAAAACAGGCCCCTCCTGGGAAGAGCGGTCTCACCAAGCAGACTTCTCAGCGCCTTCCCAGGCGCACCATCTCCTCGGGGCTCCGTCGACGCTGTGCTGAAGGGGTGGGGAGCTCTCCTCCTGGGAGGATCAGACCCCTCCTTCTGGGCCAGTCTCCCTGCCCTGTAGCTCCTCCGCGCACCCCCACCCCCCGCCCAGCTTTGGATTCAGGTCCAGACGCCACTGTGAATCTGGAGCCTCTGGCGGACCTGCCCAGCCTCAGCCTCTTGTCCGCGTCGCGGGGGTGAACAGAGCCCAGCCTCCAGGCCACGCCACTGTGAGGACAGGAATGCGTCGTGTCCTTCAGGGTGTGGACTCCAGGCCGGGATTCTGGGGGTGAAATTCCGGCTCTGCAGTTCCCTGGCTGAGTGGCCTGGGGGGGTGACCTACCCTTTCTAGGCCTCAATGTGCCCATCTGAAAAGTGGGTGTAACTCCAGGACAGACCGGGTCAGGACTGTCGAGAGGGTGAATCCATTAACAGGCGTAAGAGTCTCATGGGGTGCTGGCTCCCGGCAAGCACCCAGCACATGTGAGCTATTCCTTTGTTATGTTTGGGGGAAGGAAACTGGGGGTGGGGTGGAGGGTGGTCTGTGTGAGGCTCACAGCCCTGGCATTCGCAGTCCCGGCCCGGCGTGCAAACGCTTTCACCTGCAGCCCCTCTCCCAGGGACCGCGAACAGGACTACGGGGTCTCGGGGCTTCCGCTGGCTGCACCCAGCCTCCCCAGGCCTGGTTCCCTGACCCCCCCGCCCCTTCAGCCCAAGTCCATCTGGCCTGAGCCCTGGGCAGCCCAAACCCTCCTGGAGAAGGACTCTGGCCGCAGCAGGGACCCAGAGCCCAGGGGCTGGGCGGGAGGAACGGTGTCTGGGGAGGTGGGACGGCGGGGTGTGCCGAGTCCGACACAGAGGCGGCCCCCTTCTGCCTCGAACCCCAGCTCCGCGTGGTCTCCTTTGCATTTCCCGGGGCGAGCCACGGGGCTCGCTGACCTTCAGGCTGCTCCTCTGCCAGAGGTTTGTTCCGGGGGAGGGCGGTCCCTGCTCCTGGCAGTGTCTGCTGGCTCCGCTGCCGTGGGGGCCTGGGAGAGGCATTACCAAGGCGGTGTGTGCGTGCCCGCGGCTGCGGGGAAGCTCGGCGGGAGGAGGGGGCGGGGTCCTGGGTTCCCCCCACCTCCTCCTCATGGGCTGCAGGGGCCTCCTCAGGGAGCAGAGGCGGGGTTCCCAGCGCCGGTGTCCCAGAATCCGGCCCCGTGTCCCTTCTGCCGGACTCCGCTGGACACGCAGCAGGGCCCAGGTTCAAGGGGAAGGAGGGTCCACGTCACACCAGGGGTCTCGATGGAAGGGCTGACAAAGAATCCGGGCATCGTGTCTCCAGACTGACACCCTTAACCTCTGGGGCAAGTCTTGGAGAACATGGGGTTCGAGATGCTCTAACGGGCAGGCATCACGGCAGCTGAAAACCTCCTTGTTGTCTGTGACGACACCAACCCCAGTGTACAAGGGCCTGAGGCGGAGGTTCCCGAGTGTTTGTTCAGGGGCTTACTCTGCTGAAGTGTTGATTTAGCCTGAACGGAGAGATTTTCATGTTAAAAAAAAATTACCAACATTTCTTGAATGGTACGTTTTAGTTTAAAAAAAAAAAATCCAGATTTCTAGGAAACCTGTAAGATTTGGTAACCCTCGTTCCCTGATGAGGTCACTGGGTGGGGTGAGAAACAGCCACTCTGGTAAATCCTCTGGTTCCCCGCGGTCCCCCACATTTTGAGCTGGCCCCTGTGGGCCCTTGAGCTGGCAAAGTCTGGGTCACTAATTCTAAGACATCAAAAGAGACTGGGGAATAGCCACTCCACTGGGGCTCTCAGCGAAGAGGAGTGTGCAGCTGGGAGACCCATGAGGGGCACCTCAATGAAGCCCTTGGGAGAACTTCAGCTCCGTGGGGGGGCGGATAATCCTGGAAGGCTTCCCAGGGGAGGTGACCCTGAGTTGAGTCTTGAAAGAACAGATTTGGAAACACTCAGGACTCTAGAAGGTAGTGAGTTTCATCTCCAGATGGACATCTGAACACTGAGATCACGAAGGACACAACAGCAAGGCGCCTTCCCTGGGTTCCCAATCTCTGTGGTCCCCAGTCCAGGCACCTCATTTCCTGGTGAGAACGGAGAGCAAAAACTGGGACTCTAAGTAGGCAGGGGTTTTGAAGGGCACCCAAAGACACCGGGCCCTCCAGGCACTGTCCTCCCCGATGGGCCACACTGCCACAGATCCCACCGTCAGCACCGCCCTGGAGACTGCGGCATTCTGCGGGGAGCACACGTGACTCGTCGGGCGGGGACGGGTGTTTACACAGGTCGCTCATTTGCCTCTGAATATGAGACATGCTCCGTTGCTCTGTCGTGTCTGACTCCGTGACCCCATGGACGGTAGCCCGCCAGGCTCCTCTGGAGCGGGTTGCCATGCCCTCCTCCAGGGGATCTTCCCTATCCAGGGATCGAACCTGCTGGAAGCCCTGAGCGCCGCGGGGTACCGGGGGGCCCAGGGACCAGGAAAGGGCAAGACCCAGGGGGGCTTCGAGGCTCCAGGGCCACCGTTCAGCAGGCGCCCCGCAAGTCCCCGAGTGTCCCTTTTGACTCTGCCATTTCCTGAGGCAGCCTCCTCACACAAAGGTCCTGGGAGGTCAGAATCTCCTAAGTCTAATCTCCCAGGATTCTCATGGATTCTAAGAATTCTAAGGATTCTTTATTAAATATTGTCTTTCCATGGTATTTTTGAAAATCACGCAAAGATACTGTGGTTCTGATTCCACTTCTAGGCTCCAAGGGTTTAAGACTCGTTCTCCAGGGTCTAAGCTTTTACATCCAGCCCTTGTAAGATTTTATGTGCCCATTGTACTTTCTCATCTAGACCCATAGCTGGAACCTCACAAATGCAGTGAAGTCAGTGACTTATTTGTATGCTACCCACACTGTGATTTTTCTTTAAACCTAAGTAAATTAAAATTGAATATTTTTCTTTTAATTTCACCTCATTCTAAATAATGACGATATCTGTGAAATTGTGGATTTGATGTGTGAACCGCTACTTTTCTAAAAACATACCAAAGAAGCTTTGGTAATGTAGATCCTGGCACCCCCTCAAACCACCCCAGGCACCAGCAGCAATTTGGATACCACATTTCAGAAGCCGCTGTGCAAAGTGCCAGCCCCTCATTCCTTCAGGGAAGGAAGCGTGGAAACACCCTCTTGCAAGTGGGCAGCAGGTCGCCGCCCCCAGGGCAGTTCAGTGGGCATGAGAATGTGAGGTCCACCCATACAGGGGTCTCTGCGCAAGGCTGGGCAGCCCTGCTGCGGGCAGAGGTCAGAGCTGGGCGGTTGGGTGCCCTTCTGAGCTCTCGGCCCTGAGGCTGGCGTGGGGCTGGAGCCTCCCGGGGATGCTATGCAATCGCGCCGTCTAGTGGCCAAAATGCAGGCCACGAAGGAGAGAAGCCGGGAGGGGTCAGCTTAAGAGAACTGTAGGTGAGACACAGGGGCAGACGATGGAGGCACACAGCAAGCTGGCAGCTGATCAGATACTAAACAGGCAGGACAGACAGAACTTCAGCATCCCTCCATGGGTCACTGGTTAAAAACTCACAGTGCAGGCGCTGCCAAGGATGCTATAAAGATATGCTATGGATACGGAAGGATGCTCAGTTGAGAGGGGAAGGAGTCCCCATCAAAGCAACTCCATGCAGCTTATGCAGATGTGAGTGCAAACCCACCTTGGGTCCATCTAGGAGGGAGCGGCTGGTACATCTTCCCCATCCACGCCGCGGCTGGAGCCAGAACCCAGCACTCACTCAGCCCGCTCCCCCACCCCTTCCCCTGGCTCCCACTGCCCTGCGCCTCTCCGCCTCCAGGACTGCCACCTTGAGCAGAGCTAGCATCACCTCAGCCAAGAGAGCGGTCCGAATGCCAGCCAGAGCACGCGGCCTCCGGACGCAGGCCCCCAGCAGGCCCCTGTCCCTCTCTGCTGGCCCGCTCTCGGAGCCCTGACCCTCGCTCTCCGAGCTCCTGCCACTTCCTCCGGCCCCTGCGTCTTCGCGCGTGCTGCCCCCCGAGCCTAAAACACGCCGGGCTCGGCCCCTCTCCTGTCCGAAACGTCTCCTCAAACTCCAGGCCTGGGCACGGTGTCACTTCCCCAGAGGTAATGGAATTTCATCTTCGCATTTTCTGATTTATCTGGGGGAACAAGTGGTATCGTGATATAATGAGAAGAAAGTAAAATTATAAACATTTAAAACAAAATCAAGTGTGTAGATCACTGGCACCCGGTGAATTGAAAGAAGGGAGAGCTCATTGTGACTGGAAATCTGGGTTCCCAGGGAGGTGAGGACCAGAAGGATGGAAACATTAATCACGGGAAAGGAAAACATGTGAGCACAGACGTGGGCGGGGCAGCCGGAGGAGGCACCTGGGGTTCTGTCTGCCTGGCACATTTAGTTCTGGTTGCAAATCCTCTTTCCCTCTCAGGATCCAGCCTTCCCACATTCTCAGTGTTCGCGGTGAGGCTGATTTGCAACACGGGTGTTATGAATTGGTCTGAGCCAATGAGAGCCTTTCCTGGGATTTTTGCCCTTTTTTGCCCCCTCTGTTAAAGAGGGTGCTGCCTTTCCACTGGAGCTGCTAAGCTGGCAGGATGTATGCCAGATCCCCCTTGCCGGAGCAAAGGCAAAGCCTGAGCATAAACCTCTGTCTTAGAGGGAGTCACACTCATGAGAAACGTGTTGGAGCGTCTGGATCCAGCCACACCTGAAGTCATTTCCCTCTGAAAGTTTTAGATCTGTGAACCAATAAATGTCCCCTCTTTTCAGGACTGGGCTAGTTTGCCATTTGTTCAGTTTCTGACTTCCGTGCTCATCTGGGGTGGGGCAGGGGGCAGAGGATGGTGGCAGAGACTTGCTGTGGAAAGCAGGGAGGGGCCGGAGCAGAAGCGGCAGAGCAACAAATGTGGCGGCCGTTTCTTGCAGGCAAGACTTTTATTCCCAGCGGACTGAAGCGTCTAGTGTGGGAACTGCAGAGTCTGAACATATGAGCCAACCCAGAAATCTGAAACAACGAAATGCCCTCTCCCCTGACTGCCCACAGGCCACAGTCTCTCTCATCCATCCAGAAATCCTTTGAAAGGACACCCAAGGATGGGAATGGCCTGGGGCAGCTCCCGTTCTTGGCTTCTTGGGGCTCTGGAAGGAAGCCTTCTGAGTCTTCCCAGACCACACTGGGAAGGCCAAGACTCCACAAGACAACTGGGCAGGGGATGAAATGGTGAGGGTGGGATCAGCTGGAGCATTTTCCACGGCTCTCTGCCCGCTCGGGCATCGTCTGACTGTTCCCGAGGGCCTCTGGTCGGGCAGGGGGATGCTGTGGGGGTGGATGCTGCTTCTGGCCTAAATCAGGCTCCTCCTAGGAGCTGCGTGAGGGCATGATGCACAGGAATTCTGCAAGCCCCAGACAGCACCAGGGTCGTGTGTCCCCCACGACGACCAACAGGAGTGCCTGGCACAGGGTCATGCAAAAGGGATTAACTCTCTTTCAGAAAACAGAGCCCAAGTCCTTGCTGGGAGTGAGCAGGGCAGGAGCTCACAGGACTGAGGTGGGCGAGCACGCGTGTCACCGCTGTCTCGGCAGGGCTCCGCACTGCCCCCACCCCCACAGCCATCTCATCCGGCCCCCGCGAGGGCACCACTGCCTCCGAAACCAGCCTGGGACCAGCCACAGCTTCCCAGCTTCTACAGCTGCAGCTGTGAGTGAGCGAAGGTCAACAGAGAGAGGAAAATATCTGTGAAAAGTTGATGCCCTTTCGTGATAAAAACTCTAAGGAAAAAATAGTATCAAAGAGAAGTGCCTTAATCTGAGAAAGAATATCTGACAAACACACAGACACATACTGACAGACAGACAGACACACACACACATGTGCACTCACAGAGCTAACATCATTGCTGGTGAAATAGCGAGTGATTTTCTCCTAAGGATCCCCTAGGATCAAGAAAAGGATGTCCATCACTGACAATTCTACTCAAGACTGTATGGTAGGACCCAGTCATCTCAACAAGGCAACAAATAAAAATAAAACAAACAAGGATTGGAACGGAAACATACAAACTGTCATTATTTCAGGTGAGAAAACTGTGCGTGGAAAAACCCCAAATAATCTACAAAATATTAGAATGAATGAGTAAATATAGCAAGGTTGCTGGATATAATCAATGCACAAAAATTAATTGAATTTTTATAAACTAGCAACATTTAGAAAGTGAAAATTTTTTAAGTCATTTATAATAATATCAAGAACCATCAAATCTTATGAATAAATCTAATCAAAGAGGTGCAAGACCCAACACTAAAAACTATTAAACACTGGAGAGAAACTGATCAGTCGTGTCTGACTTTGCGACCCCGTGGACTGCAGCCCGCCAGACTCCTCTGTCCATGGAGTTCTCCAGGCCAGAATACTGGAGTGGGCTGCCATTGCCTTCTCCAGGGGACCTTCCCCACCCAGGGATTGAACCCAGGTCTCCTGCGCTGCAGGCAGACTCTTTACCAGCTGAGCCCCTAGGGAAGCCAGGGAAACTACAGAACTTACACCTAAATAAACTGAGGGATACACCACGTTCACTAACTGGTCAATTTAGTATTATTATTATTATTTTTTTAAAATTTTATTTATTTATTTGGCTGCTCTGGGTCTTAGTTGTAGCATGTGGGATCTAGCTCCCTGACCAGGGGACGAACCTGGGCCTCCTGCACTGTGAGCTCAGAGTCTTAGCCACTGGACCACCAGGGAAGTCCCTCAACTTAGTATTATTAGATGTCAATCCTCCCCAAATAGGTTTGTATACAGCTGGTCCTGACTGAGGGTTTTTTTGGACTTTTGTTGTTGTTCAGTCACTAGGTCTTGTCTGACTCTTCATGACCCCATGGACTGCAGCACGCCGGGCTTCCCTGACCTTCACTGTCTCCCAGAGTTTGCTCAGATTCATGTCCATTGAGTCAGTGATGATAACATCCATCTCATCCTCTGTTGCCCCCTTCTCCTCCTGCCTTCAATCTTTCCCAACATCAGGGTCTTTTCCAATGAGCTGTCTCTTCACATCAGGTGGCCAAAGTATTGGAGCTTCAGCTTCAACATCAGTCCTTCCAATGAATATTCAGGACTGATTTCCTTTAGGATGGACTGGTTTCATCTCCTTGCAGCCCAAGGGACTCTCAAGAGTCTTCTCCGGCCCCGTGCTGGACCGAACGTGCCGAGTGTGCGCAAAGACGTTCGAGATGGAAGCTGCCTTAAACGCTCACATGCGGACCCACGGCGTGGCCTTCATCAAATCCAAGAGAGTGAGCTCTGCGGAGAAATAGCCGCCCCACCTGCACCCCCCACACCGGTCCACATTGGAAGCAAAGAGACGTTTTTGTTACGCCGCGGAATCACAGTTAACAGTACTGTCCAGGCTGTTGCAATATATCTCCCTCCTCCCCTTC
>JADEYB020000014.1:2619667-2632824 GCA_015832495.2 Alces alces | reverse complement strand
TCCAACACCACAGTTCAAAAGCATCAATTCTTTGGTGCTCAGCTTTCTTTATGGTCCAACTCTCACATCCATTCATGACTACTAGAAAAACCATAGCTTTGACTAGATGGACCTTTGTTGGCAAAGTAGTAGGTTAGCTGTATTAAATGCACTTTCCACTTAACCATATTTTCAGTAGTGCGTTATCAGGAGGTAATTCCAGCTTAAAGTGAGGAAGATCTGTATTCAGTGAATGCCCAGTCAGTATCCCAGCAGGCGTTTTTGAGGAAATTGACATGACACTTTTAAAATGTATATGGACATTCAAAGGCTCTACAGTAGGTCAGACCAATCTCAAAAAAACAAAAACACAAAGCTGGAGGGCTTATACCACCAGATGTCAGGAGTTTTCATAACTCCACAGTAGGTAAGACAGTGTGGGATGGCACGACAGTCAAAGGGACCAGAGCACGGAGCCCAGAAGGAGCTTGCGGGCAGTTGACACATTCCGTCAGCTGATTTACAGCAAAGACGCGCTACAATCCAGTGTGGGAAAGAGGGCCTTTTTAGTAACTAGTATCAGCTCAGTTGGATATAATCATATGGGGGGAAGAAATGAACCTTCCTCATGGCACAGACAAATACTAATTTAGCCTCAGATCTACAGTAAAATGATAATTCTCCCAGAAAAAAAAAAATAGAATATCTTCATGACCCTGAGGCATGCAAATATTCCTTAAAACAGGTTGAGAGAAGATGCTTGCAGTATATCTGCGAATGAGAACTCACATCTAGAATATATAATGAACTTTTATAAATTAGTAAGAAACCAGGGAACACCCCAGTTTCAAAAATGAGTAAAAACTTGCACAGCCACCACAAAGTTGAGGACACTTGAACGACCGGGAAGCAAGACGCGTTGCGGGCCTTCATGGACCCGCTGACTGAACCTCGGGAGGGCAGCATCCCACCCCCCACCGCACCGCCCCGCTGGCCAGTGCGTGTGGGGGGCCCGAGAGGTCTGCCTTCCGGGGGCGCTTGTCGGTCAGCCCCAGAAGTGCCCCGCCGACGTCTGCCTCGGCTCCAGAAGCAGGGCGGCCCACATCCGGGATGCAGCGGGGCCCACTGTTTCCACCGCCGTGGCCGCTGGGAAGGCAGGGTCGCCCCGGGGCTCCCCGCTGGCCGACGGGGCTCTGTCGGCCTGCGTCGCCCACCAGCTTCTCCCTCCGGCCCGTTCGGTCCCTCTCCCTTTCTCCTCTCAGACGCTGGTCCCTCACAGACGCCTGGCAGCCCAGACTCCGTCACCGCACCGGCTTGTGGCCTCAGAGCAGCCGGAACGCTCAGGAGGTACCGCCTGGCTCGGAAGTTCTTCCCCTTCAGATCGCGGTCTGACAGCGTCTACGGAGAGCCAGGGCACAAAGACACCCTGCCGCCCGGCAAACTCCCCCGGGTGGACGCCGCTCCGATCACTGCGCTGCCCGCAAAAGCCTTGTCCACAGAGGCTTTATTCCTGGCAGCCCAGACTGGCAACCTTCCAAATGGCCTCCCGCGAGAGAAGGGATTAATCCATGGTGGCAACGCCTCATCGCACCTTGACAGGAAAAAGCTGTTTTGAACACCACTTGGACGAATTTCACCGGCGATATATGCTGCCCTGAAGACGCCAGCCCCGGGATGGTGTATGCCGTGGGACTCCCCTCAGGTGCCATCGGGAACCAGGCTCACCCCACCTGTGAGGACAGAGCCAATGAGGTGGGGAGTCGGTGCTGGAGGGACGTTCTGGAAGCTGGAGGAGCCCCATACCCCGGTGTGAGCACACGTGGCTATGCACACACATGTGTGTGTGTGTGCGCGCGCACGTGTGTGTGTTAGCTGCTCAGCCATGTTGGAGTCTCTGCAGCCCCATGGACTGTAGCCTCCAGGCTCCTCTGGCCATGGGGTTCTCCACGCAAGACTACTGGAGTGGGTAGCCATTTCCTTCTCCACGGGTTCTTCCCGACCCAGGGGTCGAACCTGAGTCTCCTGCCTTGCAGGCGGATTCTCGATCGCCGGAGCCACCAGGGAAGCCCAGGCACATGTATACATGTGCAAAAACTGGTGAATCTCTACAACTAAGACCTGTGCCTTTACTGAATGCTGCACCTCGATAAAGAAAATAAGGTTAAAAGAAAGAAAAAAACATTTAAGAAGGCCCAGGCCTCTATAATGAGCCACGTTTATTGAGAACTTGATCTGTTCCAGGTCCAGGGCTTGACATGCAGTAGCTCGTATACTCCTCACACGGACACACGGACACACGGACACACCCCGACAGACACACCAACATATACTCCAGCATTCACACGCGTCCCTACACACAGAAACACACACCCACCAGCGACAGGGCACAGCTGAGCGTGCAGCCCCAGAGCCCGCTGTGCAAACGCCCTGTGCTCCTGTCTTCCGTCTTTGATGTGGTCACACACCCATTAGCGCAGGTCCGCGTGCACCCAGGGCCCCCTGCGTGCAAGGACTGGCCGTCGATCAGCCGGCTCTGCAGGGGGAGGACACACCTACAGGGCAGAGATTGCTAGGCCGAATGGATGCTGGGGTGCAGACCTGGAACCTGGGACAGGTTCGGACAGCTTTCGGTGTGAGCTCAGATTTCGTCCTCTACAGCCTAGGGAGAGGGGCGACCGTCGTGCCAGTTTCCCTCAACCCCCGAGAAACCATGCACCACTCTTGTCCTTTGTGTTTGAAACGTGGGGAAAGCCGTGATTCCCTTCACAGGATTGGCGGGTTTCGGGCTCGGAGGACCCTCAGTCACCAAGCTGCGAGAGGCTCCAAGTTGGCAAGTGGTGGCTCAGTCACCCAGGGACGGTGGACCAGACCCCACTCAGAAATAAGATTTTATCTACCCCCAACACAGCTGTTCACGCAGAGGCCTGGGAAACCAGGAAGGTGGGAGGAGAAGCAAAAAGCAGCCCTGTTTCCTCCCGGCATCTTCAGAGAAGCCCCTCCCTGCAGACCGAGCCCCGCAGCGCAGCTCCTGTTGAAGGGATGCCGAGTCCTGGCCTGCCTTCTTGCCTGAGGCCGGACAAACATGCAAATAAGAACCACGCTGGCGAATTCCTCCACCCACACTCAGGACCACATCCCCTCCTGAGGGAGCGGAAGGGAACTCAGACCTCATGAGCCCCACCCCCGGGACCCAGGCAAAACACATTCCTGAAGGTCTAGGGCTTCAGGCTGGGTGTCTGGGAACTCAGCGATGGAAAAGTCCCTGATCTCAGGGCCCCTGGAGAGGCCGTGGGCCCCACCACCCCAGACACTGAACTGAGGCATGGCCAGCCTGTGGTTAGGGCTCTTCTCAAGAGAAGCTGTCTTGGCAGGGGATGACAGGAGGTCTAGCACAGCCCAGACTTGCTGCCGTCCCTGAGACTGACATACCACTTCTTCTGTGATGACTTAGGACTTAATCCATGCAGCTGGGACCCCGGGCCCTCTGCACGCCTGCAGGGAAGGCGGAGGCAAGAGGATCTTGGTTTTGGTCACCTGGCCCAAGTTCAACGCCCCCTGGAAAATTGTGTAACACACACATACCAGACCCACGCCTGGTCTCTCTAGCACGCCAGTCCCTGGTCCTCCCACACCTTTGCTCAGTTCAGTCTGAACCCTGTGAACTCCAGTCTCCAGAGGCCTCGGGGTCCACCGGCAGGTTGGTTTTCCCGTGTGGGATCCACCGGCTTTGGTTGGCACCCAGGGTTCCCCTGCTTCGGGTTCCGACCTGAGCGCCCTGGCTTCAGCGCTGCGTCTGTCCTGTGTAATGGCACAGTGCCCGGAGGGGCAGATGGCGGCCCCACTGGTGTCTCCCAGCCCCACAAGCAGGAGCCAACTGACAGGGAGGCCCAGGCGGGGGCATGGCCCCAAACACAGCCAGAGGGCGGGGCTGCCTTGCAGCACCCTTGGATGCTTCCTGGCAGGAAAAATGAACTAACAACTGGACTCACCCAACTGACCCAGGCCCACCAGGGCCAGGTGTGGAGTCTGGACGGTGAGCCTGGTGATGGAAGGTGCTGGCCTCCGGACACTCCCGGTCCTTGGGGGAGGTCGACAGGCAAGGAAGGAACGAGCACGCAGCATGGGAGCTGTGCAAGAAGGTCACCGGGAGAGAAGTGGGCGCAGCTGGAGGGCAAGTGTGGCATCCAGGCGACCCTTAGAGGGCTGTGGTGTGAACTCCGGGAGCCCAGAGCCCAGCGGAGGGCACGGCACGCAGCGACCTGGGCGCCCTCTTCTCTGTCTCTCTGGGTCTCTGTCTCTCTGTCTCTGGGTCTCTGTCTCTGGGTCTCTATCTCTCTGTCTTTGGGTCTCTGTCTCTCTGTCTCTGTCTCTCTAGCTACAGGGCCCTACCTCCAAAGGAGCCCAGAGAAATGAGTAACTAGCTGTACTCTGCCCCCAAATCCCTAAACTCAAGAGAATTAGAAAGATTTCAGAGAGAATCGAATCCAATCTTCATAAGAAAACTTAAGATATAACTTACACACAGTAAAATGAATATATTTTCAATGGACAGCTTCCTGGCTCTTACATATGTGTACATGCATGTAACTGCCAACCAGATGAAGGTATGAAACATTTCCAGCTCCTCAGAAAGTTCCTCATGTCCTTTTCCAGTCAACTCCCACCTTCACCAAAGCAACCACTCATCTGAATCCTTTCATCAGTTTTGTTAAGTCATTCTGCAAATTCCTTTAAGTGAAATTACACAATATGTAGCCCCTTGAGTCTGACTTATCAAGCCCAGCATTAAGTTTACGCAATTTCTCAGGACTGTTGCATGTATCTGTAATTTGCTTCTTTTATTCCTGAGTTGCTGAGTAGTAGTCTATCAAAGTTGTTGCATGGGTATATCTCCATTGGTTTATTCATTCACCTGTTGATGTACACTTAGGTTATTTCCAGTTTTTAGTTATTATGAATAAAGATGCTATGAACTCTTATGTAAAAGTCTCTGTGTGGACCGGGGTTAAAGGACAAAGGAAATATTCTGGTACACATGGCTGACAACCCCCGTGACGACAGAGGCTTCGGGTATGGCTTGATCGGGAGGCTCACCACCCGACAGCCTGCACTCCGTCCCTCTGCCAGGCTTCCAGCCCTACCTTTCTGGGGCACGAGCCCTTCTCAGCCTCTTGGTCCTCTCCATCTGCACTTAGAGCGCGATCTTTCGCGTTTGCTTATCCAATCAGACACTCTTTATCCAGCAGACGCTGATGGAGCCAACTCTCTGCCAAGCGCTGAGCTCCAGGGGAGAACAATGCGTGAGCAAGCTCTGCCCGTCCCTCACGGAGCTTGTGAGCTAGCAGGAGTGGGAGAAGGACGGAGCCGGGGGCCCACAGGCAGCTCTCTGCAGGCCAGGAGCTCCACGTGAGAGGAGGGTTCCGGGAGAGGCGGGGGAGGGCTGTCAGTGGCTGCCCTACTCGGGGACAATAAAGTAAGACCACAAGGGTGTCTGTTGCTCCCAGCTCTCTGCTGTCTCTCTGCAGTCTCCCCGGGGCTGCCCAGAGGAAGCCTTCCAGGTGTCAGAGGTCCACACAGGGGCTGTTTGCTTGCCTCTGATCACAGACTTGTTTACGAAGCAAGGCTTGCGGAAAGCATTCCTTGTTCAAATAGATGATGAAAACCCTGCAGAAGTCCGTGTCCTTGACGGTTGGGGAACTCAGTGTTCCACATCAGTGTTGGTCTCTCCTTAAGAACCTCCGGCTCAGCCGCCAGGGCTGGTGGGATGGATTATCTGTCAGTTGAATTAAATGTGTCCTCAGGCTAGAGTCCTGGGGACTTCCAGGCGGGACCAATTTGTCCCCCAGGGAAGAGTTCTAAGGAAGATGGTGACCTCTCTCTCCTCCCTGTCACTTCAGGATGGATATTGTGCCCCAGGGAGTTTTTTCTCTCGGGCATCTGTTCATTTTACAACTCTCCTGTCCAGGCCTGGTACTCACCAGGCACTTGGGCCATGCTCTGGGGCACAGCAACGAACCTGCCTGACCCAACGGAGCTCACAGTCTGGTGGAGGAGACGGACACCCCCAGTCACCACTCGAGCGTTACATGCGTCAGTTCGGACCAAGCATCTGCCGCGGAAGAGAAGCATGGGGTCTTTGGGGAGCTGGTCGGGGTGACCTGGGATCAGCGACAGCTGGGATACAGGGATCGGAAGGCTGAGCACACGTGATGTGGGAAGGGGGGGCAAGCGAGAGGACGGTGCGTGCGCCGGCGCTGAGGGGAGACAGGTGGGTCAGGGCGTATCTGAGGGGCCACGAGAACCCAGCATGCGGGTGCAACGTGAGAGCCAGGAGAGAGATTCGGCGGGGACAGGGCAGTCACGCTGACCTGGTGGAGCCTCAGGCGTGCTGAGAGGCGCGAGGAGGGCCGGACACATCACTCTGTCTCCCTCCTCGCGTCGCCGCCCTCTGACCCTCCTGCTCCCCGAAGGGTCTTCCCTAAACAGCTCTTTGCCCATCACACCCCGCTTAGAACCTGCTAACGGCCCTTCGTGATGGACTGAGTGAGTGAAGTCGCTCGGTCGTGTCCGACTCTTTGCGACCCCATGGACTGTAGCCTACCAGGCTCCTCTGTCCATGGGATTTTCCAGGCAAGGGTACTGGAGTGGGTTGCCATTTCCTTCACCAGAGGTCATTGGAAGCAGCGGTTTATCGCCTTTCTTCTCCCTTGGGTAGTGTCACGCCATGAGCTCCTGTAGGGCAGGGGTCGGGCTAACCACCTTTTCTTGTGTTCCCAGCAATGGCCTGAGCTTGGGCCACCACCAGTCCCACGGCTTCCACTAATTAAGGGGGAACCCCATGCCCTGGTCCAGCCTGGCCGGACGCACAGAGGCTCCAGCTTAGACTCAGAGGAAGTGCTGGGCCCTGGGGTGATGTGTCTGGCTTCCCCAGCGGTCGTCCGAAGGGGGACGACAGTCACTTTCAGGGGAGTTCCGGCTGCAGGGGGTAAATCTGGACCCGTGAGAGACAGGCGATGGAAGAGGCTCTGTGATCGTTCCTCTGCTTTCCTCTCTCACACGCTGCGCCTCCCAGTGCTGTGGGTCCCGTCAGCTCCCCGGGGCCTTCCCGCGGCTCCCTGACCGCCTGCTGTGAGCACCTCAGCAGCGCACCTTGGGTTAGGGTTAGGGTTACCTAAGTTAGGCACCACAGCCTAAGACAAGGAGCAGAAACTGAGCGAGCTGTCAAACCGCAACCACTCAGAGTCAGAGGGGGCCTGGCCTCACGTGGTGCTGGAGACGGTGTGGAGCAGCGGGACTCCTGAATGCTGCGGATGGGGATGCAATGTGATACCGCCCCTTTGGAAAACAGTTTGGCAGTTTCTTAAAAAGTTAAATACACCCCTACCGGATGACCCAACCTCAGACGTGAATCTGAATGTCTTGTTGTTCAGTCGCTGAGTTGTGTCCGACTCTTTGCGACCCCACGGCCGGCAGCACACCAGGCCTCCCTGTCCTTCAGCAACTCCCGGAGTCTACTCAAACTCATGCAAACTGATTTAGACTAGCAGAAAGCAGGTCAGGGTTGCCTGGGGGCAGGGGTGGGGGGGAAATGGACTGCAAAGGGGCACAAGGAAACTTTTGGGGGGAACGGGACTGTCTGCCATGTTGCTTGTGCTAATGGTTTCATAGAACAGCTCAATAAAGACACTATTTAAAAGGGAGGGAAAAAAAAATCATGAGGTCCAACCAAAACCATAGAGATATGATAATGCCAATGTTATTTAAGGCATTTTAATGGGTAGAGGAATAAGGAAAGCTTCCAAATTCCTTTCATGCAACCAGCATGATTCTGATACCCAAAACCTGGCAAAAACAGCATGTTAATGAAGGGTGTGTGCACGGGTGGAGTTATTATTAACTGTAAATCAGCTACACTGCATCTGACCTAGTTTCAGAAGTTTTCTTTGTTTTCGGTTTTCACGAATTTAATTACGACGTGGCTCTGTGTGGATTTCTTTAGGCTTCCCCTGTGTGGGGAGACTGGCAACCAGGTAGGGCAGGAAGAGGAGGCACCCTGGCCTCTAAGACTGATGCCGACGACCGGGCTTCTCATTGGGGGGACCCGGAGCAGGAGAGGGTGCTCAGAGCCCCCTCGGGGGTCCCTGATGGCCCCGTGCAGCCTCTCTGCTCACACTGATCCTCGCCCACTCCCCACGCCCACAGCTCCAACCTCAGCATGTACCTCCATCTCCTGCCTCTTCTCTAAAAGCCTCCTGTTCCTGCAGTCTCCAGCCTCTCCCTGTGACCCACCCCCACCATGTGCTCATTCCCTGTCCCACGCTCTGCTCCCATCCGGCCCAGAGGACGAGGTGCACACTTAGGCACACAGCCCAGCAGGGCGGCCTCCCTCTCCACAACCCTGTGCCCCGGGGTTCAGATCCTGCTGGGGACCCACCACATCATTCGCGACGCTGCATCTCTGCAAGGCCAGTCACTCTGCCTGGGGTTCTGCCTTGCCTCTCACGGGCAGGCTGCGGGCTCTCCCCACTCGGCATGGGACCTGGCAGCAAGCAGATGCCCCTGGAGACATATTGGGAGAAGATGCTCCCAGACGTCGCTCCGTGGGGCTGGCCCTGCTCGAGATGCTCTACACCCGACTGTGTTCACAAGGAGGGCATGGCTCCTGAGGGACAGGAGTCATCCGAGCACGTTATCAAGCCAAGGGGACCGTGAGAGCCTCCCAGTTTGCAGCGAGCTAGTTGGTCAGAATGGTGACCTGGGGAACTCCAGAGTGCAGCTGGCCTCCGAAGAAAGGTAGTCTTGTTGACGGCTGTGCCCTTGAGCGGTGGATTCTCTAGGTGGCTAGTGCCGGCCTGCACTGAGATGCAGAAATAGATATTAAGATTTTCTAAGTGAAAAGGGCCCACAAGAAGAACCCACATCCTTTCAATAGAATGCCAACTAATAAATGTAGAGTGGATGACTGGAGTGAGAAGATACTCTTTGCAACCATTGCAGGAACAATCCATTTGAGCAAGACTCATCAAAGCATGCTAAACCTTGTGGGGGAACATTGGATGAGGTAGAGGATATTTGCATGACGGGAGAGTAGTCTCACTGTACAAATTATCTACTGATTACAAAGGGGAAAATCGTAACTTCACAGTGGAGACACCCGGACGACACCATTCTAGCCAAGAGATCAAAGTTAACATCACCGATAATGGGACAAATTCACATCCAGGGCTTCTTGATGAGGTCCCTGGAGAAAGACATCACTCCACTGCAGAGGAATTTCTGTTAGAAAGCATTATCTGAGTGAATCAGAAGGAAACACCAGGCAAGCTGGGGGACACTGCGAAATATTGGCCTGGACTCCTCTCAGGAAAGACAGATTGGGGCTTCCCCGGTGGCTCCGTGGTAGAGACTCCTCCACCTGCCAATGCAGAAGACGCGGGTTCGATCCCTGGTCTGGGAAGACCCCTCGTGCCGCGGAGCAACTGAGCCGTGCCCCACAGCTACGAGCCTGTGCTCTGCAACAAAAGAAGCCACCGCAGTGAGAAGAGCAGCCAAAAGTGGATAAATAAATAAAACTGTTTTATACAAAAGAAAGACAAATAAAGGCTGAGAAACTCTTCTGGATCAAAGGAAACTAAAGAGACATGAAAACTAAATACAGTACACGATTCCAGATTAGATTCTGGGCCAAAAAAAAAAAATTGCTAAACAAATATTATTGGGACAACTGGTGATATTTGAACGTTTGCAGATTAGATAATATTATCGTCTCGATGTTGATTGTACTGCAGTTGTGTAAATGAATGTTCTTATTCTTAGAAATAGTGAAGTATTTGGGGTAAAGAGCATCAGGTCTGTGATTTACTCTCAAATAGTTAAGAAGACACGAAATTGTACATGGCAATTTGTTGAATAATAACATATAAAATAGATAGTGATATGTATTAAATATATAACGTGCTATATAGAAAGGAAGGAAGGGAGGAAGACAGAGAAACAAAGGAAGGAAGAAAAGATAAGGAAATGGGCAGCACGCGACCATCGATGGGTCTGGGTGAAAGGGATATGGGAGTTCTGGGAGTTCTATGAATTATTCTTGCAACTTTTGGTTAGTTTGAAATCATTTCAAAATATGAAAGTAAAGAAAATAGCAGATACACTTGACCCCATTTGTAAGTGAGGAAACTGAGGCTCAGCGAGGTTATGTATATCAACAGGCCTGAGGATGCCCAGCCGTGGGTTTTGATTTGACTCCTAAGCTTCCTCCCCTCCACACTGGGGTTTGGTTCCAGGGCTGCCAACTGTCACCTGGCCGTGAGCACCTCAGAGCCCTGCCCGCTCTGAGTTCCTTGAACCTCTGGGAAAGCTGCCCAGAGTGTTGAGTTGGCCCAGAAACACCATCGACCATCTGGCCATCCCAAGGTTCTCAGTCCTGCCCACCTTTGCGGCTTTGCTCACAACGTTTCCTCCGACTTTTGAAGGGCTGGGCAGCAGCGAAGACGCAGACTCTGGGTTAGGCAGAATCCCAGTCGTGTGATTTGAGTCCGGGGCTTCAGCTCACTCCGTGGACCGCTTCTCTGTACCTCCTGGATGGGGCGGGGGCTACGCCGCGGTGCAGGATGTCCCGGTCGCGGCACCCACGAGACCCACGACCATCTTGTTAAGACGCAGATTTGGACTCGCAGGCTCCCAGCTGATGCTGTTGCTGCTGGTCCGATGACCACACTTGGAGGAGCAAGGAGCGTGTGCGTGCGGTGCCCTCAATGCCACGCCTTGTCCATAATCGATGTTCCACCGGTGCCACAGCGGCTCAGGCGGTCAAGAATCTGCCTGCGATGCAGGAGACCTGGCTCCAGTCCCTGGGTTGGGAAGATCCCCTGGAGAAAGAAGTGGCAACCTGCTCCAGTCTTCTTGCCTGGAGAGTCCTGTGGATAGAAAAGCCAGGAGGGCTGCGGCCCAAGGGGCTGCAAAGAGTCGGACAAGACTGAGCGACTCAGACAGCAACAGCAACGGTGGTAGAAACAATGCAGAGAATAACCAAAAGTCACCATCTCTGGAAATCCAGCCCAGGTATTCACTCCGACCCCTGGCTTTCTCTGATGAAGGGACATGCACCAGTTTATTAGCAGGGACAGATTTTTCTTTCTTCCGGGCACTGACTTCTAAGAGAAATCGATCACCTGGATCCTCAGATAAGGGCCTCCGATTAGAACAAAGGACCACGTCTTCAATCCTGCTCTGGAGGCCAGCCACGCGTGAGCCAACAAGAGCGGTCAGGCGGGGTCTCAGGCGCCGGCTGCGTTTGCAGCGCCCTCCTGTCTCAGGGGCCGCAGGCTCCCAGCTCCCCGCCTGCCCGCCGCACAGGGGCAGCAGTGCCCTCCCCACCGGACTGTCGTGACGGCCGCAGGCGGCACATGCCCATCATGATCACCCGCTCGGTGACAAGACCTTCAGCCTGCACCGGGTGAAACTGCTGAGTGACCAGCTGCTGACGGACCCCGGCCGGAGCTAAAAAGGACGTGTGTGGTCCTTACCGCAGACCTTGGAGGCAGATGCCGTGTTCACCACCAGTGCCCCACTCCGCAGACGAGAAAGGACCGTCCTGCCCCTGGTCAGGCGGCTGGCAGTGAGCACAGCTGGGTTCACCTGCAGGCAGCCAGGTCTTCCTTCTGACGGCGCCTCAGAGAAGACCCTGAATGCGTTTCCTCCCAGTCACCTGGGTCTAACGCACACCCTTACCAAGCCCAGGGCCTGGAGCTGACTGTCTTTTGCCGGAGGCATTTCTGCAAGGAACTCAGCCAGTTGGTTCTGGGAATGGTGCTTGCTGGTGATCTGGCTGGAGCTTGAGAAGCTGGAGAGGGAAGCAGGCTTGGCTGGGCCTTCACGAGCAGCCTTGTTCAGCGGCCCCATCCCGGAGCCTGTGGAGACCCCGGCCCCAGTGTGCAGCCGGATGTGACCTTGCGGCTGTCAGTCTGGCTGAATCGCTGCCCACCCCCCTACACCTTCCTCATCCCAGTGTGGTCCTGAGAATAGCCCTGGCTCTCCCCAAGCCCCTCTCACATAAATCCCTCCCTGGGGAAGGGGGGATTCGGTTCCTGGGCCAGGCACTGTGTGAGCACCAGTTTCATCCCGCCTGTGGCCAGCAAGGGAGAGGCTGTGAGCCCCCAGTTTACAGACGGGGCTCAGATGGAGGGGTGTGTGCGCTCTTGTGCGTGACTGACCCGGGGGCTAAGCCCTGGTTCCACCGTCCTCCTGCTCTGCTGGCTACCGTGACCTTGCGTCCACACACCTCCAAGAGCCCGCGCGTTTGTGTCAGTGGGAGGAGCGGCGCTGGGGTGCTCAGGAGACGGGGACCAGGGCCGTCCCCAGTCCTCGGGCCGGGGGCGCTGACTCAGCGCGAGTCCACATCCACGCCCAGGGACTGGCTTGGCGACTCCCGGCTGGTCAGAGCTAATCCTGGGCTGCTGCCGGGACCACGGAGAGCAGGGGCCCTCTTGCTGTTGAGGCAGACAGGACACTAGCCTGCAGCGGTGGGGGCACCTTAGCCACCCCACGGGGAGGGACCCACCTGCCGGGGAAGCCACGCCCGAGGGGAGCGGAGCCAAGGCACAGAGAGACTGACTGCTGACCGCATCCTCTGAGGCCCTGTAAGCGCCTGTTCACACTGCCCGAGACACGCAGCTCTTACCTCCCCGAGCAGCCCCTGCTGCTCCCGGCCTGAAGCGAAACCTCGCTGCAGCTTTCACTGACTGGTTCAGTCCTTCCAATCCGAGGGGCAGCAGAAGGCTCTGAGGGCAAGTGGACCTGGTTTCATAACCCAGCGCTGACATTTACTTGTCAAATCTCGATGAAAACTGGAAATATAGCCATGCAGGAGCTATTGCCAGTGCTTGACCCTGCGAGCCTGTCATATCGTCACTGTGGCTTTTGTTACCAGACTGAGGCCCAGACAGCAGGGACCTCAGGTTCCCCAGCACCCAGCCTGAGTGCTCAGGCACCCCAGTCATACCTGACTCTGTGCCACCCGTGGACCATAGACCACCAGGCTCCTCTGTCCGTGGGCCTCCTCCAGGCAAGAACACGAGTGGGCTGCCATGCCCTCCTCCAGGCAAGAACACGAGCGGGCTGCCATGCCCTCCTCCAGGCAAGAACACGAGCGGGCTGCCATGCCCTCCTCCAGG
>JADEYB020000014.1:2519688-2616360 GCA_015832495.2 Alces alces | reverse complement strand
CGGTGCTGTGCTGACCTCACTGTGTAGACGGTGCTGTGTAGGCCTCACTGTGTAGACGGTGCTGTGCTGACCTCACTGTGTAGACGGGGCTGTGCTGACCTCACTGTGTAGATGGGGCTGTGCTGACCTCACTGTGCTGACGGTGCTGTGCAGACCTCACTGTGTAGACGGTGCTGTGCTGACCTCACTGTGTAGACGGTGCTGTGTAGACCTCACTGTGCAGACGGTGCTGTGCTGACCTCACTGTGTAGCCGGTGCTGTGCTGACCTCACTGTGTAGACGGTGCTGTGTAGGCCTCACTGTGTAGACGGGGCTGTGCTGACCTCACTGTGTAGACGGTGCTGTGTTGGCCGCTCTGAGACCAGAAAGCTGCCACTTTAGTGCTTCTTCTCCAGTTAACCTAGGGAGTAACATCAAAGTGGCCTAAATTAGCACTGACTGGCTCACGGATGTTGCCTAACATAGGTACTCGATGTGAGAAGAAAAGATGGCAAAGGCACTTCCACTTCAGGTGTGTGCTGGGAGCGACCCTGAAGCATCTGCTCTTCTGAGCTGACGCTCATCAGGCAGTCTCAACAGAGCGCCCACTGTGGGGCCTGATTAAAGCCGGGCCGGTGTACGGGGAATCACGCCTGCCAGGCTTATGAATGACCACTTCCTGTCTCTGACCGCCGAGCCTATTTGGCTTCCACTTGCTTTCACTTGACCTCTCCTGACTGATTGTGAATTCTTATCTCCTGCCTCGAGCAGCTCCCCCTTTCCAATGGTCTCCAGATTTTGCCTGTCCTGACTCTGGGGTCCTGGCTGTCCTTCTCGGTCTTGGCCTCGCTTGCTCACCCCTCACTGCTGGTGGGTAAGCCGGGCCCGGAGCCCCCAGAGCAGGGAGGAGGCGGGCAGTGCTAACGGGACAGATGCGGTCTCCCCACCCCAGGCGCCTGCACCTCTTCCACAAGTGCCATCCCTCAGTCACCCTCCTCCACCAGAGCACCCCCAAGGCCGGGAAACGCTGACTTCCTGGGCCTGTCCTTGTCGCTCTCCGACAACACTCTCAGAGAACACGAGCTGTCGAAAGGCTTGAGAGCGGCCCTGAAGCCATCTGTTTCCTGCGGGGTGCTGACTCCGGGTGTGAGCTCCGAGGCGGCTGTCAACAGCCATTCTGCCTCTCACTTGCTGGGACTGGCGCTGGAGCCTGCCACCTAAGTTCATCACTTCCCCTTCTCGCCGGCACAGGCTCCTGTGCTCCTCCTGCCTCTGGCCATTCATGCTCAGCAGATAACTGCGGCCACGGCCCCGTGTGGAACACGGGCAGGGTTCTGAGCGAGCCAGATATAGCCTGTTATCGCTGCGGTTACAGTGTGTGGCTCATTGAGAAGTTTCAGGACACTTTATCAATGAGGGCCGCTGTGCCAGGAGCTCTGGCGTGGCTCATGTGAAGGAGTGGAGGTGCAGATGAAGGCTGTGGAGACAGCCGGCCTGCTTATCTGGCGTGCTTTCCCGGTGAGGTCAGACACCAGCGCCACGCCGTCTCCCCTGGTGGAAACAAACCACAGAAGGCCAGAGCCGGATGCCCGGGGAGGCTTCACGGAGGGAGAGAGGAGACTCAGCATGAGGACAGGCCTTGCCCAGGGTCCTGCAGGGAGGTCAGGTCAGAGACTCAGGTCTACAGAAGAGCCCACTCCCCTCTGCAAGCAGTGTCAGGCTTCCAAGGAGGAGCAGCGGGCTGAGGGTGTGAGTGCCTTGCTTTTCTGCCTTTAAAAACATAAAGAGGTCAGCAGGAAGTCAGGAGCGAGCTGTTTCTTTAGAATCCCATTCAAAGCAGGACTTTTCATTCCCATCAAGTGTCTGTATTTTAAAAATAATTTCATTCAGGACTTCCCTGATGGTCCAGTGGGAAAGAACCCACCTGCCAGGGCAGGGGACAGGGCTTTGACCACCAGCCAGGGAAGATCCCACACGCCTCGGAGCAGCCAAGCCCTCCGCACGAGAGAGGCCGCCGCGATCAGAGCCCGGGCACCGCCCTGAGAAGCAGCCTGGACGCTCAGCAGCCAGAGAGGAGCCCGCGTGGCAGCGGAGACCCAGCGCAGCCAACGCTGAGTAATAGACAGATGCAGGTTTCACGTTTAAAAAACGATAACTTCACTTGTTTTCAGATTTTCTTGTGTACATATAAAAATAAAATGACATTAGAAGAAGCACACTGAGAACTATTAAGTGACGATCGTTTTTATGTCAATGGCACTACATGATTCAAGCAGAAAACTGGGTTAACTCCACTGATGTTGGTTTTTTTAAAAATCCAATCCAGTTCATTGACGTTCACTCAGCCAAAGGTGACATGTGTGACAGTATTGTGAAGGCTACTGTAAATTTACAGTGCAACTCTAGAGAAAAAAAAAAATCATCTGTTTTTGAGGTGATAACATGTATAAAAATTTTATTGGTACACAGAATCAAGATAAAACAACGTTCTGCTAAACAGAATTGCATTGCGGGTGGGTTCTTCACCAACTGAGCTATCAGAGAAGCCCTCTATTCTAATGCTGCCGCTGCTAAGTCGCTTCAGTCGTGTCCGACTCTGTGCGAACCCATAGACGGCAGCCCACTAGGCTCCCCTGTCCATGGGATTCTAATGAGTAGAATTAATCGTGGTATACACAGACTTCATAGTTGTCTCCAAATAAGCTGCAGTATTAAACATATGAAGGTTTGTATAGCCCTGTACTTAGAGTAACTATGTTAGAGTATTTTCATGATAAGTGGTGAAAACAAAAACAAAAAATCCCCAGTTCACAGCTCTAATGACTAGATGAGTTCCCCAACTCTCCATGAGATCCATGGGGAAGGAAGACATCTATCTGTGCCCACTGATCCGTCCATGAGTATGTCCCGAGCGTGCCCACCCATCCCTGCAGCAGCCATGCTCCGAGCACGGGGGCTGTGGAGGTGAACCAGACGTCCAGGTCCCACTCTCACAGAGCTCACGGGGGTGGTGGGTAATAAGCAAATAAGAACAGAGAATGTAGAGAAAATAGAATTTCGGATAATGATAGGTGCTTTGAAAAAAAATTATAAAGCACATTAAAGGCACAGAAAGTTCAGAGGACGTGGGTGGTTGTTGATACAGGGTGGCCAAGGGAGGTACTGCAGAGAGGCTGACATTTGAGCAGAAATCTGAAGAAATGAAGGAGCAAGCTTCGGGGGCACTGTGGGGAGTCGTGCAGGCAGGAAAGAAACACTGCAAAGGGCCTGAGGCAGGAGTGAGCTTGAATACAGCATGCAGCGCCAGGGAGGAGGCCCAAGCTGGTAATGTTGATTTGGCGGTTGTTGACCTACAGGAGGCCTTTAAAACCTTCTAAGAGATACAACGAAACCTTCTAAAAGGCAATATGATGAAATGACCAAGGGAGCGAGTGTGGCCGGAGCAGAGGAGCTGGGGGAGAGAACGCCTCAAGGAGAGTCAAAGCTGTGTCCCCTGCTGCGGGGTGTCAGGAAAGAATGAGCAGGGAGTCAGCAACTCGGAAGCCACTGCTGGCCCTGGTGGACGGTCTCAGTGAAGTAACAGGTACAGAGGCCTGACTCTGAGGTCAGGAGGAGAGGAGGTCCTCATCACCTGGAGACAGGAAGTGAGGACAAGTCTTCTGAAGACTTCTGCTATCTAGGGTTAGCACTAGAGCACAGGGTCAAGACAGGAGACAGCTCTCAAAGTTCCTCGAAATACAGCTCCTCCCGCCCACCCCCCACCCCAGATCCCACATCCCCATGGCCAGGAGAGAAGCCAGCTGGGAGTGCTCCTAGCAAGGCCTCCTCCCTCCCACCCAACCCTCAGAACCTCCGCACTGCCACCCAGCTGCCCATCGAAAAACTGCTGTGTGGTTGTCAAAAGAGAGATATTAATCATATGTATTATATACAATAAAGGTACCAAGACAACTTACTGTAAGCACAAAATGGACAAAGTGTCCTCTGAAAGAGAATAATGGAGGAAAATGATTATATTAGAAGTCTTGGAGAAAGGCTTTCTCAGGAAGTGGCTTTAAAGCTAAAATATAAGTAAGAATCTACCATGCAACAAACGATGGGAAGACCACTGCAGTGGAAACGCATGTGCAAAGGTTCTGAGGTGAGATGCAGCATTGAAAGCTACAAAACTGGAGGAAGACTGGGAGGACGGGGCCTCTGGGAGGTTGGGGTCAGGTTTTGCAGGGTCCTGCAGACTGTTAGCGGAGAAGGCAATGGCACCCCACTCCAGTACTCTTGCCTGGAAAATCACATGGACGGAGGAGCCTGGTGGGCTGCGGTCCATGGGGTCGCTAAAAGTTGGACACGACTGAGCGACTTCAATTTCACCTTTCACTTTCATGCATTGGAGAAGGAAATGGCAACCCACTCCAATGTTCTTGCTTGGAGAATCCCAGGAACGGGGGAGCCTGGTGGGCTGCCGTCTATGGGGTCGCACAGAGTCGGACACGACTGAAGCGACTTAGCAGCAGCAGCAGACTGTGAGAGAAGGCTTTGGGTTTTCTTTTTCATTCCAAGTACAATGGGCAGCCACTCAACGAGCAAACCATTATGTCCATCTAAGCACTCACTATTTTATGCTTGAAAAGAAAGGAAAACAGAAGCAAGACATGAAGCTTCCTTGAGGAAATGGGGACAGACAGGGCCTCTTCTACTCCTAACACTTGATTCCCATATAATGGCCACTGTTTCAAAGTGCACATTGAACCTTTTTTTTTTGCACACTGCATCTTAAAAGACAACACTCCAGAGTGAAAATGGCAGAGCAGGGAACTATAAAATTTCATTATTCCACAAAAGGAGCAAATAAATTGGCAGGAGAACCAAATGTATTGGGACTTGAGAAACTAATGAAATGCTCACAGCAACCAGGAGAATGCTTAATCAAAGAAAAAACCCACCAGAATCTTAATAACAGAGCCTTGTGGTGTTCTGACTTACCCTGACTCAGCAGTGGCCTTGAAAACAACCACCTACATTCGTGGTATAGTGTCTAGTATATAATGGAACAGAATAAATCTAACCCCCAAAGAATTGTGGTTGTTCGCTTTGACCTGTCTTGTGGCTCCCTAAAGGACCAATTCTTTATTGTAGCTACCACTAAACTCTCCAAGGACTGAGGCAGTTATCCACAGGACATTTGTCAAAAACATTTAAAGGTAAATGTATTAACTGCTGCCACTTAAGGCAAAGGATAATAGTTGGGACAAACTATAGACAAATCAAAAAGCTTAGGAGGAAAGACTACAGATGGAGACATTTTAGGGAAGGGCTTTAAAAGGTGGGAATCTAGAAGGTCACCTGTATGCCCAGGAATGAATGCAAGCTCAGGAAAGACCTGTCATTATTGCTGTCCAGTCACAAGTCATGTCTACCTCTTTGTGACCTCACAGACTGTAGCACGCCAGGCTTCCCTGTCTTTCACTATCTTTTGGAGCTCAAACTCATGGTCATTGAGTTGATAATGCCATACAACTATCTCATCCTCTGTCACCCTTCTCCTCCTGCCTTCAATCTTTCCCAGCATCAGGTTCCTTTTCAATGATTCGGCTCTTCACATCAGGTGGCCAAATTATCGGAGCTTCAGCATCAGTCCTTCCAATGAATATTCAGTGTGATTTCCTTTAGGATTGACTGGTTGGATCTCCTTGCTGTCCAAGGGACTCTCAAGCATCTTCTTCAGCGCCACATTTTGAAAGCATCAGTTCTTCAATGCTCAGCCTTCTTTACGGTCCAACTCTCACATCCATACATGACGACTGGGAAAACCATAGCTCTCACTACACTGACCTTTGTTGGCAAAGTGATGTCTCTGCTTTTTAATATGCTGTCATAGCTTTTCTTCCAAGGAGCAAGCATCTTTTATTTTCATGGCTATAGCCATTGTCTGCAGTGATTCTGTAGCCCAAGAATATGAAATCTGTCACTGTTCCCACTTCCCCCATCTGTTTGCCGTGAAGGGACAGGACCACACACTGTGACCGTAGTCACTTGAATGTTGAGTTTTAACTCAGCTGTTTCACTCTCCTCTTTCACTCTCACCTCTGGCTGACCTTGAAGCTCTCCACAAGCAGGAGGCAAAGATTAAGGCATAATTGTGAAATACCTGGTTGAGATCTGAAGGATTGGCCCAACACACACATGAAGTCTATTGGCATAAACTGGGAGATTTTGTTGTTGTTATAAGCAAAGAATACAAATTTATGCTTTTTTTTGTCATGTAAGGCTATTGAAATTTGTCAAATCATTAGCTGACCATTGTCTAACAGAACAGAGACTTCAGTGGCTGAATACAACAAGGAATATAGACTTTACAAACTTAATTCAGGAAAGAAAGCCAAGCACAGGAACGCCAACAATGACAACGGCAACAGCGAACTCTAGAGGGGGGAGGATGCGGTTTCTAGAGCTGCCACACGAGATTAAAAACGTCCGGTCTTTGGGACTTCTCTGGTGGCTCAGCGGTGGAGAATCCACCTGCTAATGTGGGGGACATGGGTTTGATTCCTGGTCCAGGAAGATCCCACACGCCCCGGGACAACTAAGCCCATGTGCCTGCGTGCATGCAGCCCATGCTCCGCAACAAGAGAAGCCACTGCAAGAAGTCTGTGCGTCACAACCAGAGTGTGGCCCTGCTCAGTGCAACTAGAGGAGGCCCTCACAGACAGTCAAGGCCCAGTGCAGCCATAAACAAGCCAGTAGATCTTTAAAAAGTCCAGTTTTCAACAAAGAATTAGGTGCCGTGCAAAGACACAAGACAGTATGCCTTATACACAGGAAAAAAGAAATGAATAGAGATGTTCCATGAGGAAGCCAAGACATTGAACTCACTTTAAAAAAGACTATAAGTCAACTATTTAAAAATATGTTCCAAAAAAAAACACTAAAGGAAACACTGAGAATAATGTGTCAATAAATAGAAGCTATCAATACAGAGACAGAAGCTATATGAGAAACTAGAGAGAAATTCTGAAGTTGAAAAGTACAATAACTACAATGAAAATTTTATTAGAGAGGTAAACAGCATATTGGAGCAGGCAGAAGCAAGATTCAGCAAACTTAAAGACAGGGTGATTGATTGAGATTTCCTAGTCTGAGCAGCAGAAAAAAAAAAAAAAAAACAATAAAGAAAAATGAAGAGAGCCTAAGAGACTTGTAGTAAAGCATTAAGCATACAAACATATGTTACGTAAATCCCAGAAGGAGAGCAGAGAAAGGAGCAGAAAGAATATCTGAAATAATAATGGCCAAAAATGCTGCAGATGCGATGAAACATAAGAATATATGTTTCATATACGTCCAATATATGTTTCACAAATATCCAAGAATCTCAATGAGCCTCAAGATCCTCACTGAGACATGCTGTAACCAAACTGCTGAAAGCCAAGGGCAGAATCCTGAAGGCAGCTGCGAGAGCTGACTCAACATGTACAGAACTCTAAATAAGATTCATTACTGATTTCACTTCAGGAATCATGAAGGCCAGAAGGTAGTGGGAAGACACATTCAGAGTGCTAAAAGAATAAAATGGTCAACCAAAATTTCTATACCCAGGGGAACTACCCTTCAAAAATGAAAGAGAAATGAAGACTTTCAGATAAACAAAGACAGAAAGTTTGTTGCCTGGAGACCTATCCTACAAGAAATGCTAAAGGATATCCTTCAGGCTAAGTGGAAGGACAATAAATGGTGACTTGCGTCTGCAGAAGAGAAGAAGAGCAGCGGTAAAAGTAATCGCGTAAGTAAATGTAAAAGTCAATTTTAAAGCATTTGTGGTCTGTGACTCCTCTGTTTTTCCTGTATAATTTAAAGTACAACTACATAAAACAACAATTCTAAATATATTAATGGGCACACAGTGTATAAAGATGTAATCTGTGACAATGACAATATCTATATGCTGTCTACAGAGACCTACTTTGGATCCAAAGACACAAATAGGTTGAAAGTGAAAGGATGGAAAAAGATATTCCACATAAATGGCAACTTAAAGAATCGGAGTGGCTATACTGATATGGGCTTCCCTCATAGCTCAGTTGGTAAAGAATCTGCCTGCAATGCAGGAGACTCAGGTTCGATTCCTGGGTCAGGAAGATCTCCTGGAGAAGGAAATGGCAACCCACTCTGGTATTCTTGCCTGGAGAATCCCATGGGCGGAGGAGCCCATGGGTTGCAAGAGTCAGACATGACTCTTGCATGTGACTAAACCAGATACTGAAGCAGACAAAATAGACTTTAAGACATAAATTATAACAAGAGATAAAGACACTATATAATGATGGAAGAGTACTTTTGTTAGGTTGCACTCCAGTCTTGTAGTCCATCACCCCCCGGCTGGCATCTTAACTTTGCCTCTAGGAGGCTCTTCCAGCATTCTGGAGGGCCCAGGGCAGCTTCTGGTGACACCTTCCTGCAGGCGTCAGTGGGTCCTGGGTCATGTGCCCATTGTCACACACCCTTAGTCATTTAGTGGGTCCCTTGGTGATGTGGGACTTCCCTGGTGGCTCAACGGTAAAGAATCTGCCTGCAATGTGGGGGGCCTGGGTTCAATCCCTGAGTGGGAAAGTTCCCCTGGATAAGGAAATGGCAACCCACTCGAGTACTCTTGCCTGGAGAATCCCATGGACGGAGGAGCCTGGCGGGCTACAGGCCACGGGATTGCAGAGTCGGACACGACTGTGTGACTGACACTTTGACTTTCTTTGGTGATGTGGGATCTTACGGAGATGAGGCAGACCCCCTGTGAGTGCTCTGACGGTGGTGGTGGCCGTGGCTCTGCTGGCAGGGGAGGTGATGAGAAGCAGACGCCGGCTGCCCTGCCGGAAGCTGGCTCTAGATTCAATGTGCTATAAAGGTCTGATGGGATGAGCGTGAGGGACCAACAGTGCATTTATCAAAAGAGAAGTTCTAGCCCCTGAAAATCCTCCTACCCGAGGTATCCTAGGCAAGGCAATGTTAGCACTTCGGGGAGGGGACCCCTGGAAAAATGAGATGTCTTTCTATATCTATCAAAAAACAAAGCTCCATTTATGGTGCAACATGGTTAGCACCTGTGTACACTCTCCATGCATTCTTTTGAGGGTGAATGTCCTCACTGTGCAAATCGAGGAACTGTTGCCTGTAGGGCTGAGTCACTGCCCCGTGACCACAAGACAGAGAGGTGGAGGCAACCATGAACAGGGCTGTTACACTCCGTGATCCGTGCCGCTTCTTTAATGAGGCTTGGGAAGCAGGTCTGCCACCATCACCCACTCCAGTGCTCCTGGAAGACATTATTAATCAGTCACGGCTTCCTTTCCCCCTGAGTCTGTGCTCAGCTTTGCCATCCTCTGTGAGGCAGCTGCCCTAAATGATAGTTGGCACTTAGGAAGAAAACCCCTCTCCTGGGCTGGCGTCACACACCACACTGCCTCTGTTTATCTGAATTGGCATCCCCCAAATCTACTTCCAGCCAACAGAAAGGCCCAACGCAATCCAGAAGACTCCTCTAGGAGGGTGGCCACTTCTTTTCTGGGGCCAGATGAGGTGTGGTCATGAAGCCCGGGAAGCAGTCGGTCCACTGAAGACAGAGACAAGGATCAGGAAACTGGAAGAAATGGGAGGAAATAAAGGTGGAAGGTGAGGGTCCCAGCCCCACATCTGCTTCGCTTCCAGGAGGAAAGAAGTGACTCGGGCAACGAGACCCAGCAGCTGAAAGGGGCGTGTGCCCTGGGCCAGGCCCAGCATAACGAGTCCTGGGACTTGGTGTGAAAATTTGGGAAGGAGGCAGGACGGCTAGGCCGTGGAAATTCACCTCGGTGCTGCTGCGGCCGTTCAGCCAGCATGCAGGCCGGGCCGGGCTGAGAGCTGAGTCAGCAGAAGTAACGCAGAGCCAGAGGATGGAGCGAGACAGGTTTGTGCTGACACGGCTCTGGCCCTGAACACAGCCGTGTCTGGTCAGCGCTCCTGTTCCCGTCTGTTTCCTAAGCCAGTTGGAGCCGTTTATTTGTCAACTGTCAATGAAAACATTCTGGTTAAGATGATCTATTTGTCTTCCAAAGCTGTTCTTTGCCTCAATTATTGTTAGAAAATATGCCTTTATCTTCTGTGTGGCTGGAGCATCCCTCCTCTCGTCTCTGCCCGGATCACCGCCCCTGCCTCCCTATGACTCCTGCACGCCAACCTACAGGCCCTGCCTGGGCTCCCTGCTCAGCGCCTCCGGCTTTATGACACAGCTGCCTCCTGAGCCTCTGCGAGTCTTTTGGAAAACCTCCTTCTTCTAAGACAGGAACTACTGTGTTTGTTACTCAATGTTCCCAGTGAAGAAACCGTGACACAAAATCCTCTGAGACCGCAGCGCCAGGAACATACAGGTGCTATTATTATCCCCATTTTCGCATGGGGAACAGGGGCCCTGGGAGATTAAGTTTCTTGCCCCAGATCACACAGTTATTTCGTGATGGGGCCAGGACTCATACCTAGGGTGTGTGGCTCCCGAGCTCAGTTCACACTGAAGCACCCTGTCCCCAGTCAGGAAGTGGCTGTGACGCTTGTTACTAACAACGACAATCCGGCGCTGCCACGCGATGGCCTGGTTGCTGGCCCCGCTCCATCTTCCCACTGCTCCAGTTTGCCTTATGAGAAACAATCTACTGCCGGATAAGAGGTAAAGTAGCCATGTGAGCACTGGTACTCCAGAAGGGAGAAAGTCACCTGGGGTGGACACAAAGTTTCCTTGTTCCACAGCTATCGTTTTCAACATGATAAGCTTCAAAAAGCCAGTTTATCTGGGCATGCAGTCAGAGGAAACCATGATTCAAAAAGATACATACACTCCAATGCTCAGAGCAGCACCATTTATAATAGCCGAGACCCAGCAGCAAGTGAAATGCTCATCGACAGAGCAGTGGATAAAGAAGATGTGGGGTATGCATACACGTATACACACAGTGGAATTACTCAGCCATAAAAGAAGGAAATAATGTCATCTGCTGTAACATGATGGACCTGGAGACGACCGAACTGCAGGAAGTCAGAGAAAGACAAACACCGTACAGTATTACTCATATGCGGAATCTAACTTTTAAAAAGTTATACAAGTGAACTTATTTACAAAATAGAAATAGACTTACAGATATCAAAAACCTATGGTTACCAAAGGGGAAGTGCAGGGGAGAGGGAGAGGGATGAATTAGGCATTTGGGATTAACATATACACACTACTATACATAAGAGAGAGAACCAACAAGGTCCTATTGTATAGCTCAGGGCTCTCTACTCAATATTCTGTGATAGCTTGTATGAGAAGAGAATCTGGAAAAGAATGAACATATGTGTGTGTGTGTGTGCTAAGTCACTTCAATAATGTCTGACTCTTGGCAACCCCGTGGACTGTAGCCCACCAGGCTCCTCTGTCCAGGGGATTCTCCAGGCAAGAACACTGGAGTGGGTTGCCATGCCCACCTCCAGGGGATCTTCCCGACCCAG
The DNA here is from genome assembly GCA_015832495.2 of Alces alces. Taxonomy (NCBI): domain Eukaryota; kingdom Metazoa; phylum Chordata; class Mammalia; order Artiodactyla; family Cervidae; genus Alces; species Alces alces. The sequence continues at coordinate 2,604,876 of JADEYB020000014.1, read as the reverse complement.
GGATCGAACCTGCGTCTCTTGCATCTCCTGCTCTGGCAGGTAGGCTCTTTACCGCTAGTGCCACCTGGGGAGCCCGGATATGTGTATATGGATAACACAACTCAGTCACATTGCTGTGTGCCTGAAACTGACACAGTACTGTAAGTCAACTATACGTCAGCAAACTTTAAACTTGTTTATTTAGTACAATGAAACCTGGGCCAATCCACACTTTATTACCTGGCTGTCTCTGTTCTACCAATCTTACCTGGGCATCACAGGTGATACGAACTATGAACCTGGGAGTTAAGACATGGGGGTTCCAGGCCTACCTCTGCCATCAGCCATGCGCAGCTTCAGGCCACTGTCTTCCCCTCTCTGAACCTCACTTTCCACATCTATGAGGTTGGCAGGTGTCTGGGTGTGTGTGTGTAGTCTAACTAGAGTCTGACATTTCCCAAAGGGTTTTCTAGTAGGCAGTTTTCAGAAATTTAAAAAAAAAAAAATCCCCCCAGCCTTCCCCCAACCCCGGTCCAGTAATTCTGGGGACACTCGGTGGGACAAAGTTAAACAACAATGCATTTGCTATTGGACTTCTTGGAAACTTTAGCCGCTCCTATGCACTGTGACTCTCAGACAGGAAGGCAGAGGGCACAGCAGTCGCCAAACTTAGTAGACAGAAGAAATGTTTCTGGCTACACTATCTTATGGGGAAGTTGTTTTGTGAAACAGAATTTGGGGAAAATTAGATTAGGGGATGTGGAGGATCCCATTCAACTGAGAAGTTTTCATTCAAAATTCACTATTTTGGCCTAGGGCTCTGTGATATGCTAAACGACATGCTGAAGCATGAAAAAAGAGAAATAATTATAGTCAGCAAAGTTTAGGTGGCACTCAGTTGTAATTTATAGAATTCCAGTTTCTAAAAATGAGAGAGTCCAAGAGTGAATGGAGGGTTATGATCCAATAAACAGAACATTGAATGAACTTGGACCATGCCAGTCAACAGAGGGAGCTATACTGTGAGCTGACCTTGCTACAAGTTTCCTCTTTGGAAATTTGAGTATATACAGGCTACCCTTTCTGCACTACCAGAGTCTGGGAATATATAAAGTCACAGATTTGTGGCTTGAAGAAAGTGACGTAGAGACTCTGAGTTGTAAAATCAAATGACTTTGAACCATTTCAGAGAGGAAAAACAACTGTCAGCGTGCATGCTGTCTGCAGGGAAGCAAAAGAGCAAAATGAACCAAGAAGCATCTTGCTGAACCTGCTTGGGGAAGAAATCATCTCTGTAGCAGCCCTGCTTGCTAATTATAAAGACACACAATGCAGCGCCCGTTCCATCCAGGGAGCTTTCTTCACTGCCATATTTTACTGAATATAAAAAATACTCAAAGGAAAGGACTTCATGGATTCGTTCTTAACTGACATCCTCTAAATCTACTTTCACTCAAAACTGAATTCTCTCAGCATGGGGTTTTCGAGAGGCAGCGAGGTGTGGGGCAACAGGAGCCGCACCGGAGTCAGACATTGACTCAAGGAGTACGCACTGGGTGATCGCTCTGCGCCACGCACCAGGAATACAGCAGCGAAAATCGAAGGAGTCGGAAATCCCTACCCTGATAGAGCTGCCATCCTGGCTCTGTGACATCAGCTGTGTGAGCTTGGCCAAGTCACTCACTGTCTCTGAGCCTTAGCTCACTGGGGCATGGCCACAGGATTGCTGGGAAAGCTCCATGTCAGATTTTGCACGTGGAGTAGCAAGCCTAGGGCCTGGAACCTGAATGGCTTCTAAAGAGGGCAGTCAGGACCGTGGCCCTTGCAGCCAGAGGGGGAGAAGGGAGCTCAGATGGTTGCGGGGAGGCTTCACACTACCCCCAGAGCCTCTGGAGAAGGTGCAGAATGAGCTGGGGCATCTGGGAATAACGACCTGCCTCCACAAAGAAAGCCCCACTCGTGTCCCCTGCCTTTCCCCAGGTTTGCAACATGGACAGCTGCCGGGCTGGTGACACCTTGACCCCGGGGCCCAGTCTGCCGGTCCACGTCCTCACGCAGGGAGCCAGCTTTCCTGCCAGAAGTTCAGTCCCCACAGCCCCGGCCCCTTGGATACTCTTCAAGGTCACAGGCAGACCTCCCGCAGTCTCAGGGCCGGGCATTCCTGCCAGCCCAAAGGCACCCGGGAGGTGGTCAGCGCAGATGCATCCCGCTCCACCCGAAAGCCATTCACCCGCACATCCTGCCTGGCCAGCCACCATGCTGCCTCATACCCTCGAGTTGCTCGCCTCCACCCCCCGGCCCCGAGCCGGGTTCTCCTCTGCAGGCTGAAGGGATCAGTCCAACCGCCCTGAGGGTGCCGCCCAGCTCTGAGGCTCTACAAGGTTCTTCTCACAGGACATCTGGAAAGATTGGGAATTAGTCAAAACTCAGTTTTCCCTGATACTTCCACTTTCAGAGCTCAGTTTTTCTGTCTGCAGAATTGGGGTCAATAATCCCTACTCTTCAATCAAGACTGCTGACACAGTGGAGAGAACAGGAGTGCTGAGTCAGACAGACTTGAGTGTGACCACTGGTGTCACCATTGGCAAGACAAACCACTTCTGCTCTCTGGAAGCCTGTTTCTTCATCTATGAAACAGGCATATGGCATCTACCTCGAAGAACGGCAGAGGTAAGTGAGGCAAACCATGCACATACCTGCACATAGCAGATGACCCGAGGAGGACTGGCAGCTCCTATTATTATCGTGGCTGTTTTTTACTCTAAAATAAGTGCCTGATTAAAAGCTGACTCCATCCCCAGTCTCCACCACCGTGCTCACCGTCTCTGGGCCTCGGAGGCTGGGGTGCCTTCTGTCTGTAATCAGAGATGGGGCTTCTATGGCTGAAAGCTACATCCAGAGGCATCCCAGTGGCTGCCTCGAATTCCGTTTAGGCTGCACAGTCCATGGTCCAGGCAACACTTTCTATGGAAAGGTGTCCTCAAACACATGTGACGTGCCGTCAAATACACAATGCCCTACTCGGAATCCTAATTCTGGTTCATGCTTTGTAGCAGATATAAAGTCATCTTTCTCTGTGAGATTTGAATCTCAGATTTTCCTATGATCTCACCCTTCACGACCCTTTGTCCCACATGTGGCTGTGGAGCTCTAGACTGTCCGTTCAGAAGAGCATGGGACATGGAAAGGGACTAGAATTCCTGAATCTTAGGGTTAGAGGGGATGAATGGCACTGAGTTGAAACCCTCTTCTGGTGCTTGAACTTTCTCTGCTCCACCCTCTATGGAGGGCTCCTTTGGACCTATCCTTAGTTACCTCCAGTGATGGAGAACTCACTAAACACAAAGGTGGTCATTTCATCACCCACCTGGTTGCCAGTTAGCTGCCTGGCTTGCTTGAAAAAACAACAGTGTTGCCCCATGGTGACAAAAAGCTTCTCGTGGTTAAATCATCTGTGAAATTGTGGTTCCAAAGAACAACACTGTTTTCCTGTCCACCCCCCTCCCTAACTTTGAACTTTGTGGCCACTGAAAAGATTGGACATTTTCTCTAGAATGACAAGATTCTGTTAATGTGTCCCTTCTATGCACCCACTCACTAGACATTCCCGAAAGGAATCTACTTTAGGTGCCCACAGAGAATGCATTCCAACTCTGAACATAATTAGCTGGCTTCCAGCAGGAGGAGGAGAGGCATTCATGGGCATAGATAAATCATGTCCTTGGCCAAATAACCTCTTCTATTTTCCAACAGGGGACCCAGGGAAATTTCAGAACACAACTCAGGGGGTAACAGTTTTCCTTGTGCAGCTTCAGAAACCCAGGCACAGAGAGGAGAAGGTCACCCAACAAATCAAGGGTGGAGGCATGCATCAAACCCCAGGAATCCGAGACCTCCCAGTGCAGTAATTGATCCTTTAAGATAAATGTTTGTCTTGCTGACCAGCGAGATTTATTGTGGTCTTTTCACAGGGATTCCTGAGGCTCAAAATTATAAACAGGGAAACAGGGCCAGGTAATAAGTTGAGTGATTAATTGGTGGAGAAAGCTTTCAAGAAGGGAAAAGATCAATGGGCTGAAGAAAAATCAAACATCTTTTAGGACGTTTCCCCACTCTCTTACATTGTTTTAATTCTTCATGCTCGGTCTCTTCATTAAACATTCCTGAAGTGGGTTTTTGTTTCTTTGTTTTTGCTTTTTCAGTTATTTTTTTCTGGTAAGGTTGTTTGATTTTATCTCCTGCTTAGATTATTCCTTAGGTTACACTGAACTTAACCTTTGCCCAGTGAGGCAGAACAGACTCTTGCTTATCTGAAGCAAACGGCACCAAGAAGCCGCGGAATAATCAAAAACACCATCATAAATGGCTGAGATACGGCACGTTCTCTCTTTCCGAGGAAGGGGGCGCCATGGGGTTGGGAGTCAAGGTCACAGGAGACAGGGCCACTGGGGGAGCCCTGGGGCAGCCTGCGGAGTGGCCAGCTCGCAGCAGCAGGAGCTCCTTGGGGGCGGCCGCGTCCCAGCGCTGCACGGGCTCTGGGCTGAGACGCTGCTTACCTTCGCAGCTCCGCCCTGAGCCTGCTGTGTGACTTCAGCAAGCGGGGCAACCTCTCTGAGTCCTGGTTTTCTCAGCCAGCTCTGGCTAATCAGACTAGCTCCACGGGGGTGAGGGCTGTGCTGTCACAATAATCCGTGTTCTTCTCAGTGCCTAGTGAGGAACAGGCACTCGATACGCCGTCTGCTAAACGGGTCACTGTGAAGATTAAATGGGAGATTGTAAATAATAGGGCTTCCCAGGGGGTGCTAGTGGTAAAGAACCTGCCAGCCAATGCAGGAGATGTAAGAGACACGGGTTTGATCCCTGGGTGGGGAAGATCCCCTGGAGGAGGGCATGGCAACCCACTCCAGTATTCTTGCCTGGAGAATCCCAAGGACAGAGGAGCCTGGTGGGCTACAGTCCATGGGGTCGCAGAGTCGGACACGACTGATGTCACTTAGCACGCACAGCATGCAACTAAAAGCCTAGGAGAGCGCAGATGCTCTTTAAACAGCAGTTCAGACTCCTGTCAGCGGCAGGGCCGGGAAAGGGTCTGCTGTTGCACTGGAGAGCGGCGCTTCCCTCACCCTTAGGCCGAGGGGACTGAGGTCTGGAGTCTGTTCATTCACTTCACACACACAGGAGGTGCCTCTGAGCTGTTGGGCCCTGTGCTGGGGATGGATCAAGACAGATGCACTCTCTATGCTGATGAAGCTCACATCCGAGCGGAAAGAGACAGTAAACGGGTAGACAGGTGTATGAACAAGGATGATTCTACATGCCAACGAAGTGCTAAGAGGACAGGAGTGCAGGCGAAACTAGAGAGAGCGTCTGACTGATAGAGCGGTGGCTGGCTGCATCAGACGGAGCGAGCCAGTGGCGGAGACCTGAACGGCCAGGAGACCGTCAGACTAAACTCGGAAGCCCGGGTCCTCCGGGTCACTGTTGCATCCGTGCTTCACTCTGGTGTTTGTTCTCACAGGTCTTTTCCTGAGGGGAGGGGACAGGACTTTTAGTCTGATATAATTTTAAACTTACAGGAAAGTTCTGAAACAGTACAAGGAACTCCCATCTTCTCAATTCACCACCAGCTGTTCGTGTTTTGCCCTCTTCTCTCTCTTCTGTCTCTCTCTACATATATAGCACACGTTACACACATATACATACTCACGCACACACTTTTTTCTGGACCATTTGAGAGTAAATACTGCAAACATGCTGCCCCATTACCCTATAATTTCTAAGATAAAAACATTCACTTACACAACCACAGTCCATATTTAAATTTTGTCAGTTGCTTCTTTTAAAATGACATATATATTTCCAGGTCCGGGATCTCATACTGCATTGGGCCCTGACGTGTCTTTAGCCTCCTTCAATCTGAAACAGTTCCCTGGCCATCCTTTGTCTGTCTTGACCTTGGCATTTTTTAAGCATGCAGGCTAGTTACTCCGTGACCTGTTGCTTTATTTGGATTTCCTGATGCTCCCTGAGAAAGGAATGCCGTGGAAGGGACACTGTGCCCTCCTCGGCCCCTAGCAGCAGGAGAGGTGGTGCTGGGCTGTCCCAGGGTGGGCGATGCTAACTATGATTGCCGGATGAAGGGGGTTGCTGCCAGGTTTCCCCACTAGTAAATTATTATTGTCCACTTTGCAATTAATAAATCACGTGTGGGGAGGCACTTTTGGAATAGAAACATTCTGTTCCTCACATTTTCACCATCAGTTTTAGCGTTTGTGGGTGATCTTCTTACTCCATCTTTCTTTCTATGCTTATTCGCTGGCATTCTACTACAAGGAAAAGTTTTCCCTTCTCTTTCATATTTATACAGTTATATATTTCCTTTGTTGCGCAGTCACTCAGTCATGTCTGACTCTGCGACCCCAGGAACTGCTGCATGCCAAGCTTCCCTGTCCTTCACTATCTCTTGGCATTTGTCAAACTCATGTCCATCGAGTCGATGATGCCATCCAACTATCTCACCCTCCGTTATTTCCTTACGGCATGACAAATTCATCAGCTTTGATTTTATCCAGCAGGTTACACCCCACTACTGCCAGAATCAGCCTTTCCTCCAAGCCTCTGGGTGCTAAATTCAGAACGAGCTCTAGGTGCTGGCAGGATCCTGCTCCCAGGACGTTACTGCTCTTCGGGTCTCCAGGGGCACGAAGCAAGACAGCTGCTCAAACGTTAACATGCAGGAGGTGCTGGGATGTTAAGTGCAGCTTCTGGTTCACCGGATGGGGTTCACCAGCTGGGGTGTCAGATTTTGCTTTTCTAACAAGCCTCCAAGGGATGCTGATGCTGCTGGCCCGCAAGCCACCTCTTGAGCACCGAGCATGTGGGACAACGGTTCTCAAGCTTCGGCATGCACCAGGACCTGGAGGGATTGTTAAAATACATATTCCCAGGTTCTACTTTTAAAGTTTCCACTTCAGTAAGTTTAGGGTTGGGGTTCCCAGGTGATGCTACTATTTATGATTTAGAGCTATACTTTGAGAACCACTGAACAAGGACATTGATTTTGGAACATGGTTATATTGGAATTCTTGGGAAATTTTTTTGTCTTTGTTTTTTACACCCCAGAGATGATGATTTAATTGGTACAGAATGTGGCTTGGGCATTGAGAATGCTATGAGTTTCATAAGGGTTTCCATTGCTCAGCACAAGTTGAGAAGATTATTCTAGAAAGAGGTAGGAGTAAATAAAAAGGCCTTTGAGAGGGAGTGAGCTTGCCATTTTCGAGGGCCAGAGAGGAGGCCAGAAGGAAACGAGATCAGAGAGGTGGGCCAGGGTGGGATGGGGAGGGGATAAGACGGGTCAGGCGTGAAAGGTTAGTTACTCTGGTGAGATGGGAAGCCACGGGAGGCTTTAGGCAAGGATGCTGTGACCTGAATGCCTTGACTATGAGCCTCACCGGCCAGTCCCAAGGCCAACTCTCCTTATGCAGGTCCAGAGGCTCTCCACCCAAGTGAGTCTGGCCTGTGATGAATCAAGGAGGCAGCTCCACAGCTCTCAGTGGTCCTACACTTTACGTGCTGCCCACGGACATTGTTTACAACTAGTTTCTGAGGCTTTGAGATCCTGGGAAAGTGAGTTTAGGCACAGTAATAAAGTGTTATGTCAGGGGAGAAAAACGTTACAGATAGGGGATGTCTCTAATTGTTGATAAAGATGTTCAGGAGTGCTTCGCTTTAAGAAAACGCAATGTGTGTGGCACAATGTGAACATATCTAACATTACTGAACCGTGCACTTAGTGGTTAAAGATAGTAAATTTTACACTGGTTTTTTACAATTAAAAAAGAGATAATATTCACCATATATGTGAAAGACAAGTCTTCAAAGCTCTGAATTCTACAATTTTTGTTTTTTGTTCTTCAGGCAAGCTATCATGAGTATTTCACTACCATTTGGAAAACTCTATTATACCATTAAGAATAATAAAAAAATTTAAGCCAAGGAGGAAAAAAAAAAAGAAAATGTATAAACCATGAACTTGGGAAATGGATAAAGTTAGGCATAACCGCTCTTTCTAACAAAAGGATTCCTTAAGTAAGGGATTTTGCACCAGCGTCCCTCTAGGGCACTAAAACTAGGATTCACTTGACACGCAGCCTGGCAGAAACATGACCAGCTGGGGGAGAGAGGCGGACCAGAGGCCTTCCGTAATGTCACTTCCAACAGAGCGATAATAACTTTGCGATTTCGCTTATCTGCTCCGTCCCCTCCAGGCCATTGCACAACATGAGTGTGCTTGGATTGCACAGGATTCCTGGGACACCATCCACATTCTATTTTGATTCTGGCACTTGGTGACCTTTCTTCTAGGAAATGGAACAACCAAAAAGCCACCCGTTGGTGATATTCAGTCGTCCTGAGGAAGCAAGGGCAGCGAGGCCACCTGAGGCTGACTGAGCAGAGGCAGGCGTGGCCCCGGGTCATTTTAGCCCCACTCCGGGCCTGACTGATGGTGGCCTGCAACCAGCTCTGCCAGCTTGCTGTGGAGATGACCTGTCCTCTCCCTCCGTTATTGGAGCCCTAGGTTTTTCCTGGGCAAGAGCTGACAGTGACGTCATCACCTCGTGATGCTGTTGGGTGACCTTGTTCAAAGAGCTGGTTCCACTCGTTCCCCCTGGATCCTAAAGTTGTATGAGAAAAACACTACTGAGAACCAAAGAGGGAGGGGGGTCGAAACTCTGCACAGGGGAAGTCCGCTGCCCTTCATCTGACTTCCAAATCCTCATCACGATTAACTTTTATCCAACCCACGTGCTAGCAGTCCTCAGCCTGGGAAAGCCTTAAAGGAAAAACCATGGCAGAGATCAATGTGATGATTACTTTCTAAATAATGTGTAGTAGACTCGGCCAGGTAGAAACTGACCTCATAAAGAAGAGCTCTGATCCTTTATAAGACACAGAAGTGTTTACAAGTGGTCTTTTGTACTCTGGACGAGTACAGAGTCCTGAAAGACAGTCAGGAGTCAGGGCACATGGCATGGAACCACTGGTTTAATTAGGAAAACAAGAGATACTCTGAGCTCCGACTGCACGCTGGTCCTGAGCCACATCCTGCGAGGATGTCGGTGCAGGCTCAGCTTCCTCCTGGTGAGCGCAGCTACCACCCTCAGGTCTGGGAGGAGGAAACTGAGGTTCAGCGGCTGGGCCGCTAAGCAGTCGTGCTGACAAACACACACAAGGCCTCCGGGCTCCAAATCTCTCCTCTTCGCCGAGCACACACTGCTGGCTTGCAAATACCATCACCAAGAGTTTCTTCAAGAACTCCAAACCGAGGCTCTGTTAATTAGTAACAGAATGACCGCAGGCCTTCCCGCAACACACAGGGCTTAAGCTGAAAGGCCAGTGCACAGCTGAAGGCCCCGAGGCCGCGCGGTGAAAACATCCCCTCAACGGTGGCAGCCTCCTGACTCAAACCCCGAGGAGGGCGCTCCGCCCGCCCGCCCACTACAGGCGCGCAGGACAGGGTGCTGATCCAACGATCTCGTCTGGGATGTGGCCGGGCCGACGGTCGGTCTCGTTTTAACTCAGCAGTATGCGGGCACACAGGGCGTTTTACCCGACGACTTGCTCCCTGGGGCCTGAACAGCTCGCGATTTTCTTTCCTTCTTTGCTCCTGGCAGCGACAGATACTGTTAGGCTGGAGCTCCACACGTTGTCCGGGTTTAAGGAAATAACTGGCAGCCGTGGCAGGCCAACGCGGAAAGACGCGGGGTGCGAACCGAGGACCGTGGCGGCAGAAAGGCACGGAGCGCAGCGCCACCTGCTGCCGACAGCCGAGGCGGCCGTGAGGCGAGCCCGGGGCGGGAGCCGGGGCGGAGCGCGAGCCGGGGGTGCGGCCCTCCTCGCCCCTCCCTGCAGGTGAGGCGCTGACCCCGCCAGCTGCACGCTGAGACGCTTTCGCCAGAACTCGCACAAGGCGGACGCGAGAGCTGGTTGCCGACGCGGTTCCCCGCGCTGACCCCGCTCGGGGGAGGCCCCCCGCGCTCTGAGGAGGGCGGGCGCTTTGTGGTGGCGACGCCGCCTCACGGACAGACCAGGCCTCTGGCGCGGGTCTCCCCAGGAGGAGCGCCGGGGCACCTCCCCGGGGCCTGCCTCACCCGCGGGTGTGGGCTGCCGAGTGCCCCGAACCACCGTGAAGTCACGGACTGGGGCCGCGCGCGCGGCGGTTTTGCACGCGGGCCGCTCCCCTGCCCTCACCGGGCCACGGCGGCAAAAGCCGGGCTTACGGACGGCGGCGCCGCGGAAAGGAAACCACGCCGAGCCAGGACGCGCGGGGAGCCACCGACAAGCACGCGCCCAGTACCAGAGAAGGGGAGAGCGAGGGAGGAAAGAGAAGAGTCGGCTTGCGGGCAGGAGGGGCCGTGCGCGGCCCTCGGCTGCTTCTCCAGTCAGGGGACTGCAGACTCCTGACCGGGCAAAAACGGCTCCCGCCTCAGAGCGCGGCGGGGCTCCTGGGGCTCCCGGGGCCCCGGGCTAAGGCTCCTTCCTGCGGCCCGGAAGACAGCTCCAACCTGACCCACTTCCACCGCCACCCGCTCAGCCCGGTCACCTCACCCGCCACGTCCTGCGCGGCAGCAGCCCTGGGCGCTGTTTGTCTGACAAAGGTTGTCTGACTTTGTGTGACTCACTTTGTCACTGACAAAGCCTGGCACTGAGAACTCATATGAGAATAAATTTCAACTGAGTTAAATTTTTTCACATTCATGGTCCTCCTGAAATCTATCTGGGGAGGAAAAAAAAAAAAGTGGGAGTAGTTGGAATACAGTGAATGAGTGGCCTGAGCAAACCGCATGGGCCTCCCAGGACTGCCTCCCCCTCTGTGACTTCCAAACCCAGGGTCCGTGATGTGTCGGTGACATTCTAGGCTCTGTCCGGGCTTCTTACAGAAACGCCTTCCAGCCCTTCCAGGCTGACGTTAGGGTGTGAGTACCTGGCCCAGATGGTCTGTGGCACAGCTGGGATTTGAAGCCAGCTTTATCTGACTCGGGGCTTCCCTGGTGGCTCAGCAGTAGATCTGCCTGCCAATGCAGGAGACGTGGGTCCCATCCCTGGGTCGGGAAGATCCCCTGCAGGAAGAAATGGCAACCCACGCCAGCACTCTTGCCTGGGAAATCCCATGGACAGAGGAGCTTGGCGGGCTACAGTCCATGGGGCCGCAAAAGAATCGGACACGACTTGGGAGCTCAACAGTAACAACAATCAATATCAGAAACTACAGTGGGGTATGCTGCTTCCACATCCAGGAGACTTCTAGAAGCAGTCAAGAAGATAAGAATCTACATGTTCCAGGTACTAAAGCTGGGCAATGGATCTAAAATGAATTAAAAACACTTGGCTTCTTTATTTTCTTGGTGTCAGTTTTCCGTGTAAATTGGTAACTAGTGAGGTATCTACTCTTGGCATACACTGTGGTTCTCAGGTAAATGGTAATGGGACAAGATGGCTAGAAGGGCAAGTGTCCACTTGTGGGCAGGACATCACAAGTGTCTGGAGAACAGTAGGCAAGTTCACCTGTGAAAGAACCATTTGCCCTGAATGGATAAAGAAGCAGTGATATACGCATATATGTATATGATGGAGTGTTATTCAGCCATGAGGAAAGAAGAAATTCTGCCATTTGCAACAACATAGACAGACCTTGAAGGCATTATGCTAAGTGGAATAAGCCAGACAAACACTGCATGTACCGTATATGGAATCTCAAAAAAAAAAAAAAGGCAAAAAGTCAAACTCTTAGAAAAATGGTTTCTAGGTTTGGAGGATAGGGCAAATACAGATGGTGGTAAAAGACTACAGACTTTCAGGTATGAGTAAAATCTGACGATTCAGTATAAACCATGGTGACTTAGTTGACCACACTGACAGAAAGTTCTCACCACAGACACACACAAAGATGAACATGAGGTGATGGATGCATTAATAACCAGAAGTGGGAATTCCTTCACAATGTATACATACATCAAATCATTACAAAGCCCCCTTGAAATACCTCACAATTTTGTCAATTTCACTTCAAAAAAGCTGAAAAAGAAAAGTACCATTTACTCTTTCCAACTGGAGGGTTGTCACTGGCTGTCTTATGGTTTAACTGCTCAGTCATTCAGCATTTCCTGGGGACACGCTCTTGGCCAGGCCCTGGGCCCAGGGGTTGAGACAATGGTACCAGCTAACAAGATGCCACTTATTGGGTGGGACTTGTTCTCACATCATGCAAGTGACCCGCCCTCCTCAGAGCTCAGAGGACCCCAATACTTACTCTCAGCTAAATACACTCGTGTTGCAGGCCCCCCAGCTCAGCCCGGCAAGGGGACTCCCGCTACTGTCAGGCCCAGTCATGAAACATGTCTAAGCTCCATCCACACTGACGCCCCCGCCTCCACCGCCCCCCAGGGTGTTCGAGGGCCGCTTACTAGATTCCAGAGCAATGACTTCAAGTCGCAACATCTCTGCTATGAAGTGTGTTCCAAAAACTTTGTCACTAATCATCAGGAGGGGGGATGGCAACTTATTCTTACATAATAGGCACTCTGTCTCCAGCTCCCACCCACTCCTTGCCCTGGCTCCCTTGAGAGAAGCGCCCCTCTCCTCACTCAGACCAGAGTACCCCTAGGTGGGTGATCTGACCTTTAGTTCCACGATGGGCATGTGGCTCAGGCCCAACCAGCCAGTGTGCTCAGTCGCTCAGTCGTGTCTGACTCCTGGGCACCCCATGGAGCCCGCCAGGCTCCTCCATCCATGGAATTTTCCAGGCAAGAATACTGGAGTGGGCTGCCACTTCCTTCTCCAGGGGGTCTTCCTGACTTGGGGATCGAATCCGCATCTCCAGCATTGGCAGGGAGAGTCTTTCCCACTGAGTCGCCTGGGAAGCTGTCCTCCAGTAGGTGACTTGCTCTCAGCGCAGCTGTCAGAAGAGCTGCATTCTGTTTGCCATCTCCTTGTTTCTGCCAGTGTTCCATTGTTGAATACTTTAAAAACAATGTCTACTAACTGAGAAGGGTCCATTTCACAGACACCACGTAACTTGTAAAATTTTTTAACCTCTGGGGCACCTTGCCTGATGAAGGTCACAGTTATCATCCTTACACTCTCAGGGGCCTCAGGCTCTGTGTCTGGGTAGCACCTATGAACTTGATAAATCCTTTCTAGAAACTCTTATGGAGCTTCAGTTGGTTTTTATCTCAGGAATTTTAAGTTTGTCCAGGTACCCCGTTGGGTTTTCTCTCAGATCTCTGCACTGTTAGGTGGTAGTCCCCTGACTTGTTTTTCCCCGGATGCAATAGCATAAAGGCCTCTACATATGGTGCGTGCCAAGTCACTTCAGTCATGTCCGACTCTTTGTGACCCCATGGACTATAGCCCAGCAGGCTCCTCTGTCCATGGGATCCTCTAAGCAAGAATACTGGAGCGGGTTGCCATGCCCTCCTCCAGGGGATCTTCTCGACCCAGGGATTGAACCCGAGTCTCCTGTGACTCCTGCACTGCAGGCAGATTCTTCACCGCTGAGCCACCGGGGAAGCCCTCTACTTGTGCCATCTTTTCTTTTCCCTGCCCTTTTGCAAAACACTTGTAACTGTGAGATCGTGAGTCATTGAGGGGCCATTGCTCTTCTGATCCTAACATATATTGGGTTCTCCTCACCATAATGGCTAGGCAGGGACCAGCACGTGAGCCAGTTGAGAATGAAAGCACGGCAGCTGGCAAGCAGGTAGGCTGTAATCCTGGATCTGCTACTGGGCAGGGCCTGCCCAAGAATGAAATCCACGAAGCTCACCAGAGCCGAGGCACACAAACATCATTGAGCCTCTGGAGCCTGCCAGGGCGACTCCCAGAATTTTCAGTGACCTTCCGTCTAGTGCAGGTGAGCATTGCTTACAGCTGGCAACCACTCGCCCAACGGAAAATTCCTCCCCTCTGACTGCAGGCTAAAATGTAGGTATGTATTACAGGCATTCCTCGTAGATTGTGTTTCACTTTATTGCTCTTATTTTTTTAAACAAATCGAATGTTTGCGCAACCCTGCATTAAGTTTACTGGAGCGTTTTTTCCAACAGCATTTGCTCACTTCATGTCTGTGTCACATTTTCATAATTCCTGCACTATTTCAAACTTTTTCATTGTTACGGTAATCTGTGATCAGTGATACTACCTTTATTGTGGGGTTCTGGAACCAAACCTGCAATAGTTCCATGATGTGCCTGCATCTGTCATAGAAGGATGTGTGAAAACAGCCTAGTTTGGGCAGATTTTTAAAAACCACTATTTAAAATGTGTGAAAAATTTCTCTGAGGCCCCTGAGAGTGTAAGGATGATAAATATGACCTTCATCAGCCAATTTGCAGCTGATGCTTTTAGTCTTACTTGGGATGCTCGAGTTATTCAGTTTTCAATTGGGGCACGTGTCATCTCAAAGCTGTAGCTGCACATTTTGTCCATCCTTGTTTGTGGGAAACCATGACAAGTCAGGACCATAAGCCACCAACACGGGGATCCAGGTATGGCATCTGCTTGAGAGTCTTCCCCTTGAGTTATGTGATACCATGTCACAGAGACTACCAGTCCCCAGCTCCAGTGACATCGGGCCATCCAGCTGGCTGGAGCTCAGGGTGCCGTGCAGCCCTGGAAATCCAAGGCATGGCTCCGGGGCCCCCTGACTGCACCCTCTCAGAGGGCAGCACCATTGCAAGCCTGGAGAGGCAGCCTGGAGGGAGGACTGTGGCAGGACGCTGCTTGAATGGCCCCTACTGTGGGTTGGGCCCCAGATCCAACCCTCCAGGCAGGCAGCCTGAGCTCCGTAAGGGCTTGCAAAACTGCCATCTGGGGACATGCAGAGGATTATCCTGCAGGTACACTTTTTAAAAATATTTATTTGGCTGTGCCAGGTCTTAGATGAGCACTCAGGATCTTCAATCTTCGCTGTGGCATGCAGGGTCTTTAGTTCTGAGATGTGGGACCTATCTCCCTGAGCCGGGATCAAACCTACACCCCCTGCATTGGGATCGCAGAGTCCCAGCTGCCAGACCACCAGGGAAGTCCCCATCCCCTGTATGTTAGCAGCCAGGACTAAGCAGACATTTGTATAGAGCAGCTGGGTTTTATGTGCACACGATCGCAACTGTGTCAGATGGTAAGGTTCATGGTTTTTAGAAACCTATTGTGTGTAGACAATAGTCCTCACAGCCAAAAAATAGTTCTACCTAACCTATCAATTCTAGAAAAAACAGAAAGATGACCAAGAATAGAAAAAGTATTCATGAATTAAGCACAGATATCAGATGCCACAGGGATAGAATTGGAGTGGCCACCACGCCAGCCTGTGGCGGACATCAGGAGCCAAGGCTGCCTACACGCTCACCCGGGGGCTGCCTGGGACGCACAGCAAGAACTGAGAGCTCACGGAGCTTCAGTTTCTCGTGACGTCCTGCAGGAGAGCTGTCACAGGGACGTCACAGAAGACGGACACAGAACACCTCTGCCAGGTCTACTCTGACAAAAGATGCGGCTCTGAAACAAGTGTTCTGTTCAGGAAGGATGATCCAAAGGATCAACCACTCGCCACCATCAGAAACAGTCCCACTTCTTCAACAGTGGAGAGGCTGCTGTAAACAGGTTCCATCTTGGGACCTCCTAAAGCCTGGACCAAGTGTGCGGGTGGCAGAAGGGTTCTCTCCTGTCCACTGACGTCAATGAAGCCTCTGTCAGCTTGCCCACACTTGTCTTCCTCTTCTCCATTAACTTGCAGGAACAGGCACAATAAAGAAAGTGAAACCACTCTGTGCAACGTCTAATGAAAGCGTCTTTCTTGCACATGGCTTAAAACACTGCATGTTAGCACAGTGTGCTAGATAGTGGATTAACCACCACTGAAGCCGACCTTAAGAGAATCAGGCCAGACAGTTAACAGCACTGGGCTCCCCGTTCGCTGCAGTGCTAGTGTTTCCGATGGGGCGTCATCAGCCCCGCCACCCCTGCCCAGCCAGGTGCTTCTGGCTGGGCACTGGCCTCTGCGTCTCACGGCGTCCCGCACACGCCATCAGCACGGCCCTCACTGCTGTGCAGTCACCGCACCTCAACAAGGGGCTTCCCAGACGGGCCCGGGGGGACGCAGATCCACAGACCTGCAGCTCCCAGGACTCGACTCGGTGCCGCAAACACAGCAGAGGCAAACAAGCGTACAAGTGAATGGAAGACGTGCTTACTTTAAAGAATTCACAAGACAGGAGACCACATTAAAAACCAAAAAAGGAAACGACACATTTAATTTAAAGGCAGAAACCTAGAAATTGTCCAAATAAACAGTGGAGCAAATCAATTCCTGAAAAAGCTCTGTATCACAGCGATCACATTTATTGGAAGGGTTGGAGAAAAATAAAAATGCCGTTTAGCTGAAGAACTTGCGAGTTATCTACAAATCAACTTATGTCAGGAGTGGAAGAATTCTTGGTTATTTCTTAGTATCAAGATGTACATCAGTCTCTCTTTTGAATATCTTCCACATTCAAAGAGGCAATCACACAGTATAGCCCATCTTCTACACAGGGTAAATTCTCTGTTTCAGCCAACTCTCAATGGCGGGGCAACTAGCACAACGCCATCTCCCCGTACAAAGAGCATCGGAATGTTCCGTTTTGTTGACTGTAAGAGGAAAAACAAAACAAAACACAGAACTCATTTATACAAGTTTATAGTAGTGGTGTTCATTTTCTGAGATAGAAATTTGAAAACAAAAACCCCCAGATTCATCATAACACAAACAAATGGCTTTAAAACCATGGTCACTTACCTTTGTGACACAAAGAACCATCTTCTGAGTGTTTCTTTTCCTGGAACACACCCGGGGGAGAGGCTGCAGCCGTCCACCCAGCCCGTTCTCCCCTCTTCCCGGCACACAGCTAGACACTTCTCACTCCCTGCCAACCACATGGTGCCACAGACTGGGTTTTAACCAATGAGAAGTGGACAGAAGTGACAGCTGACCCCAAACCTCCGACAAAGGCCCTCTGTGGCCTCCGCTACCACATGGACTCAGATTACGCAGAACCCTGGGGACGGCAGAGCCAGTAGGCCGGCATCCCTGACTGAGCACGAGGCGGAAAGCTGGTGCATCAAGCTAAAACCTCACTATAGACTGTGAAGTGAAGTGAAATGGCTCAGTCGTGTCCGACTCTTTGCGACCCCATGAACTGTAGCCTACCAGGCTCCTCCATCCATGGGATTTTCCAGGCAAGAATACTGGAGTGGGTTGCCATTTCCTTCTCCAGATCTTCCCGACCCAGGGATTGAACCCATGTCTCCCCCATTGTAGGCAGACACTTTACCGTCTGAGCTACCAGGGAAGTCACTAAAGACTGTGGGCACAAATAAAATCTTTCCATGTTGCTTCACTGTGGCACTAATCCACTCATGTATCTTTTGCGTGAGCCCAGGGGACAAGCCTTAGGCAGTAAGGAAACAGATATGGAAGGTCTGAAATCTTCTTATGCCTCAGTAAAACTTTTTGCCTAGAAAGTAGCCTAAAGACATCCCAAACCTAGGTTCTGGGGAAAAGGTTGGAAAAAGCCAAACACTGGTAGTGTTGCGTTAACCTGATGCACTGGGCAGGGCAGTGTAGGGAAGAGATGAGCTTATGCGAGAACTAGCAGGTTTTCAAGTAGCGACAAGAAACAGCGTTCATAAGGTCAAAAAAGCCAACTGTTTTTAGACTCCAAACTGTGGACAAAAAGCAAGAAAAACAGCTCTGAGGGGAAGACGAGATTAAGGGTGTTGCCTTCCCATTCAAGTTTATGTTAGCAAGTGACCCAGGGTAGCCAACATTAATTTGTATGAGAGGAACTTACACATGTTAGAGGTGGGTAACTAAAGAAACAAGTGAAAGTGAAGTCGCTCAGTCGTGTCCTTCGTTGACCCCATGGACTGCAGCCTGCCAGGCTCCTCTGTCCATGGGATTTTCCAGGCATGAGTACTGGAGTGGGGTGCCACTGCCTTCTCCCAATGAAAAGAAACAAAGGCATCTGCAAGTTTCATCTAGAAAAGGACTTTGAGGTTACTGGCCCAAAGAATGGGTTGGAGGTAAACAGACAGGAAACACAAGAAGTCATAGGTTTTAAAGGAACAGCACTGACAGAAGACCCACTAACGAAAGCGTCTGACACACTGCGCATGCCAGCATGCGTGGGTGTTTCGGTCAGCACTCTGTGGCTCCACATGTAACAGTAAAACACAGGTGACCAGTAAAGAGCTCTATGCAAAGAGTGATTTTCTTTTAGTGTAGCTATGTCCCAAATATCGCACAGGTCATACTTGACCTAAACAAGGTTTCTTTTACTACTCATGCTTCCCAGGGGATCTGTCGCGGAAGGACCAGTGACTGCTTAGGGTCCCTGTCCTTCCCTTTTCTGAAAAGGAGTGCTTATGGCGGTGGACATCCTGCCTCTGCTCTGCTACAGTGCAGGCGGGAGTGGCGACAATCCATCCTTCTGAGCTTACAGGAATCTGTACAACTGACCACATGTAGCTCTGCCGGAGAACTGTTTCTGTGCCAGGCAGAAAGTACTGGAAATAATAGCTAGGTTTCCAGAACTTTTTTAACATGTAAAAACTGTTTTATCAGCTTCTTAGGTACTGGAACATAAAAAGAGAACCGTGAACAGTAAATTCAAATAATGCCTATAAACTTAGTATGTTAAATTCAGTATACATATCTGTCAGCCATGAATGTATGTAACTCTTTGTATCTCTCAGGGTTCTCAAGTTTTACTGTGCATAAGATCATCTGTTCAACAGCTTTTAAGGCTGTTTCCTGGCTCCATGCCCAGAGATCCTCACTCCAAAGGCCAGGGTGGAGCCTGTGAACCTGCATTTCTAAGAAGTTTTGGGTCTGCCCATATTTCAAAACCCTTGAGGAAATTAGTCCTCCCAACAACCATCAAAGTGGGCTTAGCAGCGGAACCTTTTCCCAACTGTAGTCTTCAGATGAGACCCCAGACCCTGTGCAGCCTTGTGAGAGACCCTAACACAGAAGACCCAGCTGAGCCTGGACATCTGACCCCCAGAAACTGTCAGCTGGTAAGCGGGTGTGCTTTTAAGACACTAAGGTTTTGGCTGACTTGTTACACAAAATCCTGAGATAAAGGGTTCAGATAGCTGAGAAGGTCAGGACGGGAACAAGGAGCTGAGAGCGGCCTTATTCTGAAGGTGAAGGGCGCCAGGAGCCTGGTCTCAGCCGCGCCGCGTCTGAGGCGACGTCCAGAGCAAGCATCTGCGCAACAGGAACATCAGCAAAGAGTGACTGACGCTCAGGAAAGACACAGACGCATCCACAATCACAACGGCCACCGACCACCACCTGCCGCCAGCTTGTACAAGCACCAAACTCAGTGCATCTTGGAAGGCACAATTACTGTGCTGGCATTTTACTGAGGAGGTCGAGGAGTAGAAAATTTCTAGAACTTGCCCAAGGTCACACAACTAATCAGCAGCAGCCAAGATGTGAACCAAGATCTGTTTGCCCAGAGCTCAAGCTTTTGTGCTGTACTGTTATTATAGACTGATGGCTTATGACAAAGAGTAACTAACAATTAACACGTGAGAGGGAAAAATGCATATTAAAATACAAATAAAATCCATGTTCAGAAGGAAAAAGAAATCTAGCCAGGAATCAAGAGTGCCTGAAAAGAGGTGGAGAGCCAGGATAAAGCAGAAGCACAAAAACCAACAAAGGCTAACACCTGAACACTTACTATGTGCCTGTCGCCATCTGAAGGCTTTTCATGGAATCTCTCAATGAATCCTCAACGGCAGTATGAAGTGAGTCGGTACTACCATCCCTATTTTACAGGCACGGAAACTCAGTCACAGACAAGTTGGGTAACTGATAAAATTATAGAGCTGGTAAGCAACAGAGTCAAGGCCTGAATCCACGCGGCCCTGTAGCTTGAGCCTATATCATAAAGCAGGACACTAGAGGAGAGTCAGAGACTGGCTTCTAAATACTTACAAGACTGAAGAATAAAAACGTGCCAATATTTGGAAGATCTGCATAATTCAGTGAACTAACATTTTCCAAATGACCAGAGTTTGATGTAACAAAATTATGCTTTTATACAAGATCCATTCCAAGTGGAAGGTAGACCAATGAACTTACATATAACAATATGGAAAGCTCACTGATGTAGTTTTAGATTCCACACTACAACTCATTTTTAAGAAACTACTGCTTGTTGAGTTTGGGTGTAGCATCAAAGCCAAGTATCCACAAAAAACACTCCTCCCTTTTCCAGTTAACCTATCTGTGTGACGTTCAACCATAACGTAGCATAACAGATTAAATGCAGAAAAAAAATTGTAATTAAATGTTATCCATTAAGTCAAGCATTTGCAAAATGTAAAACAAAAGACACTTCTCATTAAATATTTTTGTTTCAGAAAACACAGTATTTTCAGAAGAATGTTACGTATGTCAACATGTAATAGATTTATTATTTTTAACTAGTATTTTTTAAATTTCTCGGTTTTAGTTTCCAATAGGTACTGATAGATAAATCGACATCAAACAAAACGTCATCCTGTATTACTGTTAGACAGAGCACACAGTGGCCTCTTATACAGCCATATCTCAATGCATCCTGGCAAGCCAAACAGAAGTGACCAGTATTCCTGCCCACAGGTGAGGAAGTTATGTCTGCAAAGGTACTGTCTGCCCAACATACCCCAGACAGGAAGTGGCCAAGCCAACACTGGAAACCCAGGTCTGTCCGACTCCAAAGCCTTTGCTTTTAACTGCTACACTCCACTGAGCCCATGAAGAGGTATCAAAACATGAAACGCTTTCCATAAACAAGTATTAGTTTACTGGATTCTGAGAACAACTGACATTTTGAAAGTGATGACTAGAACTGCACGACTTACTTTATATATCTCTTCATATGTTTCTTCATCAATTTCTATAGTTGTCACAGTTTCTTCCACATCTCCCAATATCATATTTAAATGCTGATCGTAAGCCTGAAGTGGGAAAGTGAGGGACCAAGAAATTTAATAAGCAAATTAGGAAAAAAATGGCTCAATTACAAGTAACATGTAACATTAATACACCACAAACTGTTACATGCAAATAAAAAATAACCCTGCTGTACAATGTTTCTTTGCAGATCATCTCCCGTGATTACTTAATTGGCTAACACAAATATAAAACTGTTTATGGTCAAAGATGAATTTCCCAGACTAAACACCACAAAGTAAACTCAAGTAGAGCAGCACCCTGCATATTTTACAGCCTTGCCAGAATTAACTGCTCAGCACAATCAACAAATAATGCAACTCAGGTATTCAGGGATGTCCTCAATTCAAGCTCCAAAGCTCATGTGTTTGACCAAATGGTGAAGCTCCAGAGCAGGGGGCAGAGGGTCTTGCTTAGAACCCACTTGAGTTACTTTTAGTCAAGGGTTAAATAGTTCACCAGCTCACATCAAAATAAAAGCAGCCAATTAGCAACACAGGGAAGTGCCAGGCAAAGCACACAAACAAGAGCAAAGATCCACAGATGAAAGCCCCAAAACAAAGGCTGGGGGGTCATTCAGTGCAGAGGCAACTGAGTCCACACAGGGGACTGAAGAAGCCTCCCAGAGTTAGGGCAACATGTCTGTCCGGAGGGCCTGTCTATGTGCCTCTGGCCCAGGTGATTAAGCTGTCCTATTTTTCTCTGCAAAGTTGCCACTATTCCATGTCCTGGGGCTCATCTTCCTTTCTGCAATTTAAGAATAGGTCTCCACTTCCTTTCCAAGCACAGGAGGTTTTTGACCTTTAGGTTTCATATTAGGTAGAATCATGCTACTGAAGAGACAGCGGAAGTCAGACGGCTTAGGTTCCTAGTCTGGCCCTCCTTTCTACTGGCTGTGTCACCTTAATCAAGTAACTTTACCTTTCTGAGCCTTAGCTTCTTCAAATGCAAAATGGGGATAATGAGTATCTACACTCATAGAATTGTTAAAGAGATTAAATGAGATATTACAGGCAAAACACTTAGAATAACAGTACCTGGTTTAGTGCTGGATAAAAACTAGCTATTTTTAATCACTTTAGGGTAGAATGGCAAAAATAAAAAACACACTCAGCAAAGTATTAAGTTATCACGGAGAGACAAAACCTTTAATATACTCTTTATGAATAAATGGAATCACCTCAAGGGCCCAATCCTATAAAAATATTGATATATACAGATATAAACAAAGGTCCACATATAAAAATGCTTATTGCAGCAT
This sequence comes from Alces alces, assembly GCA_015832495.2. Classification (NCBI taxonomy): domain Eukaryota; kingdom Metazoa; phylum Chordata; class Mammalia; order Artiodactyla; family Cervidae; genus Alces; species Alces alces. The sequence continues at coordinate 2,582,584 of JADEYB020000014.1, read as the reverse complement.
TACTTTTAGCAGCAAGAAATGGAAAACGACTTTGGTATCACTACTACCACATAAAGAATTCTGCAAAGTCATTAAAAAATAATAATGAAGACGGTTTAACATGTACTCATAATCAATAATTTCCAAAAAAGATTAAGTGGAAAAAAAAGGTTCTTCCAAAAGGTATAGAAAGATACCACTTATTTTTTTAGAGATGGTGTATACAGTGCAAATATATGCACACAGACACATATTCATGTATGTAAATATACAGAAAAGACCTGAAAGACTACAGACCAAATAGAAGGAATGGCTACCAGTAGAAGAAATGACATTCTACTTTTTACTCTATGTACATCTGTGCTATCTAAAACTTTTCACAACAGAACACAAATTAATATATATACATGTCAGTAGTTTAAAGAACACTTAAATGAGAATGGAGAACAAGTAAATGTTATTTATAAAAAAACAGAAAAGAAAAAATGAAAGAAACGACAGTGTTCTTTAATAAATACACCATTTCCATTAAGAGAAAAAAATGTTAAAAATATGAATAAAATACCGTCGCATTTGGCCTTTAGAAATATGGGTGCCTTTCCACCTCCTTCAGGTGGACAGCCAACATGCTCTTCCAGAGCAGACAATTTCCACCTTTTAAAGGAGGAGGGGGAAGGAAATAATCTCAAGGAGACAGCTTACTCACATGTAACCTGCCTCGAAGCTCTCTGTCATTTCTCATCTTCACGTAGATGCGCTCGTCCAGGCTGAGCCGGATGAGATCCAGGGGCTCTTCCACAGTGTTGGTCGTTTGTTGCTGATAAAAGAAACAGGCTGAGTGACACTACAGGACTAGAGTGAAGGGACTGAACCCTCCGCGCCCTGCGTGACTGTGGGCAAGTCACTTAACCCCTCTATGCCTCAGTCTCCTAATCTGTAAAATGTGTGTATCAACAGTGCCTACCTAATACTGTTGTTGTGAGGCTTAAAGGACAGTGTGTGAAGATGTAGAACAGTGTCTAACACTAAGTGCTGGATAAATGGGGGCTGAAAAGTACGAAGAAGAGAGAGAGGAGTTAGGACAAAATGATCATGACTCTGTTCCCTCAAAATCCGAACTGTCTGACCCCAGTTCAGGGTGGAGGGAGTCACTCTCTCAGGAACTTCACCTTTATTTCAAGTATCATTTAGTAGCCTGAAGACCATACATTTAATGACTACCACATAAGAGAGAATGCTATGTAGAGATCAATGTTTGAGGGAGGATTATGACTTCAGTACAGGGCAGGCTGAGTTTAGGGAGCCATTTCGCCAGTAAGATGAATATATTAGTATTTTGCAGATACTATAGAATACTGGGTGAAAGCACTGTCTGTGACTCTGGGAGTGTGGGCTCAACTCCTGACTCTGACACTTATGAACTGGGATTAAAAATCGTGCCATCTCTAATTCTCAGTTTCCCTGTTTATAAATGACTGGTAAAGAATCCGCCTGGCAATTGAGGAGACGCGGGTTCGATCCCGGGGTCGGGAAGAATCCCCTGGAGGAGGAAATGGCAACCCACTCCAGTATTCTTGCCTGAGAAACCCCATGGAAAGAAGAGCGTGGAGGACTGCAGTCCACGGGTTCGCAAGAGTCGGACACGACTTAGCACTATCCTCCCTTCGTGATTATTGTGAGGCGTAAAAAAGGGCTAATGTATTAACTTGATGTATTTGAAATAGTATCTGGCAAACAGAAACATACCCAAGAGAAAGGAAATGACGAGAGTGAGGAATAATTAGTTTTCAGCGCGTTTGAAACAGTAAAAGATCTCAAGGCCTGACGTAAAATTCGGACGGGGCGCGGTTAGCCAAATTGGCAGATTAAGGCCGTGAAGACCCAGAAAGAGGCGGCATAATTGGCCACCTTCCTGTGAGACTGGAAAAAGCAAACCTGGTAGGCAAACCCGGGCACAACCAGGCCCGGGAATAAGTAAGCTGCTGCTGAGCTAGCGCTTCACAAGACACTCACCTGGTCCACGTCGTCCGCCATCTTTCAAACCCTGCGCTCTCTCCCGCCTCTCGCGAGAGCACGAGAACCCCTCCCCCCCCGGCCTCTGGAAACGCGAGAACACAACGCACCGGAAGTAGAAAGAAATCGGTTTTGCGGGTTTTCGCTTCCGGCAGTCGGCCGTGGTACTTCGGGTCTGGGGCGGAGCTTCATCGGGGACGCGGGGTGGGGGTGTGGCCTCTGCTAGGGGGCGGGGGCTCACTCGCCCCGCCTCGGGGCGGAGCCAGTCGCGGGCAGCGTCCGGCGCCGGCGCGGTGTGTCCGTCGTCTGGCGAGTCTTGCCCGGGCAGAGATGGCTCGGAAACGCGCGGCTGGCCGGGGCCCCCGCCGCCAGACGGCCAAGGGCGAGACCAAAGCCCGGCGCGAGGAGGCGGAGGCGGGTGAGAGCGAGGCCGAGCCGGGCTTGGCGGGGAGAGGCTGGAGGAGGGCAGGAGGCAGGCCGGGCGCGGGGAGGGCGAGGCCGGCCTCCCGCGGGTGCGGGTAGGCAACCCCGCGCCCACCTGCGGGGAGGAGACCGCGTCCCGGTGACCGCGGGAGGCAGGCGGCGTCCGCCCGCCCCGGGCCACCTCGACGTCGCTGCGCCTTTGCCCTCCGTGCCGGATGCGCCCTGAGCGGTTCCGCTGATCCTGGCCGGACCGCGAGCTCCCCTGCGCGATCTCTTCCTGCGTCCTGCCGCCTGCAGGGTCAGGTCCGGTCTCCTGGCAGATGCAGAGGGTGAATAGGCAGAAGGCACTTGTTTTGTGCCCGCACAGGGCCAGCGAACCCGCACTTAAGAGTGTGGGAGTGTGCTGATCTCCTGAAGAGTAGTTGTTCAGTCGCTACGTCGTGCCCGACACTTTGCGACCCCAAGGCCTGCAGCACGCCAGGCTTCCTTAACGGTACCTTCAGCTAAATCCCACCCTGGAGCCCCAGATTTAGGATCCAGTCGACTTCTCCACGTGCATATCGGATAGTTTTCTTATCTTTGTCCTGGACAAACTAAACCTGCCCCTTCCCCACTTATCCCCATCTCACTGGTCCCTTCATCACTTGTTAGAACAAACCCCTCTTCTTTACACTGCACACCTCCAATCCTTCAGCAGGTTCTGTCAGTTCCACCTCAGAACCCTGTCTCAAATCTCCTACTTCTCTATATGTTCCTGGCCACACCCCCAGTCCAAGCCACCTTCACTTTGCAGTTGAACGACTGCAGTGGTCTGTTTACTACTCTCTGTACTTCCTTCATCTACTCACCGAGTTCTCTCTGCGGCAGCAAGTGATCTTAAGAAAAAAATAAATGAGATCTTGCCACGCTCCTACTTCAAACGCTCTGGCTCCCCATTGCCCTTGGCATAACATCAAGATTCCTCACATGGCCTACAAGACCCTGCATGATTCCACTGCCGCTACTATTTGTGCTGCCTGCTGCTGTGCTCTCCTTTCCCAGATAATCTTGTTGGTCTCCCTTTGGTTCCTCGGGCACGCCGCGTTATTTCTCACCCGAGCCTTTGCCTTTGATGTTCCTTCTCCCTCGAATGTTCCTTGTGGCTTTTGCCATAGCCGCCTTCTTTTCCTGCAGGTCTCAACCCAGGCACTCCTTGAGTGTCTTGCCTTAGGTGGTCTTTCCCAGGTACACTTCATCACAGAGGATCTTGGTAATTGATTTGCTTCCTTTTTGACCTGTCTTAACCAGATAAGGTTATGAAAACATGTCTTACTTTTGGCGGTATCTCATCTTGTCCTCTCCACTTCCCTGCATATACTAAGTGCTCAATAAATAGTATAAATAACTGTCTAATGCATGTGGTAGAAGGAATTTCTGGGGTACCTCGTATAACTGAGTAGACGATTGGACCAAATCACCAGTAAGGCCCCCTATGACATTAGATTGAGTAATTCTGTGATTCTGCAGGGTGTTGGTGAGTTTTCAGTGAGACGCACATAAGGCTCTGGGCATGGTCTGGGCGAGGGGATCAGATGCGCTAACTCACATCATTCAGACTACGCGTGGGCAAGGGGTGCACTCAAGCCTCACACGCACTCTGCGGGCCACTGGGGCTGCAGTAAGTTTCCAAGGCAGCTTCCGGGGAGAGCTGTTGTCTTTGCTGTGGTTGGTGGAGGAACAGCTTGGCTGTGGTTCTGGCCGCAGCTGAAATTGATTTGGTGACTCGTCAGTGTAGTGTATAACAGCACCACAGTGCATGCAAATAAGTGACACTTGGCTGCTTTCAACAGCCAACTATTTGTCTTCCCGTTATATCTTTGTCTCTGTTAGGGCCCCTCTAGTTTCTACACATTTAATCTCAACATTCCTTCATCGATTTCCTCCTTCATCATTAACTCCTCCAGCAGATACTTACTGAGCACCTGGTTATTTTCAGGCCCAGTTATAGGCACTGGAAGGGTTGCGGTGAATGGACAGGCAAAGTTCCTGCTCTCATGATGCTTGTAATCTTTGGGGAAGGGGAGGTAGGACTAACAAGTTAAAAAACAAATTCCCATGCTGATAGGAACTATGAAGAAGGCAGATCTCTGTAATAAAACTGACGTGGGCACAGGGAACACTCGGCAGAGTCAGAATCAGTGGTCAAGAAGTCCTGTCCGAGGACGTAGTGCTTTCAGCCAATTACTGGCTGTAATGAAGGGGCCTTTTGTAGGATGTGGGCAAAGAGAGCTCTGGGCAGAGGAATCAGTAAGTTTAAAACCCTTAGAAAGGAATGTTTTAGAATTGAGGTGAGAGAGATAAGTAGGAACCTTAGGCTGGAGACCAGACTGAGGAGTGTGTATTTTATTCTTAGTGCTAGGAGGTGCTGCCGGCAGTTCTAAGCAGGTGAACTTTTTTCTTGTTGCTGTTGTTAAATTAGCTGGCCGAGCAAGCCCAGTGGTTAATTCATGCCCTGCTGAAATAACCAGGTTACATAACAGTGCAGTGCAGCCGGCCCTGCACAGGTTGCACATCTGTGGATTCAAGCAAAGTTCAATCCAAGGTTGGTTAAATCCACAGATTTGGAACCAGGGGATACAGAACAGAGGGCTGACGGTAGCAGACAGCTCCAGATCTTGGAGAGTCTTGGAAGATGGCCTCTTTTAAAATTATAGTTGACTTATTAGAGCATTAGTTCAGACGTACAACAATGACTTGATATTGGATTATATTCCATATAAGGGCTCCCCTGGTGGCTCAGACAGTAAAGAATCTGCCTGCAACGCGGGAGACCTGGGTTCAATCCCTGGGTCAGGAAGATCCCCTGGAGAATGGAATGGCCACCCACACCAGTATTCTTGCCTGGAGAATTCTATGGACAGAGAAGCCTGACAGGCTATAGTCCAGGGGGTCACAAATCAGACATGACTGAGTGACTAACACTTTCACACTTAATACTCCATATAAAGTTATTACAAAGTATCGACCATATCCCTGTGCTATACATTGCATCCTTGTAATTTACCGATTTTATACCTACCACTTTGTTCCTCTTAATCCTCTTCCCCATCTTGCCTCTCCCCCTTCCCCTTTCCCCACTGGTAGCCACTGATTTGTTCTCTGTATCTGTGAGTCTGTTTTTGTTTTATTTGTTCATTTGTTTTATTTTTTAGATTCTGTATATAAGGGAAAATGTGGTATTTGTCTTTCTCTATTTCACCAAGCATAATATCCTCCACGTTGTTGCAAATGGCAAGATTTCTTTTTTATGACTGATATTTCTGATTCCTTTAGATGGTAGGTTAGGTTGTTTGAGACTTTTCCTGTTTCTTGAGGTGGGCCTGTATTGCTCTAAGCTTCCCTCTTAAAACTGCTTTCGCTGTGTCCTGTAGATTTTGTAAAATTGTGTTTTTCATTTTCACCGTCTTAAGGTATTTTCTGATTTTCTCTACAGTATCATGAGTCATCCGTTGGTTGCTTGTTTTTTGCAGCATCCTAGTTAGTCTCTGTGAGTTTGTGTTTCATTTTTCTCCTGTAATTGATTTCTGGTTTCATACTGTTGTCATTGGAAAAGATACTTAATACCTTTTCAGTCTAGAATTTGTCGGGACTTGTTTTGTGGTCAGCATGTGGTCGATCAACCCTGGACGATGTTCCATGTGCACTTGAAAAGACTATTCTGCTGTGTTGGACACAGTGTCTTGAAGTTATCTATTAACTTAATCTGGTCCAGTGTGTCATTTAAGGTCATTGTTACCTTATTGATTTTCTTTTTTTTTTCCATTTATTTTTATTTACCTTATTGATTTTCTTTCTGAATGATCTGTCCATTGATGTAAGTGGGGTGTCGAAGTCACCTACAATTATTGTATACTGTCAATGCCTCCCTTTATTTCTGTTAATATTTTCTGTATAGATTCAGATGCTCCTCTGTTAGATGCATATATGTTTATCAGTGATATCATCTTCTTGTATTGACTCCTTTATCATTACATAATGTCTTTTTCTATTATTATAGACTTTGTTTTATGGTCTACCTTGCCTGATATGATTACTGCTGTCTGAGCTGTATTTTAGTTTCCATTTGCACGGAGTGTCTAGATAATAGCCTCTTGATACTCTGGCGCACACACAAAACACACACAAAGAATTTAGGAAAAAATGTAAAGTCCATATGTCTACCATCCAGAAACCACCACCACTAAGTAATACTGTTTCCTCCTAGTTTGTGTCTTTTTGCGTAGTAGAAACTATACAAACAACTTTGCATTCTTAGCATTTTATCATTTATCTTTTTCCTTTGTCTTAAAAGATAACTGAATTATGTATCATTGTGTGACTATACCATAATTAATGATTTAATTAATGTCCATTTAATGGATGGGTATTCAGATTTTTAAAATTTTGGATACTTTGAATAATGATACTATGAACTTTTTTTTGATTCACAGTTTGTTTCCCTTGTTCTCACTTTTAACTCCTCTGTTTCTCTATTCAAAGCACAGACATGCACACTTCTGCCTTTTAATCGACCAAGTAAGTTTAGACAGGGATAAACAGTGCTTCTAAAGCGGCTTCCCACCTGCATCTTTAGTAAAGTATTTAGCATCTTAATGACAGAGGGCTAAAAACCACTGTCAGAGCTAGAAATCCTGGTTTTCAGTATGCCCTACCAAATTGTCAGGTCGTAAATAAACTTTTCGCCTTGAAATAAGAAATCTGAAGAAACAGAACTGAATCAGTGATTTTAGCCAGCCTTAAAACAAATGCTGCTATAAGGTGAAATTTATTAAAATTTAGTTATGATTTTTTTTTAACCTCAAAAGGTAGAGTCTTTTTCTTCCATGCAAAATTGTGTTCTTGGGGACTAAAAATACGTATCCAGGGAGTTAGCAGTACAAACCATAAATAAAAGGAATGAATTAATTTGATATTTTAGGTAAATATCACAGCTCCTTTTGGAACCTCAATAAAGGTTAGAGTATTTTTGTTTTCCAATGTTAATTGAAGCAGTCGTGCAGAGGAAAAAAGAAGATGATTTATTTCAGATTTAAGATAATCTGAGGGACTAGATTTCAATAGAAAAATATTTTCCCCTGTTGTATTAATATATTATAACATATGTAATATAGTTATATGTTAAGAGACCATGCTTTTAGATACCCTAGTTGAACTAAAATGAATAGTATATGCATTTTTATATTTCCTTTTAACAAAATTTTATTATTTTATTTATTAATTATTAATATGGTTAGTTATTATTAAAATAAAGTTGTTTTTAAATTACTGCTGACTTATTCCAACCTTAAGCTTGGAATAAGGGGCTTCCCAGGTGGAGCTAGTGGTAAAGAACCCGCTTGCCAATGCAGGAGACCTAAGAGACAGGTTCGAGCTCTGGGTCAGGAAGATCCCCTGGAGGAGGGCCTGGCAACCCGCTCCAGTATTCTTGCTTGGAAAATGCCATGAACAGAGGAGCCTGGCGGGCTACAGTCCATGGGGTTGCAGAGTTGGACATGACTGAAATGACTTAGCATACACGCAAGCTTGTACACGTGACATTTGGGTTAGATAGGATAGATTTCATAAGGTATGTGTTTTGAGTAACATTTGGTTTTAAAAGACAGCAGAAGCTTAGATTAGGGGAAATCATTGTTGTTCAGTCATTCAGTCAAGTCTGACTCTTTGCAACCCCATGGACTGCAGCATGCCAAGCTTCCCTGTCCTTCCCACTCAGACATGTTTATAAACTTGAAGCTTTTCACTTAGTAGGAGTGGATTTTCCCAAAATAACTAGTCTCAGCAGGTAGTAACAAGCAAGGTGTTAATTGCTGGATTGATGCGTTCTCCTTGCTGGACATTAGGTAAAATCTAAGGTTTGCAGTTTAGGTTTTGTGGGTCGTGTGCTGGTGTCTGTATAGCCTCAGGAGGTAGAACAGAGTAACTGATGAAGGAGGCTCGTGGTGTGCAGACCAGCTGGAGGTGGGACGGGCTGAACGCTGGTTGCTGCCTGAACATGGGATGGTGGTGGGCGTCTGGGGAGAGGTTGCCAGGGAGGACTTCTGTGACCCTGCCCACGGACCTGCAGTGTCTCCGCTCTTCCTGTGTGTCTCCTCTCATGTTCCATGTGGTCACCTAGATGTCTCCGAAGATGAGAAACCGCTAAAGAAGAGCCCTCCCACAAAAGTTTCCCGAGGAAAGAGGAAGAGGGGCTGCGGTGATGCTGGGGGCTCAGCGGACGGTCCAGTGAGAAGGAAGGCGGCCAAGGTTTCAGTGAAATCTGAAGAGCCCCAGGTTATAAAGGACGAAGCCCTCAGCGATGGGGAAGATTTCAGGTGAGACGGCAGAAAGCGTCTTGACCGGGTCTTGGTTGTTCCCACCAGGGAAGTACGACTAAGAAAACCTGTTCCTGTTGCTCGTCTCTGGGGTCCGTGGAAAAGGTGGGTTCTTTAAACACGCCTGGGTAGCGCTCGGGCCACTGGTAAGACTGGAAGAGTCCTGGTGACCGTATAGTTTACCTCCCAGCCTCCGCAGATGAGGACCACCGCTTGCAGAGAGTGAGTTACTAGTGGCCACACAGCTAGATGGTGGCAGAAGCCGGGATGAGACGCAGGTCTTCACTCCTGGCCCAGTGCTCTGTTTCCACCACACAGACATTACGTGCACGAGGCGTTTCCGCGACGTCCCAGCCGTGTCCTGTCCCGCTCCCCTCGGGTTTGCTCTGCTCCTGCCCAGCCGGACGCCCCCATTCACTCGATGCGTGCTCATGGTCTGCCTGCAGCCGGAAGCGTTCTGCCACCTTGACGATGCAGAGCAGAACTCACCTGCCCCTCGGTTCCACTGATTCCTCCTCCTCTCGTCCGCTGGCTTCTTGCTGCATCTCTTAAGAGTGTAATCACCTGCCTTGTGTTACACTTGCTTGTGTCCATGCCACACGCCCCTGTGAGCTCTCAGACGGCTGGAACCACGCCGGCTCATCTCTGTATGCCCCGTGGCGTCTAGGGCAGGGCCTCTTACAGTGACTGAGCGCACTGATCATGCGGTGAACCACGCATGTGAACCTCGTGAACACTTGGTCATCTGCCTCCGGGGAATGTTGCGGAGGGGTGGGGGGTGCGGGGAAGAGGACCCGCAGGCCGCAGTTCCCGCTTCACATCAGAGAGAAGCCTTTCTCAGCGTGGGCTCTCCCGGCAGCCCCAGTCCTGGCTGGGAGGTAGCCCAGGACACGGCCGCTGTGGGAAGGAGCACGGGAGGCACGTGGACTCACCACCGTCGTTCACCTCCTCTCCCCTCAGACTCTTCCTTGCAATGCCACTGAGCTCCCCACTCCTAGCTCCCACCTGCTGGATTCTTCCTGCAGGGAGGTCCCCACACAGATCAGCCAGGACGCTGCCCGGGAAAGCCCGGCTCCCCTTCTTGCCTCTAGGCTGGGAAGTGATATTTCTCCCACATTTACTTTTAAAGGGGTTTCTGTGCTTTTGAAAGGAAGCAGCAGGCTGAAAAGGGAGTGTCTTGTCTTTTTAGAGCTGAAGTCTGAAGCCTGTGAATTTAAGTATCTGTGCTAAAATCTTGGGTAATATTCTCACTGGACAGCATGTGTCAGATCTTACAAAAGCTAAAAGGAACTCGGGGCTCTGAAGATGTTTTATGTGTGAATTTGCAGAAATGTTAATCCACTGCCCGTGAGCAGACACGGAGCCCTGAGCCAGTGCGTAGCCAGCTGCGCGTCTACACGGTTCTGTGCCTCCGCTCCAGCGGAGCGAAGCGTGTTCCTCACGACACACCCCCACGTACCTAGCAGTTAAATTCTACCAGCCTCAGTCGCCTTTCGTCTTCCCTCTCAGAGGCGGGGAGGGTCAGCCAGTGTGAATCCTTCCCTCTTTCTTGCTGGCATCTGGCTGCACACGTGCACACAGGCATCATGGCTTCTCTTTCTGGGACTGCATTCTCTTCGTGGTCTCATCTCCCTTTCCCATCCGTATGCAGACAGCTGTTTCCCGTCACATGGCCTCAGGGTGCGGGTTCATCACGCTCCTCCTGTTTCCAAAGACACATCTAGTATTAGACCCCTGATCACAGCCTGTTCTGGTGGGAACCCAAGGCCCGGGCTAATGGAGAGCGTGAGGCTCAGAGCTGCCAAACCACTTCTTGGCAGCAGATTCACAGTCGACAGAAGGAGCCCTGAAAGGGGAGCTTAGGGTACCCATGGCCCCGGGACGTGCGCGCTTTCTTCACCTTCCTCTGTTCTCCCCACAGTGACTGGCCGAGCGCCCGCAGGAAGGGCCAGCCCCCAGAGAGAGAGGCTGCTGCGGACAGAGGCGGCTGCCAGGGGAACGCCGAGGGGGACGCCGAGGAGGACAGCGAGGAGGACTGGGAAGAGGTGGAAGGTAGCGCGATCCCTCTGCTCCCAGAATGGGTTCATCCTGTCCTCCTCCTTGGTTCTGTTTGGGGTCATGTCACTGCAGTCCTGTCCCTTTCTTGGAAAAAGAGGAAGACCAAGATACGGCTGCAGTAGGGACTTGTTTGATGTAAGGAAGAGTGCATGACCAGGTCACCCCAGAGGGCTGTGCCTTCTCTTCCTCCGGAGGCACTCGGTGAGAGGCGTGTGCTCACGGGCCCAGCTTTGCCCTCGGGCAGCCCTGTGGGTGAGCGCGTCCAGCGGTGTGAGCTGAGCTTGTTCTCCAGGACGGCTGGTAGACTCTGCGCAGTCCCTGTAAGCCGGGGGCTTGTGGGAGAGCGTGAAGGGCCTGGCGCATCCTGTCCTCGCAGTAAGCAGCGGCCTGGGTTTCCGTCCTTGGGCCCTTCTGCCTAGCGGGGCTTTTCCTTTTGAAAACGTTCAAACCTACCAAGAAACGGAGCCTGTAGCCCAGGCATCCCCAGACGCCCTGCCTTGACCGTTGGGCCGTAAGGAACGTGTGTCTCTTTCTGTAACTCTGCTGGTGGAACTAGTGAAAGTAGTCACGGACATCCTGACCCTTCAGGGTAAACACTTCGGCATTTATCTCCTGAGGGTAAGGCATTGTCCTACCTGATGGAATACTGGCATCACCCATTTAAGGCCCTGGTTACTGTGAGAGGATCCATTATAGCTGCCTTTTTTTCTTGTTTTTTTAATCCCCCCAGTAGAGAATCTAGTCAAGTTATTTGATCTCTTTAATCTAGAGCAGAGATTCCACCCACCACCTTTTGGCTGGGCGGGTGGGGGGAGGGGGTTGCCCACACTGCACAACATGCAAGATCTTAGTCCCCTGACCAGGGATTGAACCTGTGCCCCCTACATTGGGAGTGAGGAATTTTAACCACTGGACCACCAGGGAAGTTACCCCCCCCCCCGCCTCATTGTTTTGCTTTTCATTGTTTTTCAGTCATTAAGTCACGTCCGACTCTTTGTGACCCTAGGACAGCAGCCCGCCAGGTTCTCATGTCCTGAGTATCTCCTGGAGTTTGCTCTAGTTCATAGCACTGTTTTTTGTTTTTTTGGCAGAGTCCTGGCCTCTTGTTCTGTAGAATGTCTCATGTTCTGCTTTATAATGGTGGTTAGCTTGTTGGAATGCCCCCCTGTGGGTCCTATGAACCGTGAGTCCAAAGACTTGGTTGCCTTTAGAGTGAACGTTCTTCGGCAGGAATACTGCCGACGATAACGCTCAGTATTATCACTGAGTTCTCCACTGCATAGCGCATCCGCTAAGAGGCACCCGACCTCAGATGGTCCTGCTGGTGATGCTAAGCTCGACCGTGTCTGGTCCTGCCTGACTATGCCAGTGTAAAGGTTCATTTTCCCTCTGATTCTCTGTGAATATCCTGTGCCCCAGTCAGTTTCTACTTAATGGTGTTGGTGTGATCGTGACTGAACCAGAGACTATTATAGTGAGCATGGCAAAGTGGCAATATTTTGATTGTCATTTCACGTATAATTATTAGCTGACTTTGATCTGTAAAGCAGAGGTCTCCCCTTTAAGGACTGTTTTTATTTAGTCACTTATTTTGGGTATCACTGTGGACGTAAAAATTCAACTATGTCAGCAGTTATCCTCTTTATCCTTTTGACCTTCAGGTCGCCCCCACATTTGGCAAGCAGGAACCCCTTTAAGCAGCCGTGCTGTGGTGTGTGACGCAGCCTCAGTAGTTTCTGAGAATGTTTTTGTTCTTTGGCGCAGTGAGACGTTCCAGGGTCTCCCTGCAGTCTCCTTGCAGCAGAGCTGGAATTGGCCCTGTTTCATTTCAGTAGGAGCCGGCACACAGAAACCAGGGTCTCGGCGCCGGCTGTGGTCATTGCTTCTAGGCCCAGAGCCGCTTTGCAAGGACCTTAGCTAATGAGGTTCACCGTTCCATCCAGTTCAGCAGTTAATTTCGGCCAGTGTTTACAAGCAGCGTAGCGGAGAAGGAGATGGAAAAGATGCATGCCTTGCCCTGTGCACCTTTACAGTCGAGGCTGGAAGTCAGGCCTCTAGAAAGCGAACCGTGGGGGGCTTCACTAGAGTAACGTGGAGAGCAGGACACTGCTCCCGAGCCCCGGCTCCACGGCACCAGGGCCCGTGTCTGAGGGTCCCCCCCAGGGTGCTCTGGGCGCTCGCTGGGCGTTGCAGGTTAATGAGACACTTGGCCGTGAGCGCTCAGGGCCTCTCCTGGGAACTCGGAGCCGGGTCTCAACGGTTTCCTGCCTCACTCCCTCCCCAGCAGGACCTCACTGTTTCTCAGTGCACCACCTCTTATAACCAGAATTGTTATCACTGATCTAAAAAATTCCTGTTGCTAGAAGTGGGTGAGCCCGTGCCGGGTGACGTGGGGGAAGGCACAGCCTTCTCGGCATCCGCCCTGCCCGTGAAGCCGGTGGAGATAGAGATCGAGACACCGGAGCAGCTGAAGGCCAGAGAAAGAAGGTACGACCAAGCACTTGCTTCTCGATTTCCTCACGTCTCATCAGCGGCAGCTGCTCCCCAGGGAAGCTTTTGAAAAACAAAGGAGACGCGGGCTGAGTGTCCAGATTGTCAGGAGCCTTAGGCGAGAGTGCCCTGGGCTCACCTTCAGGACTTGAAGGTGAAACCTTTGTGTCCAGGCAAGCACAGACGTGCCAGGGGCTGTGCAGGCTGCCTGTTACCGTTCTGGCTCTCAGGACAGCGTGTGAATGAGGGCCCGGAGGCTCAGGGCTAAGCAGCGTTGCAGCTGTGAGTGGGGGAGCCCCGATCTGTGTCTGTCAGGCTGACCTGACACCCCGGCTTGCGTCCCACGGCACCGCGGCAGGCCCCCCATGGCTGGGGGCCTCCCCCGCTCCTTCCGGGGGTCCCCGGTCCCTCTGCAGCCCCGGCGGACTGGGCGTACGCGGTGCATCTCCTGGTAGTTAACTGATCCTGAGTCTCCCACGTGATGAGCACTTTATCAGGCGTCAAGGAGGGAGATAAAAGAAGTCGTTCAAGAGGTTTTCTTAAAGGGGCTTGGGACAGAGACGAGAGGGATCTTTACGGCAGAACAGCGTCGCGCAAACAAGTGACGTGCGCTGACTTAACGCAAGGCAGGGGGCCCCAGGAGGTGGGGCAGTCGGGGGTGGTCAGAAGGGACGTCCTGGGGCACCTGCTCAGGAGGCGTGGCAGATGCGGGTCGGGGAGGGAATGTCCCGGCCGGGGTTTGCGGGCGGGGAGGCGTAGGACCGGCCAGTGGCAGGGCTGCTGAGTAGCACGGCCTGAGTCACTGCCCCCGAGAGGCGTAGGCAGGGATGGGCGAGTGGGGTCAGGCTCCCCCCTCCACTTCGGGATTGTTCGATGTGCGTTGCAGTGAAAAGATCAAAATGGAGTTTGAGACGTATCTTCGGAGGATGATGAAACGTTTCAATAAGGAAGTCCATGAGGACACGCACAAGGTACGGGCGGGACGGGCGGCGGGCGGCCGCGCTCCGAGGCGGCGGCTGGTGTGCGGGGCACTGAAGCGGAGTGGGGGTGGCAAGGGGGTGATAACGGCGCCTGCCTGGGAGGGGGTGTGAGGAGTGCGCAGGGAGGACGCGTGGGGCGTCAGCTCAGCACTCCCCGCCCCTCCCTCCGCTCAGCCGTTCAGTAACACTGGGTCGGGCCTCAGCTGCGGGCGCGGCGGCTATTGACTTCAGCTGGCACTTACTGGACACGCTGAGGCCTCGCGAGGAGCCTGGCGTTGTGGGGAAACTTGCACGAAGCTTGTCTCCTACCGTTCAGGGCTTTCTGTCTCACAGACAGAACAGCAGAGACCTCAGAACAGGAGAGTCAGGACGCAGCAGCAGGGGGGATCAGGGCGGGCCCCAGCAGCCGAGGAAGACCTTGTTTAGGAGAGGGGTCGGGGCGGGTCCGGGGAGGACAGCGCGGGGGGAGGCCGTGCCGACGGTCCTTTAGACCCCAGGCTTCGTAACGTTTCATCCGCAGATCCTTCAGGATGCACTTCCGAAAGACAAGACCTCTTAGAGAAAGGAAGTTTGTATTTTTCAGCTTTGAGATTTGATTGTTTGTCTGAGGGAAGAAGCATGTAGAGAGAAGGGGGGTGAAAGGCAGAGCCTTAGGGAATGGCAGTGCTGGGAGTTCTCCCTTTTATGTATATAGAAATGACAGCGGGTATTTCCTGTCCCTGAAACGTCTTTGAATTTGGCGGCCAAAATCCCTCTGGTTTTCAGGCTTCCCACTTCCCTCTTCCCAGGTTCACCTGCTGTGTCTGCTGGCAAACGGCTTCTACCGAAACAGCATCTGCAACCAGCCAGACCTGCGAGCCATTGGCCTCTCCATCATCCCAACGCGCTTCACCAAAGTGCCACCCCGAGACGCGGACGTCCTCTACCTATCCAACCTGGTGAAATGGTAGGACCCTCAGGCCTGTCCTGCCGAGTGTAGGGCAGGATTTGGGTCTCAGGGGCTGGGTGCAGGTCGGTCCCACAGACCCTCCTCGAGGGGAAGGCTGAGCTGGGTCTTCAGGAGTCGGCCAGACAGGCTGGGCAGGGGGGCATGGGCAGGGAGGCTCCTGAGCCCTTCTCGAGGCTCCCCTGTGGGTTCTGGCCGTGGGAGGACAGGGCTTCTCTTTGCCCTGGCCTCTGAGAAGTACCTGGTTCCCTCCAGGTTCATCGGGACATTTACAGTGAATGGAGACCTCTCGACCAGTGAGCAGGACGGCCTGCCAACGACGCTGGAGCGGAGATTCGCTATTTACTCAGCCAGAGACGAGGAGGAGCTGGTCCATGTGAGTGGCGCCCGGCAGCACTGCCTTAGGTCTGTGAGCAGCGACAGTGGCGGTCAGCGGGCTGCTTTACGTCCACTTCCTTGCTCAGCTCTCCAAAGATGAGAACAGGTACCGGAGCTCAGAAGCGGAATCACTTCCTTAGGGCCATTCAGTCTAAGCGCTGGAGTCAGGATTGGGACCAGCCTGAGAGCCAAAAGCTGCCCTTCTCCGGTCTCTGCTCGGCGTCCTGGACGCACTTAGGTTTTGGTCAGGTGCCCTGCAGTTGCTTACAGTATTCAAAAGTGGTGTTTAAAGGTCCCAAGGAGGGACTTCCCTGGTGGTCCAGTGGCTAAGACTGCATGCTCCCAGTGAAGGGGGCTTGGGTTCGAACCCTGGTCTGGGAACTAGATCCCAGATGCCACGAATAAGAAAGACCCACTGCAGCCATAATAAATAAACGTTGTTTTTTTTTTTTTAAAAAAGCCTAATGTTGGCTGCAGAAATCCTTAAGAGTGTTTCCTTACCTTCCACATTGGACAATGACCTGGCAGACGGCTGTGCGGCAAGGAGGGTTCTGTCCAGGAGCCGTGGCGAAGAGCTTCTGTGCAGACAGGGTTTGTCACACGCTCAAAATCCCCTCAGGTAGAGCTCCGTCTCAATGAAACAGGTAGAAACGTTTTATCCTCGAAGATTCCTGTCAATGCATATACTTGTGTCTAAGTTTCAGATTCTGTTTAGGGAGACATTTTGTATCTTTAGAGGTCATAAGACCGGCGTCTTTACTTTCTCTTCCGATTTGGCTCGCAAATGTCTGAGTATCTGGCCGGGAATTGTGCTGTTAGACCACCAGCCAGAGGAGAACAGTGGTATTTCAGTATCATCCTCCCAGACTTTGTTCCTGTGCATCTGTGTACGCATTTTCTTCCTGCAGTTTTATTAAGCGAAAACAATAGTTGTTTTTTATTAAAAAAAAAAAAAAAGAAGTGAGCAGTTCCGTTCACAGCAGTTCACACTGCCTGTTCCCAAATCTGCTGTCCCCGGAGGGAGCCCCATGCCCACGACACGGTCGCTCCGTTCCCCCTCCTCCCGCCTCCCCGGGAGCTGGCACCACCAACCCGTGTTCTGTCTGTGGATTTACGTAGTGTTGATACTTCACATAAAAGACATCACAGTACAGTCAGCCCTCACCGTCGGCCACCTCCGCATTCACAGAGTCAGCTGACTGCCCATCAGACGTCTCTCTGCAGGGGTTGAGCCCGCAGAGGCGGGACCCGAGGGTAGGGAGGGCTGGCTGCTGTCCGGCGGCATCACGGGCTCTGGAACCCAAGCGGGTCCTGGGAGCAGTCCTCGCAGATAGCCGAGGGACAGCTCCGTGTGACCTTCCGCGTCTGGCTCCTTTCACTTGCCGTGTCTTCAGGGTTCATTCACCACATGGGATCACTCCAGTCCTTACTTCTTGCCCGAGGATAAGCGTGTTGTTCTGTCTCATTCTAGATATTTTTGCTGCTTCTCCGGGCCCTGCATCTCCCTACCCGCCTCGTACTGTCTCTGCAGCCAATTCCTCTGAAGTTATCGGCAGCGAAGGTGAGGTTCCCGGGCCTTCCAGAGGAAAGGGTGGTGGCCAGGGAGGAGGGAGAAGTTACCCGAGACTTAAGCAGACCTGCTCGTTAGACTGCTTTTAAAGGCAGTCTTCGCGGAGCAGGCGTCCTCTGAGCGGGCCTGGCTCAGGCACTGTGTAGGGAAGCTGGGTGCAGGGCGGGCATCTCGCAGCCTGGGCTCTGTGTGTGCAGAGGGGCCTGCGGGCCGGGCTCCATGCTGCTCTGGCGTCTGGTCTGTGGGTGGCTCAGTAAAGAGGTGCTCGTCCTCCCCAGCGGTGCGGGTGAGGATGGGGAGCCTCTGAACTCCGCCGTCATCCAGGAAGGGGGATGAACACTGCTCCTTGGGGGTGCTGGCACTGTCTGAAATTCGGTCCAGAAGTCATTTAATTTCTGAACTCTTAATAATGCGATTTTGCTTGCAAAGTGCCTTATGTGTAAGATGGGTACTCCTGCTGAGGAAATGGGCTCAGCGGTGACGTGATCTATCCAAATCAGATAAAACTGAGATGCAGAAGTGGAATTTGAACCCGGCTTTGTCTGTCCCCACATCCTGTGCTCACTTCACAGTGAGAAGAATCAGACTGGGGGCTCCTCTCGGGTGCTGCAGAATCTAGTGAACGCTTTCTCACACCTGCTGGAGGGCAGCCAGCCCATCACTGAGCCGGGGACGTCTCGTGTATGCTGGCGCTCCAGCAGGACTTAGCCCTTTAGATGGCAGACCTCTTATCGTATCATTGTTAAAAAAGAAAAAGCAGAAATTTCCTGTTCTGTTTAAGGGAAAGAAACCTTGCAAGGGAAGATCCACAGAGGCGCCTGGGGGCTCCTCAGAAGCTTCCAGCCGCGCTCCCGGAAAGCCTAGCGGAGGAAGCCGAGGAGAGGACGCGGCTTCTGAGGGCGCTGGTGGGGCACGTGCCAGAGGGAAGAGCAAGGCGGCCGCAGGCAGGAGGCCACGGGGGGAGTCCCCGTCCAGTGGGGAGGACACGGGCAAGGCTCGGGGGCAGAGGCGGGGGACCCAGAGGCGAGCACAGGCCCGGAGGCGGCGGGCGGCCGCCAGGGTGTCTTACAAGGAGGAGAGTGACAGTGACGCGGCCAGCAGCGGCTCTGACTTTGAGCCGTCCAGCGAGGACAGCTGCCGCCCGTCCGACGAGGATTCCGAGCCCGGCCTGCCGAGGCTGCGGAGGGCCCCCGCCCCTCAGCAGACAAAGGCGGGGTCCAAGAGCAGGTCCAAGTCCCAGCACGGAAGCCGCCGTCCGCCCCCTGGCTTCGCAGAAGCAGCGGCGAGCGCTGCGGGCAGCAAGCCGAAGAAAGGCAAGAAGCCGTCAGGGGACAGCGGGAAGGCAGGCGGACAGGGAGCGGCTGGCGTGGACCAGTGGCTGGAGGTGTTCTCGGAGCGCGAGGAGAAGTGGGTGTGTGTGGACTGCGTGCATGGCGTGGTGGGCCAGCCCCTGACCTGCTACCAGTATGCCACCAAGCCCATGACCTACGTCGTGGGCATCGACGGCGCCGGCTGCGTGCGCGACGTCACGCAGAGGTACGACCCCGCCTGGCTGACGGCAACCCGCAAGAGCCGCGTGGACGCCGCGTGGTGGGCAGAGACCCTGCGCCCCTACCGGAGCCCGCTGGTGGACAGGGAGCAGCGGGAGGATCAGGAGGTGAGGACCGGGAGTGGCGCTGGCCCTCTCTGGGGGGGTTCAGACTGTTGCCTCAGTCAATGGTCAGAGCGGCTGGGGCGCTCTGGTGATTGAAATCAAACTGGGGTAATCGCAGCCTTGATTTCACCAGCTACACATTTAGGCTCCAAGAGATGAGCTGACTTGGCATTGGAACCCAGGTTGCTCTGGCTCCAAAGCCTGTGTACTTGCAGTTATTGCCTGGTTAGAAATGTGGAGCTTGACGTAAGTCAGGTAAGTCGTCCCGAGTCAAAGAGGAAAACACCCAGTGTAGCCGTTTCCCCCTGCTCAGTGTGCGCCCGCGCACAGGTGTGCACGCCAGCATCCCTGCGGCGACCCCGGACTCTCAGCTCCCGGGAGGAGCACGGAGGGCTTGTTGCAGGGCACGCCGGGGCGCTCGCTCAGGACACGGCTCCGCGGTGACGGGGCCGCGGCGTTTGTGCTGAGCCTGTTGTGACTCACCTAGTTCAAGGCTTGCTCAGAAGCTGGCCGCACAGGGTCCCTCCCGCCTCCCCACGTGGTGGTCCTCCCCGTCTGTCGGGGATTTGAAGAGACGCTGCAGGCAGGTGCAGAAGAGCCAGGGAGAGGGATGAGGGTGAGAGCAGCAGGGTTGCCGGTGAGAAGCCAGGCCCTGGAAGCCGTGGAGGAGAAGCTGTGGGCGTCCTGGTCTCTGTGGGAGCCGGGCCCTGGAACCCGCATCACAGACTCAGGGTGTCACTTATGGTGCGGCCTCCCCCCGAGGAAGGCCCTGCTCGGGCCGGCCGCGCTGTCGGAGGGCAGGGGTGACTTTTCCAGCGCCGGGAGCTGCAGGGCTCTCGACACATCTGCGTCTGCAGAGCAGAGCACCAGGCACAGCGCCTGCAGCAGCCGGGGCCCCCGGAAGCCCCCTGCCACCAGCTGCCACCCGAGTGGGTTGTTTGAGGGTCGCCCCCGCCAAACCTGGGCCCTCCCCAGAGGCTCAGTGGTAGAGAATTGGCCTGCAATATAGAAGACGTGGCTTTGATCCCTGGGTCGGGAAGATCCCCTGGAGAAGGAAATGGCAACCCACCCCACTATGCCTGGGACAGAGGAGCCTGGCGGGCTGCAGTCCGTGGAGCTGCGGAGAGTCAGACACGACTGAGCACCGTATGGCTCGCCCGCCACTGTCTCTCTGGCCTTTGCAGTTTCAGGCAAAGCACCTGGACCAGCCTCTGCCCACCGTCATCGGCACGTATAAGAACCACCCTCTCTACGCCCTCAAGAGGCACCTCCTCAAGTACGAGGCCATCTACCCCGAGACGGCTGCCGTCCTCGGGTACTGCCGCGGGGAGGCCGTCTACTCCAGGTGCGGGGCCGCCCGGCGGCCGGGGGCTCCCAGCCTTCCCAGGGCCGGGAGACGAGCTTGACCGCGCGTGCGTGCCGTGTGCAGCTGCGGGGGCGCGGGGGAGTGTGTAACAGAGTTTAAAGCCTGAAAGTTAAAACCACAGGGGTTAAAAGATTGGGGGCAGGCCAGTCTTATAGGAGAAAAATAAGTAGGGCAGGTAAGGTTTATATGGGCAATAAAAAAAAACACCCCCCAAAACAAGTCAAACAAACGCATAAAAGGAAGGAATAAAGGATTTGATAGTGAAAATTAAAATGACTGGATATTTTAATGGGTATAGAATTTCAGCCTGGGAAGATGAGACATTTGGGAGACGATGCTGGTGATGGTTATGTAACAGTGCCACTGAGCGATAAACCTGAAAATGATTCAGGTGGTAAATTCTATGTTATTATGTGTTATGTTTTCTACAGTAAAGAGAAATTGCCAAAGAGAGGAAGGAGAAATAAACATGGAAAATGAACATAAATGTATATATATATATAGTTAAGACTGAACAAAGTTTTAATAACAGGAGTAAAACTTAACAACCAGAAGAAATGTTAGAAACGGTAATAGAAAATATTAGCGACTTTAAAAACGTTGACCTGCGAGACCAGAAAATAGAGGGTGTTCTTGGTAAACGGGAAAAGAAAGGCACAAAAGGCAGCTCCGGGAAATGCACAGGAGCAGGTGTCTCAGGCCCCCTGCCTGGGGGCTGCTTGCTGTGCGTGGGCGCCGAGGGGCTGGGGTCTGTGTGGGAGCCCCCTGGCCCCTGCCTGGTCGGGCCCAGCCGTCACCTGGACCCTTGTTCCTCTCTCTCTCTCTCTCTGGTGTTGAGCAGCCAAGTAAACCCTGAGGCCGGGGGACGCCGCCCGCCTGCACTGCGGGGCCTCCCTGTGCGGCCGTGGGGGTTAGGCTGCGAGTGGACGCGTCCCCCACAAGACGGCCGGGCGCCTGTTGGCTCTGGGCCTGCCGGGGCCTCCCCGGTGCCCTGGGCGAGGCGGCGGGGCCCTGCGGGCTGCTCGCGGGGTGTGAGCAGTCCTCTGTCTCCCGCCGGCTCCTCAGGGACTGCGTGCACACGCTGCACTCCAGGGACACGTGGCTGAAGCAAGCGCGTGTGGTGCGGCTCGGAGAAGTGCCCTACAAGGTAAGCGCCGCGGGACACAGGGCGGCCACGCGCCCCGGGGGTCGGACGGGAAGGGCGCGGGCACGGGGCTGTCTGCACCGAGGACTTTGTGAGAGACGGGCCTTCCCAGGCACGCAGGAGAGCCGGGCCGGGAAGCAGCCCTCTGACCCCGGTGTGTGCCTGAGGCCCTGGGGTCAGATCTGTGTCCCCCGCGTGTCCAGAGAGGCCGCGGCCCCGCCTGCTGTCGGCACGCACACACCAGCTCTCTGCGGTCTCTGCGCGGCGTCAGCATCGCGCATGGGTTTTACAGACAGGAGAGCAGGAGCTGAGGAGGGGCAGCTTGTCCGAGGCCTGAGCTAGTGAGACAGGGGCCCCAGGGCCCTGCGCAGCCTCGGTGCTACGCCGGGCCGGTCGGCTGCCCAGACGCGTGAATTGAGCACAGACCGCGAGGCGGGGACGGGACACGGGCCCGGTTCAGCCTGCAGAGGACAGTGGGCAGTCATGAGCCACGGGCGCTTCTGGGAGATCCCTGGGAGGGGCCCTTTGGGTTGCTGAGACCTGGGGAGCTGGGCCGGGTAGGGGGCCTCTGGTTCGTGGGAAGGGATTGAGGCGCAGGGAGCCGGTCACGGCCCAAAGCAGGCCTGGCGCTCACCAGCCGTGGGGACATCTCTCGAGTCCACTTTCCCCTTCAGTGATGGACCCAAGACACAGTTGAAGGCCGTGACGGGGGGTGAGCTGCTCACACCTCCTGGAGTGCTCACCTGTTAAGACGGAGGCGATACTAATGACGCGCCCCACCTCCGGGTCTGCTGGAAAGGCTGCGCTGAGCACAGTACCTGTGCGCTGGGGGCGCGTGGTGTGAGCGCTGGCTACTCCCTCCGTGCAGATGGTGAAAGGCTACTCCAACCGGGCGCGGAGAGCCCGCCAGGCTGAGCCGCAGCTGCATGACTACAACGACCTGGGGCTGTTTGGCAGATGGCAGACCGAGGAGTACCAGCCGCCGGTGGCCGTGGACGGGAAGGTGAGGAGGGCCGCGTCCGCGGGGGCCGGGAGCCAGCCGCGCCCCCCGCGGCTGGCTGGACCCGGGCGCCTCCCTCCACAGGTGCCCCGGAACGAGTTTGGGAACGTGTACCTCTTCCTGCCCAGCATGATGCCTGTCGGCTGCGTGCAGCTGCACCTGCCCAATCTGCACCGCGTGGCCCGGAAGCTGAACATCGACTGCGCGCAGGCCGTCACCGGCTTCGATTTCCATAAAGGCTACTGCCATCCCATGTGCGCGAGGGGCGTCTGCCGAGGCGGGAAGGCGGGGCGGCAGGTTCTGGAGAAGGCGCGGGCGACCGGTGTGGGGTCGAGGCCCCCAGCTCTCACTTTCAGGGTTTTCCTCTGGATTTGCAGGATCGGCCTCGATCCTTGACCTTTTCACACTTTCATTCTGGGCCTTCCGTCCAGAGGCTGCAAAGCCAGTGAAACCAGCACCCTGAGGTGCCGGGTTAAGCGCTGTCCTGGGGGCGCTCAGGGCGACCGAGCAGCGTCAGCATGCTTCCTGGCTGGTGGCCTCTGCCCGCTCCCGCGGTGGGGGAGGGTCGGGTCTACCGCCGCACCTTCCGCACAGGTGGTGTCTGCCAGCAGCCCCGGCCAGGACGGTGGACCGCCGGCCAGAAAGTCCCTCAGGGCCCAAGTGCTCAGGGGTGGCCGGCTGTCCCCCGTGGCGGGGAGCAGAGAGGCCAGAGCAGGCGCGGGCTCAAGGACCATGTGTGCTGGCCCCGCAGAACTGACGGCTACGTAGTCTGCGAGGAGTACAGAGACGTGCTCCTGACCGCCTGGGAGAACGAGCAGGCGCTCGTAGAGAAGAAGGAGAAGGAGGTGAGCGTGCGGGGCCGGGGGGCACACGAGGGGCAGCTGCTCCCCCCAGGCCGCCCCACACCACGGCGGCAAGGAGCGGGGAGCCGGGCCCCGAGCGTTCTGGCTACGACTGCCTCCCTGGGGGCGCCGGGCGGCCGGCACTCCCTGCCTGCCCCTCAGAGCCAGATCTCGGTCCAGCTGCTGACACCTGCCTCCTAAAGGGGTTTGCCAGGGACCAGGGCCCTCCCCATCCTCAGAACACCTCAGCACCGGTTAAGGAGAGGTGTCTGGCTTCGGTGCCTCTCCCGTGTATCACTTCATGAGTCATAGGCCGAGCGACTCTGCCGACCTGCTGTGTCCCCTGTATCTGTTCCTGAATGGCCACACTCAGCGTCTCCTGTTCTCTGTCCGCCTCTGCAGAAGAGGGAGAAGCGGGCTCTGGGGAACTGGAAGCTGCTGGTCAAAGGGCTGCTGATCCGGGAGCGGCTGAAGCTTCGCTACGGGGCCCAGGTCAGTGTGGCCCCGGAGGACGATGTGCCCGGGGGAGGGCTTGGGAACCACGGCCGCTTCTGCCCGGAGCTCAAGGCCAATGTGTTGCGGTACCGCAGAGCTGTCTCCCGGGCCCCGCGCCCTGTCCGTGTTGAGAAAGGTGTCCCGGAGTCAGGCCGTGGGCCCTGCGCCGTCTGCACATGGGAGCCCGCCGTGGGCTGGGCCTGGTGCTGCCCCTGGGGCTGCGGCCACCCCCGCCGCTCACTCGGGCCCCTGGGGGCACAGACGCCCCAGGCACAGCCACGCGGAGCGGTCGGTCAGCACGGGGTCGTGGACGTGGGGACGTGCTCTGGGAGCATCCGCCCCCCCCCCCCCCCCCCCCCCCCCCCCCCCCCCCCCGCTGCATCCGCTCCCTCCTCAGATCCCTGCTGCCCCCTCTCCCGGCTCCGTGTTCCCACGGGCTCCTTCCTCCCACCCAAGCTTTCTGCCCCTGCCTGCCCAGACTCGAGGCCTCCAGGGCTGCCCCCTCGGAGCATAGACACTGAGTGTTAGTGCCAAGCGTTTGGGCACTTCTTTGGTTCAAAACCCAGGAAACAAGTGCAGGGCACCACTGGCAGTCAACTCCCGGGCTGGTCACGGCTCCCTGCGGGCAGGCCCATCGTCTCAGCTCCTGCGTCCCAGGGCCGCGCTCCGCTCCTGGACCCGCGGGCCGGGCCCTGTCCTCCAGGTCACCCCCGGGGCTTCCTGACACTGCTTCCTCCACTGTCTCCCCCGCCCTGGCCTGGACCCCAGAGTGAGGCGGCCGCTCCCCACACAGACGCGGGAGGCGGGCTCTCATCAGACGAGGAGGAGGGGACCAGCTCTCAAGCGGAAGCGGCCAGGATCCTGGCGGCCTCCTGGCCCCAAAACCGAGAGGCCGAGGAGCCGAAGTGCCCCAGGAGGACCAGGAGGCAGAAGAAGGAAGCGGCTGCCCACCTGTTCCCGTTTGAGAAGCTGTGACGCGAGCGGTCACCTTGGCGGCTCGGCCGTGCCCCAGACCTTGCTCCCAGGCAGAGTCCTGTGTCCGCACTCGAGCCGCTGCAGACGGCTCAGGCCCGGCCTCGGGGGGCCCCTTGTGGTTCCCAGGCAGGTCCTGATGCTGCGTGCAGGTGGAGCGGGTCAGCGCAGGCCGCCTCGGGACACTGCCGCCTGCTTTGCAGGAACGCTTCAGGGCGGCAGAGGACTAGAACAAAGCTACAGTAAGGAGAAACAAGGAGACGTACACATTCCTAAGAGGCTTCCCAGGAGGCGCTGGTGGCGCGACCGCCTGCCAGTGTGGAGACGAAAGAGAGACGTTTGATCCTCACGTCGAGGATCCCCTGGATGAGGGCGCGACTTAAGACGTTAGGAAGAACGGATCAGTGTTTAACTAGATCTTACTCATTATTGGATACCTTTATAAAGCCCTACACGCTGTAGACCTTTAGGAGAAATAACTTTTATAACATTTTGAGGAAAAAAATAAAGCATTTATCTAGAAAGGCTTGGCTCTGCGTTTTCTTTCAGACTTGACGTCAGCTGAGAACACCTGGGCGACAGGGATGTGCACACAGGTGGCCCATGTTCCGCCGCTCAGCCGTCTGTCTTTGTGACCCCACGGACCACAGCACGCAGGCTCCCGTCCTCCACTATCCCCCGGAGCTTGCTCAAACTCGTGTCCATTGAGTCGGCAGTGCCATCCAACCATCTCACCCTCCGCTGCCCCCTTCCTTTGCCTTCAGTCTTTCCCAGCGTCAGGGTCTCGTCCAGTGAGTCGGCTGTTCGCATCAGGTGGCCCGAGTCTTGGAGCTTCAGCATCAGTGCTTCTAATGAATAGTCAGGGTTGATTTCCTTTAGGACTGGCATGGCTCACAGCTCCACAAGTCTGGTCCATGAAGCAGGTACACAGATCAGGACTACATTAAAGATCGGAGTTTGTTTTCCTGCAGGCTGAGAACTTGGCGTTAACAGACAGAGGAATATTTTTCTGTTTAGTCGAAGAGGTATTACTTAATCTTGACAGTAGCCATTAAAAATCAGTCTGTTTTATCCAAGGGAAACAAACAAAACCCTTTGGAGTGTGACTCATGTGGCAAGAACTGGCAGGAAGGCGCTTGTTGGAGAAACACGGGGGTTGCCATGGAAACCACCGGCTCTGGCACTTCCTGCATCAGAGCTTGGTCTCACCCTCCTGCAGGTGAGCAGGCTGTTTTCTGGGAGTGGAGTCCAGCACTGCCTGGTTTCTGCAGGAATAACCTGTTCTTCAGGCGGACGGCAGGCAGCTCCTGGGGACACGTGAAAATGGAGCCAAACCTCCAGTTCTGAAAAAGTCAGCACTCACCTGCCTCAAATGCTGTAATAAGGGGGAAAGAAGTTCAAACTGCAAGGTGGATGCTTGGCGGCCGTCCGCTGCTTCAGAACAGGGGCTCGGGGGCTTCCTCTCGCTCCGTGCTCCCACCACCCGTGGGGTAGACACCCCCCACGTCACAGGTGAGGGAGCTGAGGCTCAGGTCACCGTCGCGGCCAGCGCCACACAGCTCAGCGGCCGAGGGGACACCTTCTGCGCTGGGTCCCGCTCCCTCCCACCTCCTAGAACCACCTGCAGACGGGTGCCACAGTAAGTCCACACAGAGCAAAGCAGGTTTCCAAGTGCTAGGAATAGCGAGGTGCCTTTTTAAAAAAATTTAAACCAATTTTAACTACTAAAAGCAATACATAATGGCAAAAATTCATAGGTTCTAAATAACTCTATGGCTGAATTCTTATGACAGAAATTTCAGAAAGAATGCAAAAAGGGATATGGCAAGTTCTATATCAAAAGATGTTTAGAAATTTATTTTGAATTTTTATCAAAAATACAAAGATAATACAAGTTTCATTATGATTTTCCAAATGCTTGAAATATTTAACATTCTTTTGTTTAAGAACACTTGAAATTGGCAGTAACTTAAAATCTGTACTAGGAAAAAGTTACACAAATGTCAAGGATTTTGTATTTGGCCATCATTTTGTTGCTGTGCTTTCCAAATGCACCTTTACGAACTGAGAGAATCAAAGAAACTATTGATTTAATAAGCAATAGTGAACACTATTTCAATCCTTAAACCCAGATAACTCATCCCTGGGGCTGGCTGTTTTGAACATGAAAAAAATCTCAATTTACACCACAAGTCCCCCAGGACAGAGACAGATTACTCACTCACTGAAGCAGCCACCCCAGGAAGGCAGAGCAATTTCCAAATAGTCAAAGGACGCACTGTCTTTTAAGACATTGACGTTACTACATACTTTATCTTTCAAAGGGTGTGAAAGCAGTTAGGAGACGTAGAAACTCTGGGAATTAAGTGTGGGTGGATTTGAGTTAGGATAAAGCTGTGGACACTGAACACATAAACCACCCAGAAGCAGCCACTTGGGGCCAGGCGCTAACAGCAGAGCGTGTGGTGAAGAGAGCCAGGCGAGAGCCGTCCAGCACGCAGCCTCTGAGGCCTGACTGTGGTTGATCTGGGGCGTGCGCGCGCGTGTGCGCGGGGGGTCACCATGAAGGAACGCACTTGGGATAGCTGAGTAATTCAAAATCACCTTCAAGAAAACAGTGTGTTTTGATGCCAGAGAAGAAAGGAAATGCCTTTCTCTCTGACACAGAGACCCCCATCTCCTCTCAGAAGGAAAACAAGCCTTCTGCTAACACTGGTTTCAAAGAACCTGAAGCTTTGAAAACCTTCCCAGGGACCCAGAATACAGACAGGTAACTTCCTCAACCAGGTTAAGTCACAGCCCCACTGAACGTCCGTGCTCTGAACTGACTTCAACAGACAGATCACAGAGGGCTTTTGTGTAACAGTCTGAGATATGAATCATTCAGGAGGTGTTTTGTTCTTTAAAGCTTATTTGAAACAACCCCCATTTAACAACCCCCCCACACAATCCCGTCAGGGAGTTTCATGCAGGGACATGAAGCATAAGAAACCTAAGTTACCAGACCTTTCGAAGGTCCTACCAAGGATTCTGCCCAGCGAACACGCGTGCGAAGCCTGCCGAACACCCACCGCCATTGGACACCCCGTGGGCCACCGTCCTGGAGTTGGCGTGGCCGCGGCTGTGGCGGGGCCCGGCGCCACCTCCGGTCTGAGCGCCACCACCTCTACAGACATCAGCTAAGAGACGGGTGGCCACGCGGTGCCCAGAGAAGGCAAGGAGACAAGCAGGAGGGCGGAGGTCACGCTGCCAGACAGGAGCTGCCTCCTGCCAGCAAAGCTGCCCGCTGGCAAGAAGGGGCGTGAAGGGCTAACTGATGGACACCGACCCGCCAGCCGTGTGCAGCCAGGGCGGGGTGCATGTGGAATTCAGGACCCAGGCGGGTCGGGGGAGGGTGGCCTGGGTCCGAGGCGCGGGGGTGTCTGTGGGCACCGCGCCCGCTCACTCCAGCTTCTTGGCCGGCACCCGAGTCCGAGCAATGATGATGGGCACCAGGGCCAGGCCAGCGATGCCAAGCGCCCACAGGGGCCGGTAGAAGAGCCAGCCGGCGGCCACGGTCAGCAAGGTCAGCGAGGTGGCCACGCAGAAGGCAAAGGCCTTCAGGCCGATGTTGACCAGGTCTCGGAAGACGGGGAACCAGTCCACTGTGGGGAGAGAGCGGCAGTCAGGGTTCCCAGGCCCCCAGCTCGGTTCCTCTGCTCTCCCGCTGGCAGCCCGCCTGTCTCTGGACCACGTGCGGAGGGAGAGGCAGCAGTGGGACACACGGCCCGCGGCGGCCGGGACACACGAGGAAGATGGAAGATGGGCAGGCCCAGCCCAGCCCCGGCGTGCGGCGTGCCCTGGGGCAGATGAGAGATGCTGGCGAGCACCTCTCTGCTGCCTGACAAAGCAGCAGGGCTGAACCCCCGCGGGCCTGTGCGGGCCGCCCAGCCCTTCCCGCAGGAGCCTGTCGCTCACCCGAGCTGTCACCAGTCACCTGTGTGCCAGCTCCAGGGAGGACCTGTGAGGGCTCGATGGACTGGAGGAGCCGCCCACCCGGAGACCCCTGCAGGCTGCACCCAACGTGGGCTCCATCAGCCCGTCTGAGTCACCCTGTCCTGGGCCTGCGGACCGCTGAGGTAGGCTTTCTGTGGCCGGCACGCACTGGGGGACCTGCATTCAGTTCCCAGGAGGCCGGCGGTCTGGTGCCTGCCGTGACGCAGCGGCCACAGGCCACCTGGGGGCCCGTCTGGGTCCAGCCCCACGTGGGCCCGACTCGGCCCCCGCAACAAGCAGGGCTTGTGTATGGGCGCTGGCCGGGGGACCATGCATCTCATCAAACCCCACCCTCCTGTAGGCTGGTGCTGCTCCTAACCTCAGTTCACCCACAAGACCGCCGAGGCCTGGCAGTTAAGTTTACAGCCCAAAGGTGCCAGGACCACAATTTAAGCTCCAGGCTGAGTGCAGAGCCTCCACTTGGCCACCGTGCTGAGCCCAGAGGACAGGGACCCTGCCCGTGCTGACGCAGCAGGCTCTCAGAAGGTGTGGAGGGCGGGGGGTGGACGGGCGCCCTGCCGGCCGCGTCCCGCGTCCCCCCCGCACCAAGTCCTCTGTGCACTCACTCCGTCCTGACCCTGGAGGCTCCGCCTCTGGCGTGGAGTGAACCGGTCAGGGGGGGACCCCCTGAGACAGACCTGACGAGGGGAGACTGGGCCCCGAGAGCAAAGGGCCTACCCGAGGTCGTGGCCACGATGGGCCCAGTGACCACCCAGGTTGCGTTCCTGGGTGCGGTTCCACCATCTGGGGGAAGCAGCCTCCCCCAGCCCCCCACTCCTCAGTCTTCCCGCCTGTAAAATGGGCTGATCGTCTGGGGCTGCAGCCAGACTCTCCCAGCTGGCAAGGCTAAGAGGGGGAGGGGTTTCCGGGAACCATACCCACCTGGCTGATGGGGCTCAGTCCCCCGAGAAGCCCCATCCTCCCGCACAGCAGCAGGCCCAGCGCCAGTCACCCACCCTGCAGTTGGGTCCTAAGCCAAGCGCCTGGGCTCAAGCAGGCCAACTCGGGCCTGTGAGCAGCCCGGCACAGCCTCCCCTGCGCTCCAGGCTTGCTGCGCTGTCCAAGTCTCATTCAGGGTTTGGGGATGGGGCGTGAAGGGCGACAGCTCTTGCATGTTTCCTATTTGCCAAGCTCGTCACAAAACTCAGCAGGTTAGGCGTGAGGAAACCTAGGCTGGGGCAGGAAAGGAACCGGGAGCTCTCCCGGCTGGCCAGCCCCTTAGCACGGCTATGCAGCTGGGGGTGAAGGGGTGGACGCTGAGGGGATGGGCGGTGGGCAGAGCGGGGAGACTGCAGCCTCGGGGGCCAGCGTCCACCCCCGCACCCTGGGAGCACTGTGACCACGTCCTGCTTCCCCGGCTCACCTGTCCCAAGGCCCTGAGGTCACGGGAGGGGCTGAGCGCACCCAGCGGGCTGGAAAGACGGAGCGGCGGTGGGGGCCAAGGAGGCCCCGTCTGCCCACCTACCCAGCGTGTAGAGGATCCGCGTCATGAGGTTGAGGCCCATGAACATGGCCACCCAGCCGGCCGCCCGCAGGCCCCACGTCTTCAGAGAGTTGCTCTTCTGCTCCCGACGAAACATCTCCTGCAGGACAAGCAGGGAGGCGAGGTGGTCACACCCCGCCCTGGGGGGCCAGCAGCCCGCCCCGCCGGCAGGGCCTGATGTCTCAGGCAGCCACTGGACTAGAAGCAGCTCTCTGCAGCCTGTCCTGGGAGCATGTGTGCAGCCTGACCCTCTGTTGTGGATGGGGGTACCCGGGTCTCCCGGGGGGCGCCCCCACCCTCACCCACCTGGTCCTGCACCGCTCACCCTTTCACCTGAGCTCACTGCCCCTCTGTGCACAGGGCCACCTGAGTCCTGGCCCCGGCAAGGGGGGGCCCTGGGCTGCGACAACTGACCCACCCGGCTCTTCACTTGGGACTCAGTAAAGAAGTCGCTCGCCACCCGCTGCCACAGGAGGCTCCTGTTCGCACGTCTGTCACCTCCGAGCATCCAGGGGATTCTCTGCTTTGCTCACTGCTCCCTCTCTCGGAGGGCGGCCAGGCCGCAGACACAAGGACACCTCACCCCTTCCATTGCCTCCGCCCTGGCTCTGCCTCCGTGGGGGCGGCTGGCGACCAGAGAGGCGGAGGGCAGTGCAGAGGCGCACCGCGGCCACTCACCTCTGCCGAGAAGTCCCCGTGGTGCAGGAGAAGCAGGGTGTCCCCCGCCTTGGTGGAGTAGGGGACCAGCTGGTCACCTCGCTGCCGGGCAATCACGGTGACCTGGTCGGGGAACTCCGGCTCAGAGCCGCGGGGCCATCTGCTCGGGGCCCGTGCCTGCCTCACTGTGTGCCAAGGCAGCAGGGGCCCCAGGCCGCCCAGCCCCTGCCTCCGTGTGGGCCGGGGGGAGGCGCTCCCGCTGTGCTGCTCCCTCCTCAGCCCCGGGGAGGGCCCGGGGGGGCGGGGGTGACAGGGTCAGGAGCGCAGGACGAGCTTTTACAGGGCAGAGGTCAGCACTCCGGGACAGCGGCTGCACAGGCCTGGAAGAACCTCCTCAGGCGCTGCGCTGAGACCCTCAGGGCCACTCCCCGCCTGGGGCCCAAGGACGTACACACACGAGGGGGAGGGGTGCGCCCTAAGTGTGCGCTCGGGCCCAGGGGTCTGCACCCGGGAAGGGGCCCCCCCTCAGCCTGGGGAGCCGCTTACCACGTGAGCCGGGCCCAGGTCGGGGTCATCGCCGCTTAGCCCCGCGTAGGAGAAAGAGACACGCAGGTCTCCAACCTGGGGCGGAAGAGAGGCGAGGGAGGGAGGTGGGAGCCTAAGCTGGGGCCCAGGGCACCCATCCGCCCACGACGGGGTCACAGCACCCCCAGCCGTGCCCAGGCAGCCCCACTGCATGGGCACTCCCTCCCTGAGCCTCGCCAGCGCCGGCCGAGTACGGCCACAACTCATGGGACCAGATGGAGCTGAAGCGGGGCTCAGGCTCTCACACACTGTCAGGAATGGGGCTCCAGGGCCCTGACCTCGGCCATCTGAGTGCCCGAACCCGCTGGGTACCTCGGGGTACTTGGGGTTTTCACTGTGGTAGAAATAGTCCCCCCGGCGAATGATGTCCACATGTGGGTCCTCCAGCTTAGACAAGCTCAGCGTCTTGAAGTTGTCCACTTTGTCGATGAGCCCTGAGAGGCAGGTGGTTAGAAACAGTGCGTGTCCTCTGCAGCCCGTCTGCAATCCCGCAGCCTGACGGCCTTCCCAGCCCGCCCCACAAGCCCAGCGGCGCGGCCACCTGCCGGCTCGCCCTCCAGGGCCTCTGCACGCCCGCTCTCCCGCCCGGAGGCCCTGCTCCAACCCCGTCCTCCACAGGGCCAGCCCCTTCAGCCTCCAGGAAGCCGTCCCCGTCAAGCAGTGACCACAGCCCCGGGAGGGCCTTGGTCCGCGGCCACTGGTCCCCAGGTCCAGTCACCGGCCTCCCGGCCTGGCTCCCAGCTGCCCCGCAGCATGAGGCCGGGCCGCCTGGCATGGCTGGCACCAGCTGAGGGCCAGAGCACGCTGCAGACAGGCCAGGCCCTGCTCACGCGGTCTCTCCCCCTGACCCCCGACGCTCTGACCCTAAGTGTCCTCTCTTCCTGCTCAGGTCGGGCCCAGGGCCAAGCCCCAGGACTTCCGATGGCAGTCTCACGGCCACGGTGTCCCCTGCAAGCCCCTCTTTGTGGCGGCCCTTCGTGAAGGTGAAGCAGCCCCTCCAGGGCTCAGGAGGCCTTTTTGTGCCTGCTCAGCTCGGCGAGGACCCACACCCGGCAGCTGCTCCCTGAACAGGTTTCGGGGGGCTCCACACAGGTCCCTCTTCCTGGGGACACACCTACCCTCAGGCCCCAGTGCAAAAGTATGACGCTGGAGAAGTGCTGGCTGACCCCCGCCCAGGGCAGCGGGAGACCCCTTTAAGCACCCACTGACTGAGGGCAGGGCCCGGCGCCTGGGAGGCGGCCGGGCGGAAGCACAGGCTCCTGGGGCCACAGGGGTTCACCTAACAGCCTGAGACTCACCCGCCGAAAGGAAAAACCTGCCGATCTGGACGAAGGGGGCTGTTGCGGTGAACGACTCCACGGCCATCGCGCTGGGGAGAGAGCGGGAGCTGTTGGTGATGTGGGGCGCCGGGTGGGAGCTGCCTGAGTCCCGGGGGAGGTGCTGGGCAGGGTCGGCACCCAGGGGGCTGCTGCCAGCCCAGCCCAGCCCGGCCCCGAAATCTTGTCGTTCCCCAACCCCATCCCCTGCAGAGGAAGGGCAGCTTCCGCTGGCTTCCCATCCCCCAGAGCCTCTCATGATCTTGCCAGGACCCCTGCCAGCCTGTCCCACCCTGCCCGCCAGCCATCAGACAGCCCGGCCATGGGCTTCACACCCTCCCCTCCAGACCCTTCCCGGCCACCAGCATCCAAGCCTCACTGGGAACGTTCAAGGCCCTTCCTGGCCCTGTCTGGCTCGTCACAGCCCACAGCCCACATGGGCCCTGCCCAGCATCACACCCGTATCCACACCCTCACCCCTGCCCCTGAGCTAACCATCCTCTGCCAGGCCCCTGAAGCGGGGCGTGAAGTGTGGCCACTTTGGAAAGTCCTGTGACCATCTCCGGATGCCCACCGCTGACCACCCCTCCGGGCACTCAGCCCAGCCCCTCACCCAGGCCCTGTTGGAGGGTTGGTCGCCCAGGGCCAGGGGCGTCAGGCCCCACCTCTGCTCCTGGTACCGGAGCAGGCCTTGGAGCCCCAGCCAGCATTTCATCAGCTCGCAAGACAGAAGCAACTCAGCCGCATTACCCAGATGAGGACGTGGAGGCTGGGAAGCTGCCAGGGGCTGGTTCTCACCTGGGGTTTTTGTGGCCAATCTCTCGGTCAAAATTTCTGCTGTTGATGACCTCCGACCTCCATTCTGTGTCTGTTTTGAGCAGAGGGAACAACGCAGAAACCATGGGAAACCTCAGGTTTGAGGCCCGCCAGCCCCACGTCCTCTGATCCAAGCCTGTGACCACCTGAGGACCCACGGGGCAGCTCCTGGAGCCTCACTGGACAGACAGGGGAGCAGGGCTCCGAGGATCAGCAAGCCAGGAGCCTGATGCTGGCTAAGGAAGGACAGGGGCCACGGGGAGCAGGGAGGGGACGGTGACTCACTGTAGGAGTACTTCCTCTCCGTCTTCACCTGCCCGTCCTCCGTGTACTCCCTGCGGGAAAACACAGGCGGCCCGAGTGAGCCCACCGCTCCCTAGGTGGCCCCAGCTCTAGGCGTCTCTGGCCTGAAGCGGCCTCCGGGCTCCCAGGCCAGACTCCCCACACGGAGCAGGCTTGGTCCACACCAGCCCAGACACATGGCAATCCCCGGGAGCCAGGCCAGCCACTTTCTTCCCCCAGGCACTCTGCCGGAGACCCCTGCCACCTCCAAACGAGACCAAGGGCCAACCCCTGGGGGATAACCTGACATTCCTCCAAAAAGAAGACTTCCCACGGTGACCTTCAGCAGTGCTGAGGTGAAGGCCGGCCGCGCGCCCCCCCTAACCCCGTGCCTCCCGCAGCCCCAGCCGGCCCCTCACCTGGACTCCTCGGTCTCCACCCACTGGTACATCTCCACGTGCCGCCGCAGCTTCACAGCCGGGAGGTGGACCCCATAGTTAGGATCAGACAAGAGCTTCACACAGAAACAGGCCAGGAAAACAAAGGACAAGAACGCTCAGCTGAGGGGAAGCTAGGCCGGGGAGAAACAGGTCCAGAGGGCAGGACAGCCTGGAGAACTCCGCAGCTGCTCGCATGGGAGCCAGGGGAGCCACCCGCCCCAAGAGCGGAGCCTGTGACCCAAGCTGCACGCACGGCTCAGGCTGCAGGGCCGGGCAGCATGAAGGGTGTTCGGACAGGAGACCCTGCCCCAGGCACGCACGCCCATCGTCACCACTAACGCGCCTCTGCGCCAGGCTCCGGCCAAGGGCCGTTGTGCCGGGAGGGGCGCTCCTGAATCGGCCGCTCTGCAGAGCCCCTCGGGTTGTTACAAGGCCCCTCCCCACCTGACAGAAGAAGACCCTGAGACTCGGGAGAGACAGCTCCACAGCCGCTGAGCGGTGCAGTGGGACTCACACCGAGTCTCTGTTTCCGAGGCCCAGGCCTCCAGACGCCACCCACGAGGGGCTCGAGCCCCAGCGGTCAGCAAGCACCGCCGCCCTACCTTGGACGTCCGCAGGGCCCCGATGATGTGCACCAGCCTCCCCTCGTTCTCCGGGGCCACGCTGTGGATGCTGCTGGGGGACACCACCAGCGAGAGCCCCTCGGCCAGCGAGGTCGCCGTCTTCAACGCGCGGCCCTGGGCGTGCCGGAGAGTGGGGATTTCAGTTGCCGGACACCCGCTGCCCTGGGCAAGGAGAACCCAGGACGCCCGCTCTCCAGGCCTCCCTGCACCCCACGCAGCACCACCACGCCAGGAAGAACGGTAGCTGCCTCTGCCCTGCACCCCACCCCGTTTTTCTCTAGCTTCTCCCCTCCCCTCCGTCCATGTGCCTCACTAGGGCTGATCGCACAGCCGTTCAATGTGACCCAGGCCTCGCCAACCGCATCCTGTGTCCACTGGCCACAAGGAGTGGTTCAGGGAGGACGGAGGACACTCAGAGATCGCCCTGCGACTTTGGCTAAACGGATTCAGAAGTAGAGAAGCTTCCTCTTCTCTCTGGGGTTGCTAAGCCGCTTGGCTGTGACACGAGAGTTGCTGAGCCACCTTTGCCCCCACCGGGGGAGAGCCCGCTGAACCGCAGAGAAGAATGGGCAACAAATGGAGAAACAGAGGCTCCTGGTGACCCAGCATGAATGCCTGGATCCAACTACACCTGAGGCTGATGCTATCCCCATTTCGGGGCTTCCCTGGTAGCTCAGTTGGTAAAGAATCCACCTGCAAAGCAGGAGACCCTGGTTCAATTCCCAGGTCAGGAAGATCTGCTGGAGATGGGATAGGCTACCCACTCCAGGATTCTTGCCGAGAGAATTCCATGGACTGTAGTCCATGGGGTTGCAAAGAGTCAAACACAACTGAGCGACTTTCACGTTTCACTTTTTCTTTCACCCTCATTTCAGGTATGTGAATAGATCCATTTCCCCTCCTGCTTCCGTTAGTCATGAGGCGGGGCACAAGAGAAAGAACTGACTAATCCAACCCGCACCCCATAAAATCCTGACCCTTGTTACCATATCCAGCCTCTGTGTTGCGACACTGCAGGGACCCTCACTCTGCAGAGGGACCCGAACATCATACCTCATTGGTGAAGATTAAGTAGAAGGAGACCAGGAAGGTCATGAGCCCCACCAACATTCCACCCGAGGTCTCGCTCAGCCGCTCCAAGAAGCCCGGCTGGGACTTGTTTGTGATTCTGACATGATCTTTCTTGTTACTCGTACTGGAATACTGAAAAAACACAAAAAGAAAACTGGTTTTCAAAAAACAAACCACATTTACACTCAGTTCTTAGAGTTTTAATTCTATATGTTCAAAGCGCACAGCCATGTTCATCAACACACAAAACACGTCGCTCACCCACAGCTCCCTGTGGCCCCTCCCCGCCAATACTCCGTCTCCCCACTGCCCAGAGGTGACAGTGACCTGAATCTGTATCACTACGATTTAGTTCTGCCTCTTCCTGAGCGTGGTACGAACGGATCACGACACAGCATGAGCCCCTCTGTCCAGACCCGCGGACTCGGCATAGCGCTTGGGGTCATCTAGGTCATGGCATCAGTAGCCTGCTCCTTTTAACAGCCGAGTAGAATTCCACATCTGTCAGTTTACTCACCAGTCAATGGATCCCTTGGATATGTCCAGTTCCTGGCGATTATGAACAAAGCTTCTATGAACACTCATTAGCAAGCTGGTGAAATGTCATTTATATGTGAGGGCAGGACATGAAAATTTGAACATAAAACTCTGCCGTGTGGGCCTCCCCCCTCCCTCACGTGCAGCCTGCATCTGCATTACTGACCAGACCTTCTCAAACATGGGAGCGCCTGCTCAACCGTAAGGACCTTTTCTCCTTTCTTCTGATGTCAGCAATGAAACTTCTTAAAACAGCAGCGTTCTTTCTCCACTCTGGAAGGAGCCATGGTGACGTGCTGCTCGCTTTGTACACACGCCTACCTGGACTACGTATCCCTGGTGAGGCGTATGTAAAGCATCAGTATGCCATTTTCACGTATGATCCTTTGTCCCAGAAACGCTTACAACTGTGTCTTCAACTTCTAGCAGGTGGAAGTTCTCAGAGCTTCTGGGAGGCCGTCTCCAGGGTATAATCCTGTTTGGCTCAAATAAAATGCCCTTTTATCTTCTTGATTTGATTGTTAACTAAATGTTCATCCACATTTGATTGGCGTAGTTGGGGGGCTGTCAGACATCCACCAGAGGACACCTGGAGTCCACCCCGAACCAGGCCCTGGTACAAGCACCGGTCCTTGGAGCACCACCCGCTTCTCCGCATTCCTTTGGTGCTTTCCTGAGTTCTCCTGACACCTGGACATCGTTGCTTTAAATCCCACTCTGAGTTTTACTCAAGCTGTTCCTCTTGGGACTTGGAGTCTTAAAGGGATTACTGGACCGTCTCCTAGACAGAGACCTGGGATGTGCTTTGGGGTGAACGGGGCTCACTGGTCTTTCTTAACAGACTGACTTAAATTGGAAAGACTGTTGTATACATGGTGTGAACACACCGCCAGTGGAAGGAGACTGAGCCCGCGCAGCTCCACATGAAGGGACACTTGCTCCTTCAGCAGGAGCAGCTCTCAGGCAGCAGAGACCCCAGCGGAAGTGCCTGAGCACCAGTCCTCAAGACGCACAGCGGTCCCACAGGGAGCCCACTAGAGCCAGCGAGCGCACTCTGCCCTCTGGGGAGCACCGTGACGCTGATCAGCCGGCACTCCCAGCACCCACAGCGGTTTTAACTGCTGGAAGGAGAAGCCGAGACACGAGAGTCAAGCCAACCCCAGGGGAACCCCTTAGGGAGGGAGCCAGACGCACATTCGTTTCATCACGGGGCCCTCAGAAAGTTGTTGAGATCCTATCTGAATCAGGCTGCCAAAGTAATAACGGGAAACCATCCCTCAAAGGCCGAAAGGCCTCTTGGCCTGCTTCATGACAAAACCAATGCCTGCAAACACTTAACTCTTAAATGACCAGGAGGGAGCTCCTTAGATCTTCCAACACTGTAGAGAAAGCTGGCTTGACAAAAAATTCAGAACTTGAGGGAGAAAGCCTGAAGTTATAACCCTTATCATGTTCTTGAAATGTGAACACAGCCCACATTGCCTTGAGTCTATTGTCTTGGCTTAATTGTTGAGGTTCAGTTGCCAAGTCATGTCCAACTCCTTGCAACCCCATGGACTAAAGCATGCCAGGCCTCTCTGTCCTCTCTGTCCTTCACCATCTCCTGGAGTTTGCCCAAGTTCATGAATTGGTGATGCCATCCAGACATCTCATCCTCTGTTGCCCCCTTCTCCTCCCGCCTTCAATCTTTCCCAGCATCAGGGTCTTTTCCAGTGTCACTTCTTCACATCAGGTGGCCAAAGTACTGGAGTTTCAGTTTCAACATCAGTCCTTCAAGTGAGTATTCAGGGTTGATTTCCTTTCGGATTGACTGGTTTGATCTCCTTGCAGTCCAAGGGACTCTCAAGAGTCTTCTCCAGCACCACACTTCGAAAGCATCAATTCTTCGGCACTCTGCCTTCTTTATGGTCCAACTCTCACATCTGTACATAACTACTAGAAAGACCATAGCTTTGACTATATGGACCTTTGTCAGCAAAGTGATGTCTTTGCTTTTTAAAACACTGTCTAGGTTTGTCACAACTTTCCTTCCAAGAAGAAATTGTCTTCTAATTTCATGCTGCAGTC
This sequence comes from Alces alces, assembly GCA_015832495.2. Taxonomy (NCBI): domain Eukaryota; kingdom Metazoa; phylum Chordata; class Mammalia; order Artiodactyla; family Cervidae; genus Alces; species Alces alces. The sequence continues at coordinate 2,544,012 of JADEYB020000014.1, read as the reverse complement.
ACAGTGATTTTAGAGCCCAAGAAGAGGAAATCTGTCACAGCTTCCACCTCCATTTGCCATGAAGTGATGGGACTGATGCCATGATCTTAGTTCCTTTAATATTGAGCTTTCAGTCAGTTTAGCTGCTCAGTTGTGTCCAACTCTGCGACCCCATGAACTGCAGCACGCCAGGCCTCCCTGCCCATCACCAACTCCTGGAGTTTACTCAAACTCATGTTCATTGAGTCGGTGATGCCATCCAACCATCTCATCCTCTGTCGTCCCCTTCTCCTTGCGTCTTCTATCTTTCCCAGCATCAGGGTCTTTTACAATGAGTCAGTTCTTTGCATCAGGTGGCCAAAGTATTAAGCCAGCTTTTTCACACTCCTCTTTCACCCTCGTCAAGAGGCTCTTTAGTTCCTCTTCGCTTTCTGCCATTTGAGTGGTATCGTTTGTGTATCTGAGGTTGTTGATATTTCTCCTGGCAGTCTTGACTCTGGCTTGTAGCTCATCTAGCCCGGCGTTGCATGAGGTGTGCTCTGTACATAAGTTAAATAAGCGGGCGACAATAATCAGCCTTGTCATACTCCTTTCTCAAGTTTGAACCACTCAGTTGTTCCATTTAAGGTTCTAACTGTTGCTTCTTGACCTGCATACAAGTTTCTCAATAGACGAGTAAGATGGCCTGTTATTCCCATTTTTTTCCAGAGTTTGTCACAGTTTGTTATGATCCACACAGTCAAAGGCTTTAATGGAGTCAGTGAAACAGAAGTAGATGTTTTTCTGGAATCCCCTTGCTTCCTCTGTGACCCAGTGAATGTTGGCAATTTGATCTCTGGTTCTTCTGCCTTTTCTAAGCTGGTACATCTGGAAGTTCTCAATTCAAGTACTGCTGAAGCCTGGATTAAAGGATTCTGAGCATAACCTTACTAGCATGGGAAGTGAGAGCAATCATCTGATAGTTTGAACATTCTCTAGTACTTTTCTTCTTGGGAACTGGGATGAAGATTGACTTTTTTTTCTTCTTTCCAGTTTTAGAGTCTATTTGGCTTAAGTAGTAGACTCGAAAGAAAAAAAAAAGGGGTGTGTATGTGTGTGTGAAAACAGATCTTTGTAAAACTCAAGCAGGACAGCTATTTCTGTGTGTATCTGGATATATGTATGTCTGTATATACAAGTATGATCCATCTGTAACTTCAGAGGTTACTATCAACATTAATGTAAAAGAGTTCTACTTAATTGACTTAAAAGTAAATGTTTACAAATCAAATATTTCACTTAAACTAGCCCAAACTGTCAAAGGATCACATAATCTAGAATTAACCTTTAATGGAAGAAAACAAGTTAAAATGGAAGAAAACAAGTTAAAACTGATGGTCTGATTAATACGGACATGGCTTTACAGCCATCACTAAGTGTGACCTTTTAACTGCACCCGGGCTTCCTGAAAGTTAACATGCTCACATTATCGTGGTTATAAAATATGTCAACAAGAAAACTAACTTGCTTTGGTAATACTTTCATAAATAATGAATAAGTTTTGGGGCGAATTCTTTAAGAATAATTTTCTTTTAGGGTATGTGTACCTAAAAACAGCGGTTCCCTGGTAGCTCAGTTGGTAAAGAATCCGCCTGCAATGCAGGAGACCCTGGTTTGATTCCTGAGTTGGGAAGATCCCCTGGAGAAGGGAAAGGCTACCCACTCCAGTATTCTGGCCTGGAGAATTCCATGGACAGTACAGTCCATGGGGTCGCAAAGAGTCAGACACAACCAAGCGACTTTCACTTTCACACCTAAAGACATTTTCTTCCAATCTGGGGGGATTTGAAATTTTAGAGTTATCCAGTTCTGCTAAATTAAGTCAAATGACGGAATTCACTGAATGTCTAGATCATTTTCTTAATAAGAAAATACTGAAAGATTAATTGTTAAATAAGTCTTTAATTACCTACTTTAATGGCAACCCACTCCAGCGTTCTTGCCTGGAAAATCCCATGGACGGAGGAGGCTGGTGGGCTACAGTCCACGGGGTCGCAGAGTTGGACATGACTGAGCAACACACACACAGAGACTAAATATGTTTGAGACTATTAATAAATATACTCTGCACTTTACTCAAAGACTAACTATAAAGTAACATATATTTTTAAAAATTAATTTTAAAAAGGGAACCCTGAGAAAAGTTTTGTACATGGCCAGGACTTACTAAGATCAGACTGAATTTAATTAAACGAATGAATTTTAATAATAAAGGTAAAATGGTGAAAACCAACTTTTTTCTCTGTGAAGAGGACAAAGCCTTCTCAAAATACTGCTTTTGGTAAAGATCATAACGTTTCTTCACCTCTAACTTATCTGCTGTAGCTTTCTGTTATTTACTTCTGAAATCTTTTTATTATCACTTTGGTTAAGCAAATAAATATTGTTTCATAGTGACTTATGATCCTACTTAGTCAAACATTTAAAACTTTTTGTTATCTTTCACAAACTTCCTCAAATCAAATTCTTAATGAAGCTTTTTTGACCTCCAGCTAACTTTGGGATGCTTCAGGAAACCCCTGAACATCTCAAAGAGAAATATTAAGCTAACTGGGCCCATCTGATATGTTACATTACACGGGAAACACTGAGTAATGATAAATTCCTAGGTCATATTGTGTGGATAAATATATTAATATAATAATTCTAGAAATTGTAGGAATTTCCTAAAATTGGAAATCTCCTGGTATGTGTCACTCATGATTCTAGCTACTCTCTTAAAATGTTGTACGCTATAGAAATAGTTTCCTTGACAACTGTATTGTAATCAAGTCTTTAACCAAGATTTTAAGTCTTTTGTCATTTATACACAGTTATGTCTATACAGTAACTGACGCTTTTACATAACTGTTTCATGACTTGCTTTAGGCTCTCAAACTAAACTAGACTCGGCAGCCAAAGGACTTCCTCCTGTACAAGGGCAGTTCCAGTCACAGCTCTCCCGTAAGGCCACCGAACAACAGGAACAGGGCTCCTTGCTCGGTCTCTGGCCTGCGCTCAGGTGAGTTTCCTTTGCACTTCACCGCCCTCAGCACTGCTCTGGGAGCTGTCGAGCTTCCCGTGAGGTGTCGCTGCTTCGCGCTACCTGGGTTCCACGTGAGAACCCTAACCTGCAGCTCTGCTTCCAGCGCCACAGGAAGAAAACAGCCTCGACTGCATTTTGTGAACCAGTTAGGTCATCTTCTTGTTCCCAGGAAGCCCGTATCGATAATGCTGATCTGATTTAATTTACAGATGGTCCTACTTAAGGGAGGAGCAGGGACGTTACCAAGATGGACATGCAGTAACGCCCACAGGGGACATCATTAAAAGCTGTCTTTTACCAGAAACAAAGCAGAAGCTGAATGAACTGCCTTAACTCTAGCTAACGACCCCATGGCACCATCTACACTGCCAGCCGCTGTGCCTCTGGAGTGACACACGACTCGGGAATACTATGGAAACAGTGAGGTGTTTAACCTCGTCAGGACAACCTAATAAAAAAAGTAGAAGAGTTATTGTTATACAACTGCCAAAACAGTTAGTAACTACCGAAAACACTGGGCATTCTAATTCAATGCTATGGAAGCTAAAGGCAATCAGCTCGCTGAGGCCGTGAAGCTGCCCCATCCTCATGTGAAGATTTAAATCCCCATGCGGTCCACCCTCCAGAATGTCCACTGCTCTCAGGGAACACTCCTAACCCAGCGGAAGCGTTCCTTCCACAGGCTCACGAAACTGACACTAAAGAAGAGAAACAGACACGGCCCCAAAACGGGGAATTTTGACCCCACCACCCAAATACGGTTTAGACCTAATTTAAAAAGCAGACCACACACAGCCTCACGCCTGGAGCACAACTGCCATGACTCCAGCATGTATCTCCTTTAACTCACCGTGCACCTGAGAAAATGGTTCCTGGGGAAAACAGTATTTTTGGAAACTTTCCCCCATGGTGGCTCAAGGGACACATTACATTATTGTCAGGGTCTTATTGAGATACTTAAAAAAAAAATTGGTAACAAGTTCTTTTTACAGTCAGCTTCCAGAAAACCCTACAGATCGCGGATTTTAACAGAAATTTTGTCTATTGGGAAGGACATCAAATAAATGATTCTTTGCAACCACGACAGACAGCAGTTGCCTTATCTGTTGTTAACTTATCTCTGCTCAGCCAAACTGAACATAATTCATGGACTCAAGTCTCTCATTTTGAAAAGGCCCCTCCACCTGAATGGACTTCGACCCCTGTTTCTACACCCAGCTTCCTCTAACACAAGCATCACCAATGGTCTTGACTTCCCAAGCCACAGGGGAGCGTCAGTGGGGCAATTTGCTGCAGGAAGATAGGTGGCCATCAGCCATTATGATGATTACAATGGCAAACACTCCAGTCTATCAGAAGCCAGTCCTGCACAAGCCAAGGAGACTTCATTTCAGAGATAGGAAAACGGGGTCAGCAGTTACGGCACCAGTCTACATCACACAGCCTCTAAGAGGCGGACTCAGGATTCACACCCGGGCAGACTGGGGGCCACTCTCTACCACTCTACTCCCGACTGCCTTCCTCACGCCTGGGGCCACAACAGGAGCTGAACACTGGGAGCCCGAGGCAGGCACGCAGGGCAGGAAAAGAAGCCAGTCCCCAACCTGGGTGCAGGAAGGCCTGGCTTCCTCCTGGGCCTCACCCCAGCCACCCCTAACAGCCAACATCAAGACAAGGGGCTCAAAGATGGCCTTGAAGAGAAGAACGAAGGTGATCCTCAGGCTGGCATGACACACCCGGCCCACATTCTAGACCAAATTCCCAGTAAACAAGGACGGTGGTGATTTCCTCCCTGCCCGCTCCCCTACTCCAGACTTAGAAGCAATGAGCTTCTAAGTGCACCGGCAACAGAGGCTGACCTACAGGCCCTGAAAACCACCTCCTATGTAACCCTGGGTAAGCTTCCACCCCTCTGATCCTGTTGACTCATTTATAAAGTACAGATGTCAACAGTAACTCCATTACTGGACGGAGGTTACAGTGACTAAGAATCCTGTGTCCTTCCTGCTCCAGCCCACCATCTTCAGATCTTTCTTCGGCACGGGGCCCCCCAGTCCCTGTAAATGTGCACCCCACTACTGGGTGAATCAACGAAGGTTTGGTGGCAGAGGATACCCAAAATCATCTACACTCCTTGGCAAAGATCAGGACCCTACGTACCCAAGAGGTTCTCCGCCCATCAGGACTGAAGATAAACTGGTTTTTAATGTATTAAGTACCTACGGTGCGCCAGGCGCTGTGCTAAAAGCACAGTCTTCCTTAAACTTCACAGTAAGAGCCCGCAAGGAAACAAAAATCCCAAGAAATTAAGGCCACATAGCTACTGAGGAAGAATTTGGATCTTTCCCCAGGTGGGCCTGCCGCCAGAGCCTGCCACACCTTCACATGATCGGCCAAGCTGGCTGTGGGGGCCCTGGACAAGCCTGCTTTCCTGCTGGGAAGTTCGTATCTGTAAGATATCGTGGTGGTGGTCTGGGGGCATGCCTGTCTCCTGACATAGCCCAGGCCCCCCGCCCCCGCCCAAGCAGACCCTGATCTGGGGGACCGCCTCCAGGGGCACCACTTAGGGCTTCTCCGCCTCCCGAACAACGAAACCAGGCACGGTGTACTGGGGCTGCGGGTGACGAAACCCTGGCTTCTCAGGGGGTGTGGGAGGCAGAAAGGACGCTTGGGGACAGAGGAGCAGCCTGAAAAGGGTGTAACAGAGCTGCGGAGAGTGGATAGGACACTCAACCAAAGCAAGAGGGAGGGAGTGCCCGGCCTGGCAGGGCTCCGAGCTGGCTCCAGACACTCTGAGAAGCGCAGCCTGAGTCACTAGCTCCTTCTTCGTCCAACACCCTGGTGAGAAGTGCCCCTCAGTTTGTTGAATGAATGTTTGGTTTAAACAGAAAGGTTCCTGAGAAAGGCTGGCTGCTGGCAGGAGGCCAGCAGCCTTTCCAGAGGCACCACCTTCAGCGAGGGGCTCTGCAACTAAACCCCTGCTAGGAGGACGAGCGCCCGGCCGCAGGGAAATGCCCCCTCTACCCGCCTCCCTGAAGTCTCCCCTCCCCAACTAGCCTGCGCTCCTGTGCATTATAACAGCCCCGGTTTTACATACCCCACTGGGCACGGAGCTCACCGCATCCCCCCGCCCCCGGACAGCACGTCGCTGGACAGCTCCACCCGGGCGGATCGGCTTCCCCACCGCCCCCGTGGACTGGCCACCTCTCTGCGGCCCCGTCCAGCCCTCCAAGTCCGCACACGTGACAACCCCGAGGGTCCTGCAGGGAACCGGGAACGAAGGAAAGGGCTGTGGGGAGGGGCTGCGCACCAGAGGACCCCAAGCCGGAGCCACGGACCAGAGGCCCGGTCCCCAACACCGCGGGACCCAGGAGTCGGGCCGGGCTGAGCAAGACAGACGGCACAGCTGCCGGAAGGCGCGGACAGGGGTGTGAGAGGGAGGCGGGCGGGCTGGACTGAGGGGACCGCCGGGCAGGGGGCCGCCACACGGCCGCGGGAAGAGGGGGCCGGAGGACCGGGAGGCCTGGGTGTGGCCGGCGGGCCAGGAGACACTCACGTTCGCGGCCATGGTGGGGCCCGGTCGCCTCCCGCCTCGCTCGGCTAAGCGCGGAGTAGGGTTTACGGCCGCAGCACTGAGTCCGCGACCTCTCGCCCGCCCGAGAGCTGCAGACAGCGGCGGAAACCCAGAGCCCGGGCCGCGCCACAGAGCTACCGCCCAGGACGCCCAGGCTTTTTTGGCTCTCGCTCGCCGTGCCGCACTGCCTCCTGGGAAACGTAGTCCTGGGTCGGGTGCTTTCCGAACGTTGTAACCCACCGACACCTCACTGACTAGCCCGCGCACTGCAAGCCATTCTGGGAAATGTAGTTCCTACTGTCTGGGGCGTGGCCGCGAGGCGCGCAGCCTGCCGGGAAATGTAGTTACCGGCTGAGCGCGCCGAAGTGGAAGCGCCGAGGCAGGCGCGCGGCGGGCAGGCCTGGGGGGCGGGTCCGCGCGGGCCTCCGAGCCGCCCGCCCCGCGGCGGAGAGGTCACGGCGTGAGGCCGCCGCCGCTATCGCCGCGAGGTCGGAGTGTTGGGCTGCATCATGGCCTACTGCAGGCAGGAAGGTAGGAGGGCGGGCTGCGTGGCGACGGCCCCCGAGGGCCTGCAAGGGACACGCGGTCCGTGCAGCACCCCCACTGAGGGCGCGGGGCACAAGTTCCTGGGAGGAGGGTGCGGGTTGGCGGCGGGGTCGCCAGCCCCACTTTTCGGATGAGAAAACAGAAGCCCGCGGAGGAACAAGGCTTTCCCGGGTCGCCGAAAGACTCGAACCCGGAACTCGGAGGGAACAGCACGTGGGGGGACTTGTAAACTAGGCCCGGGGGTTAGGGCGGTGCGAGTGCGCTGCCTGAGGCTGGTAACGGGAAATGTGGTGATTACTAATTATGTTGCTACGCCGCTCGCCACACACCACGTGTTCCCGTTTGCACCGCCTCTTAACTGGCCCGGAAGGTCGCCCCTCGGTGGGCGCGGTGCTGGCGGTGGGAGTGCCACCGGCGGGCACGGGTCAGGCCCTGCTCTTAACCCAAGAGTAAACCAAGACGCAGAGGTGACTTGGCTGAGCCACGCGGCCGGCTGCTCGCGGAGCTGAGGTTGGAGACTCGCGGTCTGATTCCAGAGCTTCCCCGTCTGGTGCCTAGTGGACTCCAGGGAGCCCTCCGCTGGGAAGACATCCCGCAGAAAAAAAAAAGTTGGTCCCCGCCTGCGGTCTCTCACCTGGGAAGTCTCCAGGCCGCGGTCCGAGGGCCTCCCCGCGCAACCACGAACTGTCCCTGAGCTGACACCCAAACCCTCCAGGCCCAGTTGTCCAGTCTTGTAAAGAGAAGTTAGTCTTCATTCATTCCGCAGATATTCATGAAGTACCTTCTCCATGCCAGGTGAGGGGGAGGGTGGATATCTGAGACTATGAAGTTCCAGAGAGAAGTGGAACTCCCTGGAAACTCTCTAGTGAACACTCCAGCTCACTCAGTCATTTCAGGAAATCCTGAGCCCAGAGATGGAGGTGACCTGCCCAAGGTCATGCTTCAGTTAGGAGAAGCCTGTCAAGCTTCAGCTCACAGCTAAGCCTTTTACCAGTGGCCTCCCCTGGTGGCTCAGATGCCAATGCAGGAGACTGGAGTTCGATCCCTGGGTGGGGAAGATCCCCTGGAGGAGGAAAGTGAAAGTCGCTCAGTCCTGTCCGACTCTTTGGGACCCCGTGGACTATACAGTCCATGGAATTCTAATAAATGGCAACCCACTTCAGTATTCTTGCCTGGAAAATCCCATGGACAGAGCAACATTCCATGGGGTTGCAAAGAGTTGGACACGACTGAGTGACCAAACAACTGTTTCTCAGTACCCCATTCTTCTTCTGGAACCCTCCTTCCCTGGGTCACAAGGCCATAATACTCAGTGATGTCTCTGAGAAGTAGTTTCCATTGATTGATATTGAACTCTGCCATGAGCAGAAGTCCTCTGTTTTCACCAGTTTGTTAGAGACTAGGTCTCTTTTTTATTTCATCTTTCTGAGTCTAATTTACTCCTTTATGTAGCAAATTTTTTTTTTTAGCCTTCTGGGTATAATGAGGCTATAATCCTCATTCTTGTGGGTTTCTAGGAGTCGCATGTTATCTGGGAAGCAGAGCTAAGTGTTCAGACCTGTATCTTTTCCTGGATCAAAGATCTCTTTCTTTGGGGATAAGAATTAAAAGCACTCACTTTAGGCCTTGCCTAATTTTTACCTATCCATGCCACTGCCCCCTCGGTCCCGTTTTCTATCCATGGAGTCTTGTTATGCTTCCCATGGGACTTGGAGAACTGATCCTAGCGCCATCCTGATGAAGGCTCATGTGAGGGAGGCCTGGCCTGGCTCCTGCTGGTCTCTACGCGCCTGTCACTGTGCAGCCAGGCTGGCCTCTGGCTGTTCCCTTTGCCTGGTGCATCCCTCCCCCAGCTCTTTTCACGGCTGCTTCCTCATCCTTTAAGATTCCGTGCAGATGCCACCTCCTTAATGAGGTCTTCCCTGGCCTTTGTGCCTTCCACAGCCTAAACTCTCTGAAATCACCTGGTGTATTTTTGTTCTCTTTTGGCTTGTCTGCGTTGCAGCAGGCTGAGAGCATTATATGGGCCACATCCCCTGCAGCGTTACCCAGTGAACTGGTACACACGGCTGCCCTTTTCTGAGGGAATCACTTGCCCATGCACTTGACTTCAGGGGTCCGCCCCCCAGCCTTGGGGTCAAAGGCTGGTCATTCAAGGTGTTAGGCAGCATGGACTCAGGCTGGCTCCCTGGCCCAGGGCCACATTGCTCCCGTCTTTGTTCCTCCTTTTCTAATGCTGGTCCTGCTCTTTCCTGTCCTGTCAGCAAACAGTTGCTGAGCACCTGTGATGTGCCAGCCCCGATGACATGGCAGAGGTGGAGGCAGTGGAGGGGTCAGGTTGGATGTGCCAAGAGATGATGTGTTCTAGGGGAAATGAGACCACCCAAGCAAGGTTTTATTTTCTCCTGTAACCTACTTCATGGTGATAGCCATCTATCCTCCATACTTTGCTGGGTCTGGGGTCTTCATGTCTGAAATCAGAGTTCATTTCCACATTCACTTTTCCAACAAATACTGATTACTCACTCTCTCGGGCACTGTACTAGGCTCTGGGGTACTGCAGTGAATGGAACAGACACATCCTTGCCCATGAGGAGCTGACATTTCAGTTGGGGGGATGGGTGGTAAACAGACATGTAACTGGGTGAGAAGAGGCGGGTTAAGGGCAATGGGGAGAGATGAAGGAAGATGCCATCTGAGCAGGAGGGCTGAAGTCAGGGAGACGTGGCTATGAGGTATCTGAATATGCTCCTGGACGACAGAACGGCCTGGCGGCTCCCCGAGGTAGGCGTGTGCTCAGCGTCTTTGCGTAGAAGCAAGGAGATGCTGAATGGAGGGAGTCCTGCAGGTGAGGGATGTGGGTCTTTGTGGATGGACTTGAAGGCAGAGCCCGCCGGGCGGAAGAGGGAGGGGGAGAGGAGGGCGGGAGTCGGTGTGGGTGCAGAGCGCGGCTGCAGACCCGGAGTGTCGGCATGCCTTACCGCTCTGTGCTTCCTCTGGTCCTCAGCCACCCCTGAGCTCCTGCTGTCAGAGCCCCGGGGCCTCCGACTGCCAGTCCCGCCAGGCTCTGGGGCCTGCCCCTTCGGGGGACTCTGTGGGACCTTTCTTCAGTCTTTCAGGCAAGAGCACTGCTCTACCCACTCTCCCACTTCCAGTCCTCACCGACATCTCCAGCCCCGTTCTCTCTTCCCAGAGATGTTTGTCATTTGATGCCACTGAAAAAGTTACTGTGTTTTGAGCGGAATTTCAGGTGCACCTAGAGACTCACTTCACTTCCTTATTTTCCGGAGTCTCTTGACCCTTGCCCGAACTGGGGAGGGAGATGGGCTGAGCTGGGAGGTGCCTGAGGTCACATGGCTGTTGTGTGCTTGAGCCCCGGTTTGAAGCCCAGCCCCAAGCCTCTGGGATGCTGAGGGCACCTCGAGCCGAACCCTCCCGAGCCAGCCTTACCTCTCCTGCGCGGGGCCGTGCTCTGCTCTTCCCGCACCTGGTGTCGAGCCTTGACTGTTACCGGGTCTGTTCAACCAGCATGAGGACCGTCGGGCACCAGGGCTGGGTTACAAAGACAAGTCACTGTCCAGGCTTGGACCCCTCGGCTCTGGGCCGCACACCAGCCTCCGCACTGGGCTGGGCCCGGCTGAGACCTTGGTAAACAGAACTGTCAGGGCTGAGCTGAGCAGTCGTGTCAGCTTATGTCTTCTGCTCAGCACAGCACTTCTGTGGGCTGCTTTCGAGTGTTCTGAGCTCTGGTCGGAGTCACTGAGGTCTTTAGGTTCTTCAGCGTGCCCTGGCTGCCTGGCCCCAATCCTCCCCTGGGCCATGTGGGACGAGCCACCCTCTCTGAGGTCAAGTGTGGGGTGCTGGAGCAGACACCCCAGGTGTTCTGGAGCGGGCCGTGGCCCCCGTGTGTGCGGAGTGGCAGCTGTCATCGCTGTCTCGCCCCCGCACGCCTCTCTGAGCGTCACACGGCCACCCTGGTGCTCTTCCCAAGCCTGTGCGGGAGGAGCCTGGCGGGCGGGGTGTCATCTGAGGGCGCCTGCTGGCAGGTCCCTTGGGGCCTGGACGAGGTGCTGAACAAAGCTGTGGAGCCGTGGGAGTTCTGAGCAGGGCAAGACCGGCCTGGCGGACGTCAGCAGGCTTCGGGACTGAGGGCAGCTGCATCTGAGGGGGGGGGCGTCTCGTCTCCCGCCTGAGGATGCATAGCCTACCTCCTCCCCATTCCAGCCACAGGCACACGGTGCACTGGTGGCCGCTAGACTGTCCCCCAGGTCGGCAGCGAGCGGGTCCCCGGGGGGGGGGCGCGCATCAAGGTTTCAGGTGGGACAGGCTTCACACGAGGCCTCCCTGGCTGCTTGGGTTCAGGCTGAGTCACAGCTCCTGGTGAAACGTGGCTCCCTCTATTCTCCAAACTCTAGGGAAGGATCGAATCATATTTGTGACCAAAGAAGACCACGAGACTCCAAGCAACGCAGAGCTGGTGGCCGACGACCCCAATGATCCGTACGAGGAGCATGGTGAGCGCGGGGCCGGGGTTGGGGGGCGGCAGTCTGATGTTCTGGCTATGGCTGGGTGTCCACCTCGGCTACCACCGCTCCCAGGACACGAGTGTGTCTCCCTCGGGTGGGAGGGGCCGTGTGCTGACCTGGCCATCAGGCCAGACCTAGGAGTTGCTTCTGAGCTTTGAACAGTTCTCCACTTTGACAAAGTGGAGCCTCAGTGCTCTGACACGCCCACGCCCCTTGGGCACCGTCCAGCCTCGCTTTTTCCAGTCCTCATGCTGTGCTGGGCTGAGAGCAGCCGAGGAGCAGGACGGGCTTGAAGGGAGGGCATGGGGCGTCCTGACCATCCATGTGGAAGGGGGAGACCAGGACTCGCCCTTCAAGCCTTTGGACTAAACGGTTTCCCCTGTGTAGTCCTGAGCACAGGCACGGCCACAGCCCCAGGGGGCGGCTTTGCATACCCGGCAGAGCTGCACCTGGAGAAAGCCGCCCACGGTGACTTCTGTCCGACTGAGCCGGGAACACTCGGTGGGCTTGTGCTGGGAGTTTAAACCCTGTCCCGAGGGAGAAGCAGGGCCCCCGGCCAGTGTCGGCCAGGCAGCAGTTCGTCTTACCATTATGCCTGTGAGGCTGGACTTGGGTTTGCTTTTTTTGAAACCTGTCTCACTTCCTTGCCCATCTTCCCGTCCCAGGACTGATCCTGCCAAACGGAGACATCAACTGGAACTGCCCATGCCTTGGGGGGATGGCCAGTGGCCCGTGCGGGGAACAGTTCAAGGCAGCCTTTTCCTGCTTCCACTACAGCAAGGAGGATGTCAAGGGGTCGGACTGTGTGGGCCAGTTCCGGGCCATGCAGGAGTGCATGCAGAAGTACCCAGACCTCTACCCCCAGGAGGAGGAGGAGGAGGAGGAGGAGAAGGCAGATCCCTTACAGGAAGCAGCTGCCTCCGAGGCCAGTGCAACCAAAGAGGAGGCGGCATCGAGCTAATGGTGGCCGGGGCACTGGGCTCCAGCCGCCTTCAGGGCCCAGACGAACGTCTCCAAGAAAGTGTCTTTTCCCTCCGTTCTGTGCACTGTAATGTACAAAATAAGTTATTGTGCTGATTGGGGTCTTGGCCCCTTGCCGTATATACACTGAAAAACAGGGTTGTGTGTATGTGTGTCTCACACGAACCTGTTGGTGAATGTCGCTGCCACTTTTGAGTCCTCAGATTGTCCTGAATTTTGCCACTTGGAAATAACGTGCTGAATCATCTCAGCAACCAGAAATCACTATCTGGGAGTGACTCTTGTGAGTGAGCTGATTTGTTTTGATTCTTTGTGTTCCTTTTAGTAGATTTTATACCCAGTTGGAAAGTGAAATAGAAACAAAACGTTTTCCCTTACAAATGCTGGAGTGGGGCCATTCCTTGTAGCAGAGGTGAGGAGGCAGCGTGCTTCATTTCTGGTTCCTTCTGGTTTCCAGTTTTGCCTTGAGCTCCAGGTTCCCTGCGGTTAGAAAGCAGAGCTCTGGACTGTGAACCGCCGTGTAAGTGAGAAGCTCTGCCTTGGGGCCGCGTTCACACGGGCGCTGTCTCAGCTTGTCCGGGTGCGGTGCTCCTGAGCGGTGGGACCTGATCATTACCAGAGTGCCAGGCAAGCGATGAAACGGCGTCAATTAAAAGGAAAACATGGTTTTCACCTGATTGCGAGCGTGGCCTCTGTTTTTACTAATTAAAAATATTTCTGATACAAGGGAATAGGAATTGTGAAAAACTCAATTGAAATTCTCTGAAGACACCGGTAGATCAGTTTGAGTCAAGTTTTCCGTGTTGCATTCAAACAAAGCTCAGGTGATTTTGTCTGTGAGCAGATGCTCTCACATGGGCATTGCTGTCAGCATTTCTGTTGCATTTGTCAGAAGTCACTCACAGCCCACAGTGCCCAAGGGACATGGAGACACAGCACAGGAGGCTGCCTCTGACACCAGAGAGTAAGCCTGCAGGCCCAGCTCAGGGTGAGGGCGTGGGGGCATGAAGCTGGAGTGGCCAGGCTTGGAAGCCATGACACCTGGAGAAGCCCTGGGACTTTGAACCGCAGGCAGAGCCTTGCACGTTTAACAGACATACTTTTTCTGGAAACATTTTGACCAAGATGTCACTGATCTGTGACCATGTCTTGGATCTCATGCATTCCATGTATTCAGGGAACCTCTACGGTCCATGTCCTAGGGACACGGGAAGGTGACCCATCTTGTTCCCAACTGCATGAAGATACAGTCCAGCCAGGGGTCAGCATTTACTTAAAAGCAGAAAAGTATGGAGAAAGGCAGATCCCGGGGGCTAGGACAAAATGGCCAAGTAGAAGGACCTGAGCTCACCTTCTCTCATGAAAACACCAAAATCACAAATAACGGCTGAACAACCTTCGACGAAAAAGGATAGTCTGTGTCCAAAGAAAATGAAGCCACCACAAGATGGTAGGGAGGGGTGCACTCACAATATAACCAAGGATCACACCCACTGAATGGGTGACGTACCAACTGGAAAAGAATATATCGCAGAGGTTCTCCCCCAGGAGTTAGAGTCCCGAGAGCCTGGGGGTCTGGCCTTGGGAGGAGCCACAGGAGCGTCTGGCTTTGAAAGCCAGCAGGGCTTGGTCACGGAGGAGGCAACGGCACCCACTCCAGTGCTCCTGCCTGGAGAATCCCGGGGACGGCGGAGCCTGGTGGGCTGCCGTCCATGGGGTCGCACAGAGTCGGACACGACTGAGCGACTTAGCAGCAGCAGCAGCAGCAGGGCTCGATCACAGGACTGGAGGTAACAAATGCCACTCTTAGAGGGCACATGCAAGTCTCAGGCACACTGGGACCTGGGGGGAAGCACCCCATAGGAGCCTGGGCCAGACCTACCTGCTGGTCCCGGAGGGCCTTCTGGGAGGCGGGAGGTGCTGTGGCTCGCTGCAGGGAGAAGGACGCGAGGGGCAGAGGCACTGGGGAGGGCTCATTGGTGCGAGCCGCCCTGGAGAGACCTAACCCCACCCGTCTGCCCTTAGGCTCAAGCGCTGGGTTGCCTCAGGCCAAACAACCAACAAAGTGGGACCACAGCCCCAGCCGTCAGCAGATAAGACTGCGTCAAGTCTTCCTGAGCCCTCAGCCACCTCTAAACAATCCTTGACATGACCTTGTCCACCACGAGGGGTTAAGACCCAGCTCTACCCACCAGTGGGCAAGCACCAGTCCCTGCCACCAGGAAGCCTGCACAAGCCTCTCTGACTAGCCTCACCCACCAGAGGGCAGACACCTGAAGCAAGAGGAACTACTATCTTACAGGCTGCAGAAGAGACCACAAATAAGACAGCAGAGGAATATGTGTCAGATGATAAAACAAGATAAAACCCCACAAGAATGACTAAAGTGCAGATAGACAATCTACCTGAAAGAGAATTCAGAGTAATGATAGTAAAGATGATCTAAGATCTCACAAAAAGAATGGAAGCACAGACTAAGAAGATACATGAAACGTTTTAACAATGAGCTAGAAGATTTAAAGAACAATTGAACAGTAACTGCAATGAAAAATACAGTAGAAGGAATCAATAGAATAAATGAGGCAACAGAATGGATAAGTGAGCTGGAAGACAATAGTGGAAATCACTGCTATGGAACAGAATAAAAGAAAAAAAATGAAATGACAATTTAAGAGCCCTCTGGGACAACGTTAAATGTACCAGTGTTCACGTTATAAGGGTCCCAGAAGGAGAAGAGAGAGGGAAAGAACCTGAGAAAATACTCAAAACAGATAATAGCTAGAAACTTCCCTAATTGGGAAAGGAAATAGTCACCCAAGTCCAGGAAGTATAGATAATCCCAAGCAGGATAAACCCAAGGAGGAACACTCTAAGACACATAATCAATTGCTATTAATAAAAATTAATGACAAAGAGAAAAATATTAAAAGCAACAAAGGAAAAAGAACATACAAGAGAATACCTATAAGGTTAACAACTGGTTTTTCAGCAGAAACTCAGGCTAGAAGGGAGTATTGTTGTTTACTTGCTCAGCTGTGTCCAATTCTTTGCGACTCCATGGACTGTAGCTGCCAGGCTCCTCTGTCCATGGGATTTCCCAGGCAAGAATACTGGAGTGGGTTGCCATCTCCTTCTCCAGGGGATCGTCCTGGCCCAGGGATCAAAACCCCATCTTCTGCATTGGCAGGCAGATTCTTTCCTGCTGCTGCTGCTGCTAAGTCACTTCGGTCGTGTTCGACTCTGTGCGACCCCATAGACGGCAGCCCACCAGGCTCCGCCGTCCCTGGGATTCTCCAGGCAAGAACACGAGTGGGTTGCCATTTCCTTCTCCAATGCATGAAAGTGAAAAGTGAAAGTGAAATCGCTCAGTTGTGTCCAACTCTTCGCAACCCCATGGACTGCACCCTACCAGGATCCTCCATCCATGGGATTTTCCAGGCAAGAGTACTGGAGTGGGTTGCCATTGCCTTCTCCTCTTTCCCGGGGAGCCACAGGGAAACCCAATAGAAGGGAGTGGCATGATATATTTAAAGTGATGAAAAGGGAAAACGTACAACCAAGAATACTCTACCCAACAAGGCTCCTGTTCAGATTTGATAGAGAAATCAAAAGTTGATACAGAAAAGCAAAAGCTAAGAGAACTCAACAACGCCAAACCAGCTTTACAACAAATGGCTTCTGGAGAATGGCAGCTCAAGATTAGCCGACTTGGACGTGCCGGTTGCCCAGTGTTTTGGGTCAGTTTTATTTTGTGACATAGGCTAGTGCACTGGCCAGGCTTCTTAGCAGGACACTGAATTTTAAGTCCTCAGGAAGTTATGTGACTGCACACATTTTAACTTGGTAATATTTTAGTAACCCGTGGTGTCTCAAATGATTAGAAACTATAGACCTCATGTAAAATAAAACGTTCCTCACTCACCTGGAAGAACCAAATAGAAGTCATGTGTGCCTGGATGGTCTCACCGATAACTTTCAGGGTCCGCTGGGCCTGAAGAGCTTCTGGAAGACACCTGACCGTGGGCTAAGCAGACAGACTTCCTCCTCTGTTCACATGAACAGTAGAGAAAGGGGACAGTTCATCCAAACAGGGCAGGGAGAAAACAAAACAAAGTTGGGGCGCTATGAGCGGGTACCTGAATCATTCTACGCTCCTACATGTCTGAAACTGTGCATAGAAAAAGTTAAAAAAGCATACGCTAAGCGACACCGTTTAACCGTGCTGGTGGAGGTTCGGGGCCACATTGCTCTGTCCCACACAGTGGCTGCCTGAGCTCACCTATAATTAACACTCCAAGCTTCAAATCGAGGCTGATGGGAAAAGTTGTTTAAAAAGATACTGATCGAGTTAATGTCCCTTTAGTGCCCATTCCTGTCCTCTGCGTCTTCAGGTATAATTTAGGCTCTCTTTCCAGTCTACATTTTTCCGATATTTTTAGATTTTTTTTTTTAAATGTGCTGGGTCTTCATTGCTGGACACGGTCTCTCTCTAGCTGCAGCAAGTGGGGGCTGCTCTTTGCTGTGGTGTGAGGGCTTCTGATCGTGGGGGCTTCTCTCGTTGTGGAGCACAGGCCCCAGGCACACAGGCTTCAGCAGGCGCGGCACGCGGGCTCAGTGGTTCGCAGGCCGTGGGCTCTGGAGAGCTGGCTCAGCAGCTGCGGCCCACGGGCTTAGCTGCTCCGTGGTATGTGGGATCTTCCCAGACCAGGGATCGACTGGCAAACAGCTCTGAACCACTGGACCACCAGGAAAGTCCCTATTTTCCCGCTTTTTAAAAAGCTGTGGAAAAATAAACAGAACACAGTTTGTCATTTTAACCCTTTTCAAGTCGGCGGCATTAAGTCCACTCACACTGTGGAGCCGGCGTCACCATTCATCTCCAGGACTGCTTCACCTTCCCACACTGAAACCCTGTCCCCATCAAACACCGGCTCCTCTCCCTGCCCCTCCCACTGTCTGTGACTGTGGCTCTGACTCCTCCAGGGACCTCACGTGAGTGGGGTCAAGTAACATTTGTCTTCCTGTGACTGGCTATCTCACTTGGCACAACGTCCCCCAAGTTCACCCAGTTTGTCTCACGGACACTTGGGTTGTTCCCACCTTTCAGCTTCTGTCAACGGTGCTGCTGCGAGCACGGCTATACACCTGCCAGTCTATTTTTAACACATCTGTCACCAATGCTCAAGTTTTAAAAATTTAACACTAACACGATAGACACAATCGATGTCTTACAGCCAACGTTTATCATTCACATTATTTCTAAGGTCGTTTTGAGTACATATGGCATTCTTAGGGTCTTCCCTGGTGGCTCAGGTGGTAAGGAATCCACCTGCAGTGCAGGAGGCCTGGGTTCAATCCCTGGGTGGGGAAGATCCCCTGGGTAGGCATATGGCAACCTGCTCCAGTACTCTTGCCTGGGGGATCCCATGGACAGAGGAGCCTGGTGGGCTACAGTCCATGGGGTCATAGAGAGTCGAACATGGCTGAGTGACTAACACTTGGACTTCTGATGGCAGTCTTACAACATAAGCTAAGTGTGTATTATTTTAATATATTTATTTAAAATAAAATAACATTTTAATACATTTAACATACCTTTTAAATGTTATGCACTTACCCTCTTGACAGCTTTGGGTGGTCTCTAACTTCTCTCTAACCCACTGAAAGCCATGCTGCTGGGGACAGCCTTGTGCAGTCTCCCTGTGCACAGACACCTCTCCAGAGACAGAAACACTCAGCTTTAGAATGCACACATTCCCATTCTATCTGATTTTCTGAATTTCCCCATCAAGTCGCTCTGCCAATTTATATGGTCAGATCTTTAGAACCAAGAAAGGAAGAGTCTCCATTATGATGACACTATTATAGTGACTCCCCCTTACCTGCAATTTCACTTTTTGCTTTTAGTTACCACTGTCAGAAAGTGAAGAACTAAAAAGCCTCTTCATGAAAGTGAAAGAGGAAAGTGAAAAAGTTGGCCTAAAGCTCAACATTCAGAAAACTAAGACCATGGCATCAGGTCCCATCACTTCATGGGAAATAAGATGGGTAGACAGTGGAAACTGGCTGACTATTTTGGGGAGCTCCAAAATCACTGCAGATGGTGATTGCAGCCATGAAATTAAAAGATGCTTACTCCTTGGAAGGAAAGTTATGACCAACCTAGACAGCATATTAAAAAGCAGAGACATTACTTTGCCAACAAAGGTCGATCTAGTCAAGGCTATGGTTTTTCCAGTAGTCATGTATGGATGTGAGAGTTGGACTAAAGAAAGCTGAGCACAGAAGAATTGATGCTTTTGAACTGTGGTGTTGGAGAAGACTCTTGAGAGTCCCTTGGACTGCAAGGAGATCCAACCAGTCCATCCTAAAGGACATCAGCCCTGGGTGTTCATTGGAAGAACTGATGTTGAAGCTGAAACTCCAATACTTTGGCCACCTTATATGAAGAGCTGACTCACTGGAAAAGACCCTGATGCTGGGAAAGATAGAGGGCAGGAGGAGAAGGGGACGACAGAGGATGAGATGGTTGGATGGCATCACCGACTCGATGGACATGAGTTTGAGTAAACTCTGGGAGTTGGTGATGGACAGGGAGGCCTGGCATGCTGTGGATCATGGGGTCGCAAAGAGTCAGACACGACTGAGCGACTGAACTGAACTGAACTACTGTCAATCTCAGTCCAAAAGTATTAAATTAAAAAATTCCAGAAATAAAAAACTCATTCATAAGTTTTACAGTGTACACAGTTCTGAATAGCATGATGAAATTTTGCACCATCCTGTTCCCTCCTGCCCAGGACGTGAATCATTCCTTTGTCCAGCACATCCATGCTGGTTACCTAGCAGCCTGTTATCAGATCCATGGTATCACAATGTTTGTGTTCAAGAAACCCTAATTTTACTTAACAATGTCCCCAAAGTGCAAGAGTAGTGATGCTCTGGCAAATTGGATACTCTCTTACTATGTCTAATTTATAAATTTAACGTCTTCATAGTTATGTTTGTATAGGAAAAAGCATAGTTATTGGTAGGGGACAGTACCATTCATGGTTTGAGGCATCCACTGGGGGTCTTGGCATATAACTTTCCCCACCCACTTAAGAGTGGGACTAAGTCATTTTCTTCTCCTTCAAAATCACTTAATGGAAAACATGCTCCATTTACCTGATTTATATACCCCAAATTTGAAATCCGTGATAATTCAATGACTGGATTAAAATTCTACTTAACTAATATTTTGGAAAGAAAGTTCTCAGTGAGAACATCATCACTTAAAATTTGGGAGGAAGGAGCAGTAAAAAATCCTTTAGAAGATAAATGATTATTGAGCAAGAGAGAAAGTAGGCTTGTCTAAACTATGGTAAATTTTCTTATTTATTACAGAAAATTCAGTGAGACTACAACAAAGAAATTTCTTACTTCTAGAGACTTTAATAAATTTAATGTAATGAAATCGTTTAAAATAGTGTCTGGAGTTAAATTCAATATCCTCCCCTCCATGATTACAAGTTAGTAAAGAATAACTCTAAGGTTAACAGATCAGCTAAGAGAAGACGCTGTGTGTATGTATGCTCAGTCGCCCAGTCGTGTCTAACTCTTTGCAACCCCATGGCCTGTAGCCCACGAGGCTCCTCTGTCCATGAGATTTTCCAGGCAAGAATACTGGAGTGGGGTGCCATTCCCTTCTCCAGGGAATCTTCCCAACCCAGGGATTGAACCTGAGTCTCTTGCATCTCCTGCATTGGCAGGAGGATTTTTTACCACTAGCACCACCTGGGAAGCCCCAGATATCAAAGAAAAATTTCCCCAAGAACATATAAAATGTAGTTAGATAAATGGACCCCTGTGCTTATCTATGATAATATCCCTATGCTGAACCATGAAAAATACCATGTTTTATTTTACCCACAAATTTAAACTTAATCTACCATTTCAGCATCTCCTTACATCCTGGAATGTTTTAAAAAGTGTAATATGTGCCTGGCCTAAGTTTAAAAAAAAAATCTACGTGGTAGTGAAAAGCCTTCCCTGGTCGCACAATCAGTAAAGAATCTGCCTGCAGTGCCGGAGACACAGGTTTGATTCCATGGTCAGGAAGATCCCCTGGGGAAGGAAATGGCAACCCACTCCAGTATTCTTGCCTGGAAAATCTCATGGACAGAAGAGCCTGGGGGGCTACAGTCCAAGGGGTTGCAAAGAGTTGGACACAACTTAGCAACTAAACCAGTGAAAAGGAAAATGAAATCATTCTAATATAGAGAAGCCAGAAACATTTTATGAGAATGCAATGTCAGTTTCATGAAAATACATTCTATACAGAAAATCAGATTACATTAATAGCATTTTTAGTATTCAGGTTTCTCTCTGAACTTGTGAATTACCAAAATAGGATATGAAAAGTTTTAAGTCATAGAAATGAATGTAAGCCTAGGAATTCCTGGCTTTTTGAAATGGTTTTACTTACGTGAGCCTTTATTCAAGAAGAGTCACTCATCTGAGACAAGCTTCACTAAATACTAATGCTATCAAGCGTCAAAGACATTCTGTGGTGCACCTGAGAGATAAATGCCGACGTCTGGGTTCCGATTCAGGAAAGTCAGGATTTAGGGTGCCTCCTCAGCTTCCTCTTCCACTGAGATTTTCCAAACCTGAACAATCAGGAGACACTCAGCTGGGTCTCTGTGTGGAGGCCGCTGGGTGTGCTCATATGGAGAGATGGCTTTAGCTCATCTCTCCAGAGACCAGGAATCTTGCTGTTGCATCAAAAGTCTGACAGTACCTGTCATGTCACGGGGAAAGAGGGAGTCCCCAAAGTAAAAGACTTCCTTCATCCTCAGAAAATGATAAAGAAGCAACATGTGGATGAAAACTTTTTTGTGTATAGTTCTCAGTTTCCAAGGCCATATGAATCTGGGTTTTTCATCAGGGGCCAATCAGGGAATATTCTCCAATAAGTGATTTTAGACCCTTGGGCATCGCAAGGTGCGTGGACAGCTGCAAAGGGGGTGGCCAGCTCTGGCTGCTGCCACCCAGCAGAGCAATCCCAGCCCCAGACTCCAGGTGGATTCCCTGCGTAAAGCACAGCCTCCATGAAGCATTATTGCTGAAAGGGTTTAACTTGATCCAATTAAGGCTTTAGCTAGAGCTTTAATTGTTTTATCTTCTTCTAGAAGATAGAGGAGGTTGATTATAGTAATTAGCTGATATATTTTCATTATTAAAGAGAAAAACCTTTACGGAAACTACATCAGCCAACTTTATTCTTTGAAAGAAATCACCAGCTCCTGGAGACTCCGAATCAGCCCAGAGGGGGTGACGACACTGGATGCCAGTCACCGAGACTCCCTACCAGCACAGTCACAGCCTAAGGCAGTGTCTTTACTTCCCTGGTGGCTCAGCTGGGAAAGATCCGCCTGCAGTGCAGGAGACCTGGGTTCAACCCCAGGTTGGGAAGATTTCCTGGAGAAGCGAAAGGCTACCCACTCCAGTATTCTTGCCTGGGAAATCCCATGGACAGAGGAGTCTGGCAAGCTACAGCCCATGGGGTTGCAAAGAGACAGATACTATTTACTGACTAAAACTAGAGTGTAAACTGTAAAAATGGATTTGCTTGACCTGATGATTAGAAAGGGCCAGCAAGACCTCAAAGGGAAACTAAAAGGAAGGCGGAGTTTGTCCAGGTAACCGAGGCTCTATACAGTCACCTGTGTTCACTGGGAAAGAGCTGGTCCTCAAGTTGTGTGTGGCCAAGCTGGGAATTCTCCTAAATCTGCTATATTTAATATATGTTATTTTTTTATTGAGATATAATTGACATAACATTAGGTTGGGCTTCCCCGGTGGCTCAGTGGTAAAGAATCTGCCTGCAGTGAGGGAGCCCCAGGAGACACAGGTTTGATCCCTGGGTCAGGAAGATCCCCTGGAGGAGGGCAGGGCAACCCACTCCAGTACTGCTGCCTGAAGAATCCCATGGAAAGAGGAGCCTGGCGGGCTACAGTCCATGGGGTGGCAGAGAGCTGGACAAGACTGAGTGACTGAGCATGCATACATGCAACATTATGTTAGTTTCAGGTGTACAACATAATGATTTGATATATGCATATACTGTGAAACGATCACCACAGTATATACCCATACCCACCACACCCATACCCACAATTCTTACATATTTTTTTCTTGTAATTTTAAGTTTTAAGATCTACTCTCAGCAACTTTCATCAAATACGTAATATAGTATTATTAACCATAGTCACCATATTCTACATTTCATCTCCTGCACCTACTTTATAACTGGAAATTTGTATCTTTTGATCCCCTTCACCCATTTTGCCCACACACACACTTGCCTTTAGCAAGCACCAGTTTAGAAAGATCAGTAAATCCCATACAGGACAAATACTTAGCAAACAAACTGCTTAAAACTAAAGGCAAAGAAAATATTTTGAAGTCTATCAGGGGAAGATGATGCATTTTGTGTAGAGGAAACTATATTCAAATTACAGTATCCTTTAAGAAGTGAATGCATGAACAAATTGTTATTTTACTTATAACTTCTGAGACCTTCTATGAGTCTATAACTTCAATATCTGTGTTGTCTTGGGTATGGCATCTATGTATTTATTGTGCCTTAGTATATGGGTCACATTTTCCTGTTTCTTTAAGTGTTGAGTAATTTTGAACTGTATTTTGGACTTCTGAATATTGTACTATGCTTTCAGGCCTATTACAATCCTCTGGGGAATGTTTGTGCTTTTGTTTTAGAGGAAAACTGAAAGTTCTGCTTCATCTTCTCTTTGGCCTGTTCCAGTCTCAGCTGTGTTGGTTCGGGTCTCTCCAGTGTGTGTGCCTGGCTGTGCCAAGACTTGTGAGGGGCACACACAGAATTCAGTTCAGTTCAGCTCAGTCGCTCAGTTGTGTCCAACTCTTTGCAACCCCATGGACTGCAGCACGCCAGGCTTCCCTGTTCTTCACCAACTCCCAGAGCTTACTCCAGCTCATGCCCATTGAGTCGGTGATACCATCCAACCATCTCATCTTCTGTCGTCCCCTTCTTCTCCTGCCTTCAATCTTCCCTAGCATCAGCGTCTTTTCTAGTGAGTCAGTTCTTCACATCAGGTGGCGAAAGTGTTGGAGCTTCAGCTTCAGCATTGGTCCTTCCAATGAATATTCAGGACTGATTTCCTTTAGGATGGACTGGTTGGATCTCCTTGCTGTCCAAGGGTCTCTCAAGAGTCTTCTCCAACACCACAATTCAAAATCATCAATTCTTCGGTGCTCAGCTTTCTTTATGATCTAACTTTCACATCCATACATGATTACTAGAAAAACCATAGCTTTAACTAGACAGATCTTTGTCAGCAAAATCATGTCTCTGCTTTTTAATACACTGTCTAGGTTTGTCATAGATTTTCTTCAAGGACCAACTGTCTTTTAATTTCTTTCCTTTTTTTTTTCTGGTTAAGAAAGTTTTTATTTATTTATTTATTTTTTCATTTATTTTTATTGGTTGGAGGCTAATTACTTCACAACGTTTCAGTGGGTTTTGTCATACATTGACATGAATCAGCCATGGAGTTACATGTATTCCCCATCCCGATCCCCCCTCCCACCTCCCTCTCCACCCGATTCCTCTGGGTCTTCCCAGTGCACCA
>JADEYB020000014.1:2429344-2508136 GCA_015832495.2 Alces alces | reverse complement strand
AAAAGCAGAGACATTACTTTGCCAACAAAGGTCAGTCTAGTCAAGGCTATGGTTTTTCCAGTGGTCATGTATGGATGTGAGAGTTGGACTATAAAGAAAGCTGAGCTCCGAAGAATTGATGCTTTTGAATTGTGGTTTGGAGAAGACTCCTGAGAGTCCCTTGGACTGCAAGGAGATCCAACCAGTGCATCCTAAAGGAAATCAGTCCTGAATATTCATTGGAGGGACTGATTGCTAAAGCTGAAATTCCAATACTTTGGCCACCTGATGCAAAGAGCTGACTCATTGGAAAAGACCCTGACGCTGGGAAAGATTGAGGGCAGGAGAAGGGGACAACAGAGTATGAGATGGTTGGATTGCATCACTGACACAATGGACATGGGTTTAGGCGAACTCTGGGAGTTGGTGACGGACAGGGAGGCGTGGTGTGCTGCAGTTCATGGGGTCACAAAGAGTCAGACACAACTGAGCCGACTGAATTGAACTGAACTGAAAATGAACTGTAAAGTGGTGATGAATATTGGGGTGGTGGGCAGTGGGCGAAGATGCAAATGACAGAAAGAGAATAACTATCAAAGCTGTTAATGAGCGCTCACTGAATTATTCTGCAGGTTTTACATTTTAAATCTTCTATAATAAATTGTTCAAATAACATCAACACTGGAATGCAAGAATAATAAAGAAAAAACTGAGAATGATTTTTTTCATTTCCAGGTCAGATCTTTGGAATTGTCTTGGTCAATGTCAAAAAGTGAGACAAGATTTTTTTTTTTTTGCTCAAACTTTGGAAAATAAGCAAAAAGTAGTCTTCTCATGATTTTAATTACTTCCTTACAGACAGTGTACAAGAAAAAGCCAAAGGTAGCTGATTGACATGTCTGCTATGTGGTGTCTAGTTGACACGGTTGGGGGAGAGAACCTACTGGTTTTGCATGTGTGGTTACCACTCCCACTCCCTTTCATGGTTTCCCCTTGTTGTTCAGTATGTCTGACTAGCAACCACAGATAAAGCTTCTACATTTCTGAACAGAGACAGCAAGTGCAGACTAAGTGGTGGACCTCACAGGTCATGGTCTGTGTTAGTTCACATAGTGCTGAAAGACATGTGGTTTTATGGTCCTTTATTATGAAGACTCAGTTTATCAAATATCAGCGGTATGTACTTAGTCTAGGTAAAGTGAAAGTGAAGTCACTCAGTTGTGTCCAACTCTTTTCGACCCCATGGACTGTAGCCTGCCAGGCTCCTCCATCCATGAGACTTCCAGGCAAGACTACAAGAGTGGTTGCCATTTCCTTCTCCAGGGGGTCTTCCCGACGCAGGGATAGAACCCGGGTCTCCTGCATCGCAGGCAGACTCTTTACCATCTGTAGGTACATAGTAATTTTTTTCCTGAGCATTTTAATTGTCTTTTTTAACTTCTTTGAATGGGCAGAAACTGGTCTTTTTTTTCTGGTTCCCTTTCTAATGAATTTAACTGAAAAAGAAAAGCTAAGAGTCACTCAAGATCCAACTGTGTGGAATTTTTGCTTTTACAAACTGTGTCACTGAATTCTGAGGTACTTCTACTGCCAGAAAATGTACTGACAGCTCCACACTGGACGATAACAATATAGTTCTCACTTGTTGCTCCAGAAGAATCAGAAGCTGGGTTTCTCAGTGCCTCGGTCACAGAATGCAAAGGGTTCCCAGATCTTTTAGAATGTGTATTCCATCTCAGAAAGGGCCATTAACATACAGGGGATGGGTCTTTATATCACATTTTGGGGCTAATTTAGGAAATCGTGGAAAATGAAAAGAAATTGGCTCCAATGGGTTTCTGCTGCCTTCACCTATGGCCATAGGGATCCTTTAAATCTTATTTAATCTGAAACTAGGCTGCCCTGGTGTTTCAGTTGGTAAAGAATTCGCCTGCAATGCAGGAGACCCAAGTGTGATCCCTGGGTTGGGAAGATCTCCTGGAGAAGGAAACAACTACTCACTTCATATTCTTTCCTGAAGAATTCCATGGACAGAGGAGCCTGGTGGACTACAGTTCATGGGGTCACAAAAGTTGGACACAACTTAGCAACTAACCCAGTATGAAACTGATAGAAAATAGGAATCATGGAATAAAAGGACAATAATACCCAGAAACCATGTGCCCTCCTGAGAATCAACCCCAGGAAGAAGGTGCCCATCAGACGTTGTGGGAACAGCACACACAGAGCCACGGTGAACTCATGTGAGGCTCCCCCCGAGAGTGACATTACAAAGTCTGGAGTGAGATAACACTAATTTGATCTCAGGATGAAAATGAGAGAACTTGGTTCTGTGACCTTTCGCCCCTCCACGCAGATGTGGCAAGGGAATGGGTGGAAAAGTTTTGAGCTCAAATCTTCCCACCTTGTTATTTTCCAAGAGAGAATCAAGTCAAGGGACAAGTAAAACGTTCCACTGGGGACACGATGGTTCTGTTGTCCCCAGCCAGATCTTGTCACATTTCTCCAGACACTAAAATTACAGGCCTGCAGAGAGATGAGGTAATGACATCCTTGCCTTAAAACTGTGCGGGTCCTTCTCACATACACAGATCACCCCACACGCATCTGGGTAAGTGCCTCTTTACTCCACAGACTTAGAATTGGTGTGTGGGGAGGATCTAGACAGGGCACCAAAGGAGGAAATCAGGTCTACAGCGAAGCTTTTTGGGAGCCTCAGTTTAGGCATCCAGCTAGCCATCTACCACAGTTCAGAGGACTGCTTTGTCTACAAGGCAATATGAACATTCTAAATATACTTATCATTTAATTTGATGACTCATAAAAATTACTTGATTCTCAAATGACTAGTCAGTTAATTTTAGGTACCCATTCATTTTTTCTGAATAAAATGACTTTCACTTGTTAACTGTATCAGTTTTCAAGTTACATATGATTATATTACCTGCTCATTTTAGACTGAAATTTTACTAATTCATATTTATACTCATCATGAAAGGGTAAATTTTAGCTCTGGTTTTTAATTAAACATACTCAGTTTAATTCTTTTCTAGAAGCAACTATTTATTGTGTCTTCTGTAGTTGGTATAATTTTTAAAATTTAGATTCCTTATGAGGAAAGTTGGTTCTTTGTTCAAAAAATTGTTTCATAAAGAGACTTTAACCTTGCATAACTATAAAATATTTACAGTATTTTTTCATGAATACTTTTTTTGTCTTGGTTTTAATGCCACAGATGTCAGATGTCAATGGTGTCAGCACTTAAACCTATGTTTTAGCAGCTAGAAAACTTCAAATCACAGAACAGTGAAAGTGAGGCTGCAATTATATTAAAAATTAAGAAAATAAAGTGATGATGATGATAGAAATTTCCTATGCTCGTCTAAGGATATTATCTCCCAGAAACTTGTGAGGAGAAAGACTATTTGGATCCATTTGTTTATCTTTAATCCATATATTATTTCATATTCATTAAAAGATTTCCATTGGTAATGGATATGCCAGAACAAATTTCATTAGGAAGAAAATTATAACCCTTATCTCTATGCTTGGGTTTTACATTTTCTTTTTCTTTTCTTTGTGATTTTTCAATTGAGGCATAATTGACACACATTATATTAGTAATTTATATTTGTATATGTTGTAAAATGATCACCACAGTAAGTCTAGTTAACATGCACCACCGTAAATATTTACAGAAATATTTTTTACCTGTGGTGGGAACTACATTTTACCTTTCAAACTGTATCTTATCATGCATTTATAATAAACAGATAAATGTGAACCAATCTCCCTTCTACTAAATCTCCTTCCCTATTAAAATACCAAGATTGTGATGATAAATGAAAGTGAAAGCAGTTTAGCAAGAAAGACTTTCTGCTCTTATTTTGCCATTGGTTGATTAGGGAAATCAAGTCTTACACAGGACTCTTTGTATTCCTTAGGTTTGACAACTTAATATTTGTGACATGTAGTGCCTCTGGAGTTTTAATGTTCCTTTAATTGGAAAAATAATTACTCTTCTCATAATAGATAAAAAATATTTACACTATAAATACTGCGGTTCAAGTGAACACCTGAGATTGGACTTCACAATCCTTTCACTTAGGAAAATCAATAGATCATTCTCACCCATGTTTTCTGAGAAATAGCTGCCATCCATCAACTCACATACTCCCCAGGTTTTTCTTCCTCATTCTGGGGTTTATAAATGTCACAGATGCTCTGCACACCGCACTGACATCTAGCTGATGCTTGGGCTTTCCTGAGAGTGCTGGCTGGTTCTCTACAGTTCTCTTTGCAGTTTTCCAGCAACAGGTGTGCTTCAAGGTAGAGAATATACCCTCAAGGTAGAGAATATACCCAATTTACCCGCAGCCCTAAACCACTAGAATGGTACATGATCAACTGCATCTTATAAATGCCTTTGGACCATTTTAGCTTGATTTGTGGATGACAAATGTAATAACAAAGATGAAGCTGACCTATAAAATAATGATAAACCAAAATATACACGCTCTTTCACATGTCTCAGGCCAATTCCTAAGTGCTGACATTAAACATATTATTTACACATCATCTCCACCCTAGTAAGTGTGCATTATTATGATCCTGTTGCAGATGAAAAAGTGCACGTCCTTTCTTCTTTTCTTTTAACCTGTGTCTATGAAATATTCAAATCCTCCAGGATGTTTTCTAAGAAAAAACACTATGTTAGCACAGAAATGGCTACATATCTTCATAATGCAGTCAGTCCTCTGTATGTGTGGGTTTCATATCCACAGATTCAACCAACCAGGGTGGCAAATACTTTTTGTAACTCCAGAAAATTCCAAAAAACAACACTTGAATTTGCCACATGCTGGCAACTAGTTACATAGCATTTACATTGTTTTAGGTATTATAAGTAACCTAGAGATAATTTGGGGCTTCCCTGGTAGCTCAACTGGTAAAGAATTTGCCTGGCATGCAGGAGACTCCAGTTCAATACCTGGGTCGGGAAGATCCCCAGGGGAAGGGATAGGCTACCCACTCCAGTATTCATGAGCTTCCCTGGTGGCTCAGCTGGTAAAAAATCTGTCTACAACATGGGATACCTGGGTTTGATCCCTGGGTCGGGAAGATGCCCTGGAGAAGGGAATGACAACGCACTCCAGTGCTCTTGCCTGGAGAGTCCCACGGACGGTGGAGCCTGGTGGAGAACAGTCCACAGAGTCGCAAAGAGCTGGACACAACTGAGCAACTAAGCACAGCACAGCACGTCCAGAGCAAGTAAACATCAGAGAGCTTCTTTCTAAGTACCCGTGAAAATATTACAGTCCCATACTCCTGATTTACAGGTAACAGATCTGTGAAAATGTCTAAAGCCATCTTATGATGCTATGTACCTCATATTTATAAGGCTTGACTTAAATTAAATACTTGCATTGCACAGATAAAATATCCCTGTAGGCTATCACCAAATTCTTGAGTAAAACTGTATGCTTGGTCCTCCTGACTAGCGAGATAGCACTGCTTGCTTAAAGGACACCTGCATGCTTGAACTCTTGTATTGAAGCCCTATGAAAGAAACCTCCTTCAGGGTGGGGTGAACACCAGATTTCTAATTAAAACCTGCAAAGAAAACAACCGAGAATCTATTTAAACTGTTATATTTTACTCACCCTGGTACCAGAAGTCAAAGGATGGAGAGAAAAGAAATCTGTTCCTGCTAATGACTGACAACTCAGAGAGACATAAAGTAGTGTTTTCAGGTTAGATAATGAAATATATGTAGGATGTGAAGTTATCTTTGAGGATTCCAAGAAAAGAGCAACACTCCATCAGGGCCCTATGAACAGATATTTTTTAAATGGTCCACAGTTTTGGTAGTGATTCCCCCTCTCCCCTGAGGCAGGAGCAGAGCTTAGGAATTATTAAGAGAACTGTGCCAACTCTCCCAAGTCACATGTATGAGGAACTACATAATACTAAAAACAGTATCTAACATTTCTATAGAGACTCTTACACATCACACACTCTTCTCCAGCTGGCATGCTTCATCTGTTTATTCTCATAATATCTCTAGCATAGAGGTAATGTGGTTTACCATGTTCTACACAAGAGATAAATAATTGAGGATCAGACGTAAAGTGGCTGCTTGGAGTCACACTTGTGCTCAATGTCCAATCACACATTTTATTTCAAGCTGCCTCTTTAGGGACCATGCCTCTCAACATTGAGTCTTTGTATATTTGGTCTGACAATCAATAAACTAGAGGAAAGATAGAACCGAGATAAAACAACCCTGTGCATTGTGATCTAGTTGACACCCTTTGTTTAAGAGGACCTGATGCCCACCTGTAGGCATTTCTCCTCATTCTAATTCAACAAAAATGATAGAGCTTTTTTTATATATGTAGCATTATATCATGTTTCTGCAGATAAAACGCAAACCATTTTTTACTATAGAGGAAATCTCAGGTACTATGCAAGTACAGCAATGAGATGCACAAACCAGTGAAGCCTGGGAAGTAGTGAGACTAGAGAAATATTGGGGGTGGTATTTGGGCAGAGGGTAAGTGACGCAGTCTTGTGCACTGAATAGTGGTAAAGTATAAATTGGGATCAACCCACCTACTTATTTTTAATATTCATTAATTTATGTAGCTGCACCTGGTCTTGGTTACGGCATGCAAACTCTTAATTATGGCATGTGGGATCTAGTTCCCTGACCAGGGATGGAACCCAGGCCCTCTGCATTGGGAGCTCAGAGTCTTAGCCAGTGGACCACCAGGGGAGTCCAACCCACCTATTCAGATGGTGGCAAGAGTGCCAGCTGAGGTTGTTGATACTGGTCATATTTGTGAAAAAGAATTTTTCTTGAGTTTCTCCACAGGTATTTACTACATGCTTATTTTCCTCCACAAAGATGAATAAAAATAGACTTTCCAGTTTCATTGACATAAGAAATGCCTTTTTCTCCGAAGTTGCCATTGGGATCTTGGCCAACACCATCCTTCTTCTCTTCCATGCCCACAACTTCCTTCTTGAGCACAGACCCAAGTCCACTGACCTGACCATTGGTCACTTGGCCCTAATCCACATAGTCATGCTACTAACTGCGGCATTTATGGCTACAGACACCTTTGGGTCTCAGAAAACTTGGGATGACATCAAATGTAAATTGGTTGTCTACCTGTACAGTTTGATGAGGGGCCTCTCCATTTGTACCACCTGCCTGCTGAGTGTCCTCCAGGCCATCACCCTCAGTCCCAGAAACTCCTGTTTGGCAAAGTTCAAACTTCAATCATCCCATCACAACCTGTATTGCATTCTCTTCCTGTGGGTCTTCAACATGTTCATTAGTGGTTACTTCTTAGTGTCCACTGTTGCCACCCTCAATGTGACCTCGGCCCATCTTCTACATGTCACTGAATCCTGCTCACTTCGCCCCATGATTCACCTCCTTAGGTACGTGCAGTTTGTACTGAGGACCTTACAAGACGTCTGCTTGTTGGGGCTCATGGCCCTCTCAAGTGGCTATATGGTGACTCTCTTGTACAGGCATAAGAGGCAGACTCAGCATCTTCACAGCACCAAGCTTTCTCCAAAAGCATCCCCAGAAGAAAGGGCCACCCAGACCATTCTGTTGCTCATGAGTTTCTTTGTGGTCATGTACTTTTTGGACATAACTGTCTCTTGGTTCTCAAGAATGTTGTGGAATATCGACTCTGTGCGTATGTGTGTCCAGATGCTTGTGGCAAATGGCTATGCTAGCATCAGTCCTTTGGTGCTAATTGGTACTGAAAAACGAATAATTGAGGTCTTAAAATACATACGGGTGAAATGACATTAAATATGTAATTATTCTGCAATCAAAGTGAAAGTTGCTAGGTCATGTCCAACTCTTTGCGACTCCATGGACTGTAGCCCACCAGACTCCTCTGTCCATGGGATTCTCCAGACAAAAATAATGGAGTGGGTAGCCATTTC
Source organism: Alces alces (assembly GCA_015832495.2). NCBI lineage: Eukaryota > Metazoa > Chordata > Mammalia > Artiodactyla > Cervidae > Alces > Alces alces. Next base: position 2,500,183 of record JADEYB020000014.1, on the reverse strand, counting down.
CTTCTCCAGAGGATCTTCCCAACCGAGGGATCGGACATGGACCTTCTACATTGAAGGCAGATTCTTTACCATTGGTGCCACCCGGGAAGCCCATTCTGCCATGAATGAACCATTTAAAAGATGATTTAAGGTACTGACTTCAAAATTTTTAATGCATCACATCCTCTTTATTTTTATTTATTTATTTATTTTTGGAGGCTAATTACTTTACAATATTGTATTGGTTTTGCCATACATTGACATGAATCTGCCACAGGTGTACATGTGTCCCCATCCTGAACCCCCCTCCCACCTGCCTCCCCATCCCATCCCTCTGGGTTATCCCAGTGCACCAGCCCCGAGCACCCCGTATCATGCCTTGAACCTGGACTGGCAATTCGTTTCATATATGATAACATACATGTTTCAGTGCCATTCTCCCCAACCATCCCACCCTCGCCTCCTCCCATAGAGTCCAAAAGACTGTTCTATACATCTTGTCTCTTTTGCTGTCTCGCATACAGGGTTATCGTTACCATAGTTCTAAATTCCATATATATGCGTTAGTATACTGTATTGGTGTTTTTCTTTCTGGATTACTTCACTCTGTATAATAGGCTCCAGTTTCATCCACCTCATTAGAACTGATTCAAATGTATTCTTTTTAATGGCTGAGTAATATTTCATTGTGTATACGTACCATAGCTTTCTTATCCATTTGTCTGCTGATGGACATCTAGGTTGCTTCCATGTCCTGGCTATTGTAAACAGTGCTGCGATGAACATTGGGGTGCACATGTCTCTTTCAATTCTGGTTTCCTCGGTGTGAATGCCCAACAGTGGGATTGCTGGGTCATATGGCAGTTCTATTTCCAGTTTTTTAAGGAATCTCCACACTGTTCTCCATAGTGGCTGTACTAGTTTGCATTCCCACCAACAGTGTAAGAGGGTTCCCTTTTCTCCACACCCTCTCCAGCATTTATTGCTTGTAGAATTTTGGATAGCAGCCATTCTGACTGGCATGAAATGTACCTCACTGTGGTTTTGATTTGCATTTCTCTGATAATGAGTGATGTTGAGCATCTTTTCATGTGTTTGTTAGCCATCTGTATGTCTTCTTTGGAGAAATGTCTGTTTAGTTCTTTGGCCCATTTTTTGATTGGGTCGTTTATTTTTCCGGAATTGAGCTGCAGGAGTTGCTTGTATATTTTTGAGATTAATTCTTTGTCAGTTGCTTCATTTGCTATTATTTTCTCCCATTCTGAAGGCTGTCTTTTCACCTTGCTTATAGTCTCCTTTGTTGTGCAAAAGCTTTTAAGTTTAATTGGGTCCCATTTTTTTATTTTTGCTTTTATTTCCAATATTCTGGGAGGTGGGTCATAGAGGATCCTGCTGCGATTTATGTCAGAGACTGTTTTGCCTATGTTTTTCTCTAGGAGTTTTATTATTTCTTGCCTTATGTTTAGATCTTAAATCCATTTTGAGTTTATTTTTGTGTATGATGTTAGAAAGTGTTCTAGTTTTATTTTTTTACAAGTCATTGACCAGTTTTCCCAGCACCACTGTTAAAGAGATTGTCTTTTCTCCATTGTACATTCTTGCCTCCTGACTTCAAAATTATTAATCACAGTGTACAGTCTGTGCTCCCTGGATTAACTGAAATATGTGGACTTAGGCTTTGTCTGTTTAGTGTCTTCACTTTGATACATGTAGCTCACACATAATGGCAGGTCATTTAACAACATATCTATTTGAGATAATTCATGAGTTTCATTCAAATCCCAGTCTTAAGAACTAAACCCCTTACCCAGTAACAAACTGTAAAGTGAGAGAAAGGATATCAATGACTGTCTGGGAATGCATGAGGGGAAAAAGAAAAGCAGAGTAAGATTTTAAAATGGCGTGAAGAAAATTTGGGGGATTGTGACAGTTGTTTTACATGTCTAATACACATTGAAAAGAATCCACTGGTATGCTTCAAATTCGTACAGTTTACTATATATCAGATAAATCAAACAAGGTGTTAAAAAACAAAGTTAAAGAAGAACGAAGACCAAAGACAGCACAAGGAAAGAAATCATAAAGATCAGGCAGAAATAGAGCCAGAGAAAAAAAGGGCGGTGGGGGGGAGATTAATGAAACCAAAAGCATTTTTTTCTTAAAGATAAACAAAATTGGTAAGCTTTTCAGTTCAGTACAGTCGCTCAGTCACGTCTGACTCTTTGTGACCCCACAGACTGCAGCACACCAGGCCTCCCTGTCCATCACCAACTCCCGGAGCTTGCTCAAACTCAAGTTCATTGAGTCAGTGATGCCATCCAACCATCTCATCCTCTGTTGTTCCCTTCTCCTCCTGCCTTCAATCTTTTGCAGCATCGGGGTCTGTTCTAATGAGTCAGTTCTTCACATCAGGTCGCCAAATATTGGAGTGTCAGCTTCAGCATCAGTCCTTCCAATGAATAATCAGGACTGATTTCCTTTAGGATGGACTGGTTGGATCTCCTTGCTGTCCAAGGGACTCTCAAGAGTCTTCTCCAACACTACAGCATCAATTCTTTGGTACTCAGCTTTCTTTATAGTCAAACTCTCACATCCATACATGGCTACTGGAAAAACCATAGCTTTGACTAGATGGACCTTTGTTGGCAAAGTAATGTCTGCTTTTTAATATGCTGTCTAGGTTGGTCATAGCTCTTCTTCCAAGAAGCAAGCATCTTTAAATTGCATGGCTGCAGTCACCATCTGCAATGATTTTGCAGCCCCTCAAAATAAAGTCTTTCACGGTTTCCATTGTCTCTCCATCTATTTGCCATGGAATGATGAGACTGGATGCCATGATCTTTGTTTTTTGAATTTTGAGTTTTAAGCCAGCTTTTTCACTCTCCTCTTTCACTTTCATCAAGAGGCTCTTTAGTTCCTCTTCACTTTCTGCCAAAGGGTGATGTCATCTACGTATCTGAGGTTATTGATATTTCTCCCAGCAATCTTGATTCCAGCTTGTGTTTCATTCATCCCAGCATTTTGCATGATGTACTCTGTGTATAAGTTAAACAAGCAGGGTGACAGTATACAGCCTTGATGTTCTCCTTTCCCGATTTGGAACCAGTCTGTTGTTCCATGTCCAGTTCTAACTGTTGCTTCTTGGCCTGCATACAGATTTCTCATGAGGCAGGTAAGGTGGTCTGGTATTCCTATCTCTTTAAGAATTTTCCACAGTTTGTTGTGATCTACACAGTCAAAGGCTTTGGCATAATCAATAAAGCAGAAGTAGATGTTTTGCTGGAACTCTCTTACTTTTTCTATGATCCAACAGATGTTGGCAATTTGATCTCTGGTTCCTCTGCCTTTTCTAAATCCAGCTTGAACATCTGGAAGTTCACGGTTCACATTCTGTTGAAGCCTGGCTTGGAGAATTTTGAGCATTACTTTACTAGCATATGATATGAGTGCAATTGTGCGGTAGTCTGAACATTCTTTGGCATTGCCATTCTTTGGGATTGGTAAGCTTTTAGGCAACCCTACTTAAAAAAAAGAGGGAGGACCCAAATAAATGGAATAATTCCTGATAAAGGAAAAGTTATAACTAATATCACAGAAACACAAAGAGTCATAAGAGAACTCTATAAACAGTCATATGATAATAAATTGGACAACCAAAAAGAAATAGATTCCTAGAAATGGATAATCTTCCAACACTGAATCAGGACAAATAGACAATCTGAAAAGACTGATTACTATTATATGGTAATTACAGTAATCAAAAAACTCCTAATAGTGTCTGAGACCAGGACGCTTCACAGGGAACTTCCACCAAACTTTTAATGAGGAGCTACTACCTATCCTTTTCAAATGATTCAAAACTATTTGGGAGGAGGGAACACTCCCAAGTTCATTCTACAAGGCCTCCATTATTACCTTGTTACCAAAATCAGACAAAGGGATTACAAAAAAAGAAAATTATAGACCAATATCTCTGATAAATATAGATGTAAAAATCCTCAACAAAATATTAGCAAACCAAATTCAACATTACATTTTAAAAAAAAAATCATGCACCATGATCAAGGAGGATTATTTTCCCACGGATGTAAGGACGGTTCGATATTCCAGAAATCAATCAATGTAGGACACCACATTAACAAAAGGACAGGAAAAAATCACACAATCATCTCAATAGATGCAGAAAAATCATTAGAGAAAATTCAACATCCATTCATAATAAACTCTCCTATCAAACTGGGTATAGAGGGAACAAACCTCAATAAAATAAAGGTTATGACAAACCCATAGTTGGCATACTCAATGGTGAAAAGCTGAAATCTTTTTCTCTAAAATTAGAAACAAGATAAGGATGCCCACACCTGCCACTTGTATTTAACATAGTATTAGAAGTCCTAGCGACAGCAATCAGACAAGAAATAAAAAGCACTCAGATTAGAAGGGAAGAAGTAAAGAAGCCACTATTTTCTGATGACATGATACTATCTAGAGAACACACTAGAGTTTCCATCAAAAAACTATTAAAACTAACAAATGAATTAGTAAAGTTGCAGGATACAAGATTAACATACAGAAACCTGTTATTTTTCTATACACAATAATGAACTATAGGAAGAGAAAGCAAGAAAACAATGCTGTTTAAAATTACATAAAAAAAATAATAAAATACCTAGGAATAAACTTAACTGAGGAGGTGAAACACCTGTACTTTGGCAACTGTAAAATACTGATGAAGGAAACTGAAGATGATACAAAGAAGTGGAAAGATATTCTGTCTTAACAAATTGGAAGAAATAATATTGTTAAAATGTTCATACTACCCAAAAGAATCTACAGATTTAATACCATTCTTATCAAAATACTCATGATATTTTCTGCAGAATTAAAACAAGTAAGCCTTTAGGATTTTAATGTATACTAAACCACAAAAGACCCTGCATAGCAAAGCAAACTTGGGGGAACAAAGAAAGCTGGAGATATGCTCCCTAACTTCAGACTATACTACAAAGCTATAGGAATCAAAACTGCCTGGTACAGGGACAAAATCAGACATTCAGACCATAGATAGCTCAGAAATAAACCCATACACCTATAGTCAATTAGTCTAGGACAAGGAGGCAAGAATACTCAATGGAGAAAAGACAGTTTCTTCAATAAATGGTGCTGGGGAAACTGGACAGCTACATGTAAAAGAATGAAATTGGAAATTTTTCTCACACCATATACAAAAGTAAATTCAAAATTGATTACAGACTTAAATATAAGACCCAAAATCACAAAACTTCTAGAAGAAAACACAAGCAGCATACTCTTTGATATTGATCTTAGCAAAAAAAAAAAATGTATATGTCTCCTCAGGTAAGGGAAACTAAAGCAAAAGTAAACAAACAGGACTATAAACTAAAAATATTCTGAGCAAAAAACCAAAAAGACGACTTATTGAATAGGAGAAAATATTTGCCAATGCCATATCAGATAAAAGGTTAATATCCAAAATATACAAAGAATTCATACAACTCAACATCAAAAAATAAACAACCCAGTTAAAACATGGGCAGAGGAACTGAATAGACATTTTCCCAAAGAAGACATACAGATGGCCAACAGGCACAATGAAAGATGCTCAACATCCTCATTGTCAGGCAAAGGCAAATCAAAACCATAAGATATCACCTCATACCTGGCTATTGTCAAAAACACAAAAAATAACAAGTGTTGGTGACGGTGTGTTCCCCCTCATGGTGAGAACGTAAATTGCTGCAGCCACTGTGGAAAACAGTATAGAGGTTCCTCAAAAAACTAAAAAGACAACTGCCCTAAGACCCAACAGTTCCACTCCAAGGTATTTATCCAAAAAAGACACAAATACTAAGTAGAAAAGATATATGCACTTTATGTTCATTGCAGCATTATTTTTAGAATAACCAAGATATGGAAGTAACCTAAGTGTCCATGTGATTTATATATACACAATAGCGTTTTACTCAGCCGTAAAAAAAGAATGAAATCTTGCCACTTACAAGGCATGGTTGTACCAAGAACGGTATAGGTGAAATAAATCAGACATAGAAAATCAAATGCTGTATGATTTTAGTTAGATGTGGAACCTAAAAAACAAAACAGATGAACAAACCTAACAAAACAGAAGCAGAATCATAGACATGGGAACAAACAGGTGCTTGCCAGAGGGGAAGAGGTAGGGGGAAAGAGAAATAAGTGAGGGAAATAAGAGGTACAAGCTTGTAGTTAACAAAATAAATGAGTCATAGGGATGAAATGTACAGTGTAGAGATTATAGTCAATAATTACATAATATCTTGGTATGTTGACAGATGGCAACTAGATTATTGTGGTGATCATTTTGAAATGTATAGAAATATTAAGTCATTGTGTTGTGCATCTGGAACTAACATAGTGCTGCAGGCCAACTGTACTTCAAAACTGAACAAACAAACTCATGAAACAAGAGATGAGATCTGTGGTTACCAGAGGTGAATGGGAGGAGAGGAAGTGTGAATGGGATGAAGGTACTTAAAAGGTATAAAATTTCAATTATAAGATAGGTAAGTACTTGAGATGTAATGTACAACATGATAATATAATTAATGTTGCTGTATGTTACATAGGAAAGTTGTTAAGAGAGTAAGAAGAGTTCCCATTACAAGGGAAACATTTTTTCCATTTCTTTAACTTTGTACTGTATGAAATGATGGATGTTCACTAAACTTACTGTGGTCATCATTTCATGATGTATGTAACTGAAATCATTTGCTGTATACCTTAAATTTTTACAGTGTTGTGTGTCAATTATATCACAACAAAACTTGAAGAAAAGAAAAGATATTGGAAAACTTCCAAAATGTAAAGAGTAGACATAATAAATAACTTACTCTTACTATATTTCTAAAAATAAATAGACGATCATCATAAAACTACCCAAATGTGATTACAAACATGGAATTTCATCAAACTTCAAACAGGAAAAATTAAAAGAAAACCATCCCTGGGCAGATCATGATTAAACTAAGATAAAAAATAATAGATACTTATTGGGAAACAATGATTCAAATGACCATAGATTTCTCGTCAGCAATAAAAGACATAAAAAGACAGTTGAAGATATTTTTAAGAGGCACAAGGGAAAAAAAGAAGATGAGAAACCCTGTTTTATACCTAGAAACAATATATTTGAGGAAAAACAGAAAAATCAATTAATTAAAGTACAACTGAGAGGATCTGCCAACCAACCAGCTCCTGGAGGAATGCTGAAGAACTTCATGCCGAAGGGAAACATGGTACCTCAGAAATTAAAAGTGAGCACAGAAATGGTAAACACCTGGGTGCCTAGGAAAGATTACTTTTATCTCTTCTCAGATTTTCATTCTGAGAGCAGTTTAAAGCAAAATGTGTAACACGGACTAGTGGAAGTTTCACTGTATGTAATAAATGTAACAGCAATGGTGCTGTGATAAACCTATAGGGTATTGAGGTTCTGAGAAATTACATGAAGTGCTACTATGTTAATTCTAAACTGATTGGAAAAATTAAATATGTATATTGTAATACCCTGGGCTATAGCAAGTAAACATGTTCGAAGACATATTGCCAAAATGTCATTTGTTAACAGAATATTAATATTATTCAAATAGGGACTTCCCCGGCGATCCAGTGGTTAAGACTCTGTGCTTTCAATGCAGGGGGCAAAGGTTTGGTTCCTGGTCAGGGAACTAAAACGCCACATGCACACGGGGCAGCCAAAAAATTTAAAATTAAAAGCATATATTATTCAAATAATTCAAAAGAAAGCAAAGGGAGAGAAAAATAAACAGAGGAGAAAAATAGAAAACACATAAAAAATGATAGATTCCAAAATGTTAAAATCTAAAGCATCCAAATAAATGCAAAGATAGAGAATGATTTTTGGAAGTCCATATTATCTGTATTCTAAGTAAGATAGGAACACTTTAATACAGAGTGAGACAGACACCACACATAAAGAGTGAGCAGGAGAAGTTTCTTTTTAATGTCAAGTAAAATAAACATAGGGTCATTGCATTTACTTTTTAAAAACTGGGATAAAATACACAAAGCAAAAAATGTAACACGTTCATCGTGTTTAAATGTATAGTATAGAGGCATTACAGAGAAGGCAACGGCACCCCACTCCAGTACTATTGCCTGGAAAATCCCATGGATGGAGGAGCCTGGTGGGCTGCAGTCCTGGGGTCGCTAAGAGTCAGACACGACTGAGCGACTTCACTTTCATTTTTCACTTTCATGCACTGGAGAAGGAAATGGCAACCCACTCCAGTGTTCTTGCCTGGAGAATCCCAGGCAAGGCAGAGCCTGGTGGGCTGCCGTCTATGGGGTCGCACAGAGTCGGACACGACTGAAGCGACTTAGCAGCAGCAGCAGCAGCATAGAGGCATTAAGTACAGACACACTGCTGTGCAAGCATACACACCACCCATCTAAAGAACTCTTTGCACTTTGAATAACTGAAGCTCTGTCCCCATTAAACACAACTTCCCATCCACTTCCCCAACCCCTGGCACCCACCATCCTATCAGTACTTTCTATCTCTATGACACTCACTACTCTAGGTCCTCACGTAAGTGGAATCATTCAGTATTTGTCCTTTTGTGTCTGGCTTATGTCACTCAGCACAATGTCCTCAAGGCTCATACTCACTGTAGAAGGAATCAGAATTTCCTTCCGACTTTCAGAGGCCCCTCCTCCTGTTTGCTCTTTGTCAGAACAACATGGTTTCTGTTATCACTTCACAAGAGAAAAGAAACGGGAAACTCACCCTCATGCAGTGTGCATCTCCAAAGCACTCCCTCCATAACTGGCCCACTTTTGTTTACTTTTCAGAGTTCTTCAGAGTTGTCTTTTATACTTTGTCCAAAGATTTTCTCTGCAATTAGCAAGAGCAATGGGTTTCACCATAGCACAACTGAAACTTTTCCACTGCATTTTTACTTCAGTTTTTTAACTTTTCATTTAATTTATAGAATTATCATATAGATCTGGTAGTGATGAAAGTTTTCCTTTATGTTAGTTGTGACTTCAGATTAACAAACGTATGTGATAAAGAATATATATTCTCTAGTTGTTAGTCCTCCAGAGCAAGAAAGAAGCAAATAACAATTCAATCATAAAACATTCTCCAGAGGAAGATGAACTATATATGAGGGAAGAAAACTAAATTTTCAGTACACTGAAAAATCAAATATCTGTTGAAATTAATGAGGAAAGAATTATGTATCTCTAAAAGTACATATCCTGTAACGATCACGTATGTAACATAAGCATAAAAAACACTAAAGAAGTAAGTACGGGAATTAAAACATGAGCAGAGGTCAAAAGACTTTAAAAATACATAAATAAGTAAGGTTCCTATTTCTTCTCTCTCATGGGTTTTTTTTCGCCCATGAATTGGCCTGGAAGTGGTAATAGGAACCGTATCTATCTGGCTGGAGGATACAGAAGAGATGCTTTTGAGGGCCACAGAGTGTGGGAGGGAATTCCAGGGGGGAGAACCTACAGAGGGGTCCTAATTCCGTGTGAGTGCTTGCAGGTGTCTCAGCCTAACCCTGAACACACACAGCTTACAGCCACACAAGAGCTAGTGGATCTAACACACAGAAGCTGAACTAGGCAGATAGGTTGAACCATACCAGGCTAATTGCCTTCTACAGCAAAACATCTCAAGAGGGACAGAACAGGACTGAAAACATAATACAACATTCAAAATGTCTAAATATAATTTAAAGTTATTCACTATACAAAGAATCAGGATAATGTGACCAATTTTAAGGGATAAACATGATCAATGGATGCCAAACCTTCACCATACAGATGCTGAAAATGTTAGACATTTGTTAATCAGAAGATCAGACTTCAAAAATGGATTTAATGAAAAGCACAAAATTACAGAAAGAAGTCCAATTCATATTTCAGCACTATTTCAGATTTTTGGTAGAATGAGAAAGACTTCATTTTGTGAATTAGGGCTCAAATTCAATGCTTTTTCTCTCTATACATAAGGAAACATTATGGAATCGCCATGTAGATGAGCAACTCTACGACTCATTTACGACCCACATCTCAACATCTCTGAATCATGTTGGATCTTATAATCATTGAACTGACACAGCTTAAATGGGAAATTTTTAAAAAAAAAGTTTTAGTGATACATAAAATCATGTTACTTCTTAAAATATGTAGCAATTCTAGTTTGATAAGATGCGGTACATGACCCTCATAAAAATACATCTTTTTAAATTTGCTGTTTAAAAGTGAAGTAAGATACTGAAAGTTATAACTTCCAGTTATAACTGAAAAATATAACTGAAGTTATATCCTATTATATTCCTACTCCATTCAAATATATGGAATTTTTACTCTGTTACCTGAATTATTTAACATGGAAAAAATTATAAACTTTATCCTGAAGGCTCATGGTATTATAAGTTTTTATCTTTAGTTTGGTATCAAACAATATCAACTTTTGAATATGTTTATATGAGTTTCACATTTTCCCCAAATTAATAAAATAATTAGGTTTGTACACAACAGACATTTAGTGATGCACAAAGAGGTTTCATTTCCAGATGATTTTCCCAGACTGGTTTTTCCACCTACATGTATCTCACCTATTTTTTATTCACATGCATGAGTTCTTGCATGGTAAGGAAATTAGGTGCTTGCACACATTCTGATGAATTTAGTACATTAGTAAGGGTAGTGTGGCTTCCCAGGTGGCTCAAGTGCTAAAAAATGCAGCCGTTAGGGAAAACAGTAAGGAGGTTCCTCAAAAAATCAAAACAGAACTACCATATGATCCAGCAATTCCACTTCTGGGTCACTCAAAGAAAACAAAAACACTAATTTGAAAAGATATCGGTACCTCCATGTCCACTGCTGCATTATTTACAATAGCCAAGATACGGGGAAAAACCGTGTATCCATCTATAGAAGAATAGCTTTTTAAAATGTGATATATATATATATGTAATATATATATAATGAAATATTATCCAGTCATAATAAGGAATGAAATCTTGTCTTTGTGACATAGACGGACCTTGATGGCATTATGCTAAGTAAAATAAGTCAGACAGAGAAGGACTGTACAAATACTATGTAGTTTCACTTATAATGTGGAATCTAAGAAAAAAAAACAATGAAAGAAACAAAAAAAACCCCCAACACCTCAGCTCTCTATAGAGAACAGACGTGATTACCAGAAGTGAGGGTTGGGGGGCAAAATGGGTGAAGGGGGTCAAAGGGCATAAACTTAACTTCCAGTTATAAAATAAATAAGTCCTAGGGATATAATGTAGACCATGGTGACTACAGTTAACAATGCTATATTGCAATTTGACTGCTGTTAAGAGAGTAAATCTTAAAAGTCCTTATCACAAGAAAACAAAGCATTTGTAACTATGTATGGTAACAGATGTTACCTAAACTTATTTTGCAATATATACTGATAACAGATCATTATGTTGTGCACCTGAAAGTAATATAACGTTATATGCCAATTTTACCTCAGTATAAACATAAAAATATATTACTAAGTATGAAATCTTTGAGGTAAATGAACTCCACTTTCCAGCTAAGGTTTTGTTGACATTATACTCTTGGGATTTCTGTCCAGTGTGCATTCTCTGTGGTTAATGAGGCATCTGAAAGCTTTTAAACATTGATTACATTCAGAAGATTTATATACATTATGAATTTTTCTTATTGAATAAGAGAGAAGTTATTTTGAAAAGTTTTTCCCCATTAATTGCAGTCATAGATGACTTCTCTCCAGGATAAATTCTCTGATTCCTAATGAGGATCATTTAGAGTTGAAGACTTTCCTACACTGTCTGCACCCTACAGAGGTCTTACAACTGCTGAAAAAGAGTTGAGCTATAGCTGAAGGATTTCCCACATTTACTACATTCATAGAGTTTAATGGATTGAATGGTGTCTCCTTCAAATTTAGAGGTTTTATAATTGGTTAAACAGTAACCTCCAAAATTCAACCAGAACTTCAGAAGGTTATCCTATTTGGAAATGAAGTATTTGAAGATATTATTTAAGATAAAGTTGTACTACACCAGGGTGGGTCCTAACTCCACTGACTGGTTTCCTTATAACAAGCGAGAGGACACACAGACACATAAGGAAGAACAGCACCAAGGAAGGATGCTGAAGGTAACCGGTGATCTGGAAGGCTGGGAAAGAGGCATGGGACAGACCCCTCAGAGTCTTCACGAGGAACTAACCTCAACTACACCTGTTTTTCAGCTTCAGGTTTATTTGCTGAGCTGTGAGAGAATAAACTAATATGTGTTCAAGCCTGGGTGTGCATGCATGCTACGTCCATTCACTCGTGTCTGACTCTTTATGACCTCATGGACTGTAGCTCTCCAGGCTCCTCTGTCCATGCGATTCTCCAAGCAAGAACACTGGAGTGGGTTGCCATTTCCTCCTCCAGGGGATCTTCCCGACCCAGGAATCGAACCCTCATCTCTTAAGTCTTCTGCATTGGCAGGCAGGTTCTTTACCATCAGCGCCATCTGGGAAGCCCATTTATGTTCATATCTGGAAAATTAATTAGATACATAAAATTCATTGAGAGGTGTGCTAAAAAGATACAAGCTGCTAATAAAACAAGTTTTAAGTGCCTTTCTAAAAAGCCCAACAACATGTTCAACGGGCGCTAGAGAAAGCCTTGCGCACCGTTCTGGCGCCATCTCGTGTCAACACCGAGTCGAACACTTCTAAATATTCTAAACGGGGCGGGGGTGGGGGGCGCGGGAAGCGAGGAGCAGAGGGGTGTAGCCAAGCGTTCCTGAAAATCCGGGGAGGGAAAGGAGATGCGCCTGGAAAGGCAGACTGGGCCAGCTCTGAGGGAGGCCTTTATCTCATTGACACTGAAGGGCTCTTAGCACCTAAGTGACAGATCAAATGTGTGTTTTAGAACAAACCATCCTAGGAATACAGGCAGGGACTGTGAGAAGGGATCAGATGGCCACGTGCACAGTTGGTCCAAGCTGTGCTTCTGCCTGAATTTTGAGGCCAGATCACAGGAATAGCTGCCTCCTACCAGAATACAAGCAGGGTTATATATTCTGGGTTATATGGTCATGTCTATGCGCCACCCCCACCCCCCCAACCCCGCTCCCAGCTTAAACAGTGTCTGGCACATAACATTTATTATTAGGAATTAAAAGGGGTGACATCTTACCACATAAAGACCACAGGATAATACTGCCGGTCCTTACCACAAGCATCCCCTAAGCCCCTTTCTGAACATTCCGAGAGGCGGGCGTTTCCCCTCCATCTCACAGGTGACAACCGGACTCAGTGAGGTCGCCCCTCGCCTGGGCCAAGGCCGTCCTCCGGCTCCGGACTCCTTCACCGCCCGGAGCCCAAGAAGAGCCTCCCGCCTCAGGTCCAAACGCCGGCGCAGCCCAGGCTCGGCTGGGGTCGTCTGTGCGTCCCTACCCCGCTCCGGACCGGGGACACATCCGCCAGACGACGAGGCGGGGACGCACTTCTCCGAACAACCTGGCGGGCAATTTCAGCCCCAGGAGACCTGTCCCCCGGAAACCCTCCCAGGCTAACCGGGCCCGAGGGCCCCAACCCAGAGAGGTGACACCCAGTCCCAGCAGACAGGGCACAAGGTCTCCACCATCCACCGCCCGAGCTGTGCAACCGGGAAATCGAAGCCGCTACAGGAAGACTCCTCTGACGTTACCTCACGGACCTGGCGAACGAAGCGCCCCGCTTCCCCTGTTTAGACTGAAAAGGCGGTGTCTAAACGCGAAGGGCCACAAGACTTCCAAAGCAGCTTCACTCCTACCAAGTCGCGCCACCGCCTCCACTAGACAGGACCCACTCAGTCACCTTGCGGTCACCCGCTCCGCTCCCGGGGACTAGCTCGGCCCCGCTCGGCCCCGCTCGGCTCTCCTCAGCTCCGCTCGACTCCGCTCGGCCCCGCTCGGCTCTACCCGACAGCTCTGTCCACCTGCTCGGCTCCGCTCGGTTCGCCTCGGCCCCGCTCGGCCCCGCTCGGCCCCGCTCGGCCCCGCTCGGCTCTTCCCGACGGGCTCTGTCCACCTGCTCGGCTCCGCTCGACTCTCCTCAGCCCCGCTCGGCTCCGCTCGGCCGCGCTCGGCTCTACCCGACAGGCTCTGTCCGCCTGCTCCGCTCCTCTCGGCTCTCCTCAGCCCCGCTCGGCCCCGCTCGGCCCCGCTCGGCCCCGCTCGGCCCCGCTCGGCTCTACCCGACGGGCTCTGTCCACCTGCTCGGCCCTGCTCGGCTCTCCTCAGCCCCGCTCGGCTCCGCTCGGCTCCGCTCGGCCCACCTGCTCTGCCGCTATCTACCCGTGGAACAATCAGGATTCGCGCGCTTTCCTGGCTGGGAGCATCGGTCCTTGCCGGGTCCGGCTCGGCCCTATTCGGCCCCCCTTCGGCTTGTGTCCCGGACAGCCGTCTCCACCCGCAACCTCGTCGCCTTCTCCGGTCACCCGAGGAGCCCCCTGCCCCTGCCCACCCGTCAGCGGCCGGGCCGCTCTGAGGGAGCCGCTCGTACACCACCCCGCAGGGGTCCTCCCGGGGTTCCCGCGTCGCACAGGCCACGCGGGCTGAGGGGCAGCCCCTGGGTTTCGGACCGTCGCGGCCTCGCTAGCGTCCAGGCCCCCACATCGCAACCGGGGGACCTTGGGACCGACCCCTCCCCGCCGAGTCTCGGTCTCTGCCTCTGTGGACTGGAGCTGCTGATAACCCCGTGGTCCCGGGGCTCGCGGCAGGGCTGAGGAGCCTGGGAGCGCGTGTCTCTCTGTGAGCAAGCCCGAGGGTGGACGCGGGGGAGAGCCGTGGACAGGACAGCCAGAGCCCGGGCCCTGAGTGCGGAGACGTGCACGGAGACCCCGCCCGCAGCCTGTCCGTCCAGAGCTGTGTGTCTACCAGCAAGTCGCCCAGTTTCCCCTCAGTAAAGGACAAGTTCCTTTACAAGCAAGAACTCTCTGTGGGCGCCCCTGCCCGGGACCTGGAAGAATGAGGTTTGCATAGGTGTCCCATTACACGTCCTTCAGAAGGTTGGGTTGAGGGAAGGATAGTCCGTGGCCTCCACTGAGATTGATCCACAAACCTTTCCTAGCCTGGAACTCAAAGCTGGGGAGGCAGGGCAACAGGTGGGTACTAGAATTGCAAGCTGCAGAAACTGGATTTAGGAATTTAAATGAAAACAATTGTTTGAAAGGATATACTGAAAGGTTGGGGAATTAAGGGAGGCCTGAAGAAGAAAAAAACAAACAAAACAGTAGAAGTCAGTAAAACAGGAGCTGGGCTGCCCCAGGTGGCCTCAGTACCCAAGACCTCTGAACAGTCACCCTGGACGCTGAGCTGTCACTACTTGGACTGCGTCCAGACTAGAGGATCTGATTAATGGGACGTTCGTGTCAGGAAATTCTTCACATTGGAGTCGGTTTTGGAGGATGAATAGAAGTTTGCCAAAGGGAGAAGAATGGGGCTTCCACGTAGGAGGAGCAGGGACAGGACATGCTATGACAGGGCAAGGATCTGGGGGCCACACTATGTCAGGTGCTTTCCTGGTCATCTTATTCAATGCTCACAAACCCTATGAACTAAGTGCTGTTAGTTTTGGGGGGAAATGAGTTTATCTTCTTCATAAAATTGCTAAATGCCTTTCTAAAGATTTCAAGCTAGATAGCAAAATGCTGCAAAAATTGGGGGTGGGGCTAGGGATAATCATAGCAATTCTAGTACCCCAAATGTCCAAGATTAATATTAGCAGCAGCATCACAGTTATCTTTGTAGGCCTATATATGGCAGGAGGCAAGAAGGAGAAAAGACTGGAGGGAGATTGAGTGGAAGGGAGGGAGGGCAAAAGGAATCAAACGAATTCTGTGAAGGGGGATCACACTATTTGCTAAATTTTAAAATAAATATATGAAGCTTATTATACTTGAATTTAACAAAAGAATTTAAATGAAATAAAAGCAGTTGCTAATTTGATTTATTGTTTGCTACCATGACAGATATTTCCTACAAGACTCCCCCCCTCCCAAGATTATGAAGAACATTGAGAAGTTGGGGGTCATTGTTTCTCTTTAAGTTACACGTTTTGCTCTTGGCTCAATTTTTCCCTACTATGAAAGTAAAGTTGCTCAGTAGTATACAGAGCTCTTTGCGATCCCATTGACTGTACTCTACCAGGCTCCTCCGTCCATGACATTTTCCAGGCAAAAGTACTGGAGTGGGTTGCCATTTCCTTCTCCAGTGGATCTTTCCGACCCAGGGATTGAACTCAGTTCTCCTGCATTGCAGACAGATGCTTTACCCTCTGAGCCACCAGGGAAGCCCTTTGCCCTACTATGGAGGATGAAGGTAAGTTCCTCACACTTTCTTCATGCGCACACCCAACATTCTGCTGTTGGGCTATTGTTCTCATAATGCCAAGGTCTTCAGTATTATATTTACTCTGCCACCTCCCTTCCCTTGGATATTTAGTGCTAGTTCTGGGTTTATTTGGGAGCATTACTCACCTCTAGCCCTATTACCTTGACTTTTCTCCCTCTGAGTTCCATATTTAGTTTTATCTCTTGGTGGGCATAGCCTCAACTGATGAATGTGAACCTCAAGCTTTGTTCAAAGACATGTTGCCTATGGCAGATCAGTGGAGGAGTCAAGATTCCGAGTTAGATTTTCCTGACTCCAAAGACTACCCAGGAAACAGGAGCTTTTGGTACGAGGTTGGCATCTGGGGAAGGGGAGAGTCACTCTCCTTGAACCTTCTGGGGAGGCCGGAGGGGGCTGTCAAGACACACGGCTAATTCTGCCCCAGGGCTCAGTTTCAGGGCTGGGCAGATGCCCTGTGGTGCCTCTAACCCAGCCCCAGAGGTCTGAGGAGGGAATGAGTGACACAGGCTGCTAGTCTTGTCCTAGATTTACCTGGAGGCTGAGAGCTGTGGACAGAAAGTAGGACAATGAGGAAGTTCAAAGCATCTCCTTTGCTATTGTAGAAACAAAAATTCCCAACCAGGGGTCTAAACAATGACGTTTCTTTCACTTGGGGGAAAATAATAAAGCCCAGAGTTGGGCAGCCTGAGCTTCAGTGGCAGCTCGACCATATCCCCCGATCCTTCTTGTTTCCCAGTCTGCCGTCCTTCTCAAGATGGTGGCCAGAGGTCAGCAAAGAAGAGGGAACCCAAGGAACTAGGAGCCCAAAGACTTGCTCCTGAGTCTCCCTGGCCAGAACAGAGTTCTGTGGATGATGCCGGGAAATGCAGTTTTTTAAGTCAAAAGACAGAAGCTTCATCTTCAATGGTAACTTGTGTCTCTTCATCACTTTTTAATCTACAGTCACAGCCTCATCATTCACTCACAGATGTTTGAAGTGCCAGCTGTGAGTCAGACACAGACTCGTTGGATGTTTAGTGGCGACTAGATAAGGGTCCGTCCTCACAGGGTCACATGACTGCTCCCTAAGTGCCAAGCAGCTGGTAGCAGTCACACCCTTTAATTCCCCTACCAGCACCGGGAAGTGAGTACTATTTTCCCATCTGATGGACAAGTCAACGGAGGCTCTGAGAGGCTAATGATCTATTCAAGGCGCCGTGATTATATAACAGAGCCAAAATTCAAACCCATGTTGGTCTGCTTTAAAGCTTTGGATGTTCACCATTTTTCCCATTCTTCACTGTGCTCAGTGCCTGGGACCTACCCCTCAGAAATGCCAATTTACTGGTTGGAGGTAGAACCTGGGCATCCGTGTACTTGTATTACCTTCTTTAGTCTCACAGCAACTGGAGATGGTATTTTCTATTTAAAATTGGGGAAGTTAAGATCCAGAGAGGTAGACTCTCTTGCCCAAAGTCACAGAGCAAGTTCTCAGTGGAGATGGGAGGTGTGTGCCCATCTCCTGACCTTCTCCAAAAAGCTGTCCTTGGCTCCAGAAAAAGATCTCTTCCACAAACTTGGGGGGAAGCTTCCACAGTGGCCGGGCCCTCTGCCAGCCAGGCCGGAAGCCTCCCTGGAGATGTGTGTCCAAGGGGTAGGGCACCACGTGGCAGCCGGGTGATAAAGGGCCGGGCTGGGCCAGGATGTGCAGCGGAAGCCCAGCCCGCTGAAGGCAGAGGCGCGGCTGGACCAGGGTGGGGGCCGGACATAGGAATGCACTTTTTCCCCAGCAAAACACACTGTGGGTTTCCTCCGCCCCGACTGAGCCCTGCCTGACATGTCAGGCCCAAAATGGGTCCGCAGCCAGGGACTGGAGGACGACCGGCGGGCAGGGGCCCACGGCCAGGCCCCGGAGGAAGTCACATGGTGGGGGTGGGGGTGGGGTCACAGGCCTGACCCAGGAATGGTGGAGGGAGGGAGATATTTCAGGCCCGAGAGGAAGGACCCAGCCCACGAGATGAATCACCAGGGACAGATTATCCTGAGGAAGACCTTGGGGGCGGAACTGTGATAAGCACCTTCCTCCCAAGGTGACCAGAAGCCCACGTGAGCTGCCAGCAGTCCATGAGGTCTGCATGGCTGGAGCGCTCAGAGGTGTGTAAGAATAGCTCCAGGTGCTTTCCAGAAGGGGCTTCTAAGGGACCTTACGGCAGAAGGAGGAGCGCCTATGGCAGGAAGAGGAGAAAACAGCCTTGGGGACGAGTCGCTCATTCAAGGTCACGTGGGCAGAAGTGGGCTCTGAAGGAGGACTTGGCCTCTTCATCTGTTGCCACCAGCTCCTCCTGTTCCTGGTGCTCTGGCCTGGACGTGAAGCCTCGCAGATAAAACCACTGGCTGCAGACTCCTCTTGTCAAACCAGGTGTCAGGTCTCACACGTGCCTCTGGAAGATGCACTAGACTTGCCCAAACTGCCCAGTGTACAGACGGGAAGGATGGAGTCCAAAGAGAATTCCGGTACCACTAAGCTCAAGCTCCCCATCGCCTCCCACACACTATAGTTAGTGTACAATGGCCTTGTAATGACTTTAACCCCAAGGTCACTGGAAAATCCCATGTGAGGATCCACCTATGGGGTCACAAACCATAACAGTCCTCAGAAGCAAACGTGGAGAGTGTTTCTTGAGCTTGAGAAGGCTGTCTCTGTGCTCCTCCTCTGCACCAAATGTCCGTTTGACCAATTTTTGTTACAGGCATACCTCGCTGTAGTGTGCTTCAAAGATTTTTTTTTTAATTTTAATTTTTTACAAATTGAAGGTTTGTGGCAACCCTGTGTTCACTAAATCTACCAACGCCTATTTTCCAATGGCATTTGCTTGCTTTGGGTCTCTGTGCCATATTCTGGTAATTCTCAAGATATTTCAACTTTTTCAACATTATTATATTTGTTAAGGTGCTCTCTGATGGGTGGGCATTACATTACTGTTGGAAAAAGGCCACAGCTCACTGAAGGGTCAGATGATGGTGAGTATTTTTAGCAACAGAGTATTTTTGAAGTGTGTACTTTTTTTGGACATAATGCTATTGCACATATAACAGACTATCGTACAGTACAGTATAAACATAGCTTTATATGCACTGGGAAACCAAAAAATTCTTGTGACTTGCTTTATTGAGATATTTGCATTACTGTCTGGATCATTGGTGGTCTGGAACCAAACCCACGATAACTCAGAGGTCTGCCTGTATTACATTGTTTAGTATATACTATCATAAAACTAAGTATAGGCTCTTCTAAAGTCAGCAAGTTACAG
Source organism: Alces alces (assembly GCA_015832495.2). Classification (NCBI taxonomy): domain Eukaryota; kingdom Metazoa; phylum Chordata; class Mammalia; order Artiodactyla; family Cervidae; genus Alces; species Alces alces. The sequence goes on along the minus strand of JADEYB020000014.1, from coordinate 2,480,466 downwards.
ATTAAATATAGTCAATGGCAGTCAACACAGAGGTAAACTCAAGCAGCGCAGTCAGCGGAGGGTGGCCTTCAGTCAGAAAGCTGTCATCCCCAGTCATCCAAGATCCGTGGATGTTCTAGTCACATTGCACTGAAATAAGACAATTTTAAAATCCTCACTCTTGGACCCTTGAGCTTGTCTCTGGAAAACTAAGGGTCTGCAGAAGTTCCTTTGGGGGAGATGCAGACATAGGGCAGCCCTGTCTGAGCTGGAGGCATCAAGGCCCAGAGACAGTGAGACCTGCCCTTCCCACACCTGAATGAAGTGCGCCGCCTCCTGGTGAGAGCTCTGGGCACAGTGGCTGCCCCTCAGCCAGGACAGGTCCAAAGGGGATGGGCTCTGCGTGAGGCCTGGGCTCCAATGAAGCCAGACTTGGCTGGTACCTTGGGAGCTGGTTATAATCAGAGAAGCGATGTCCACCTCCACCAGGAAATCCAGGAGAGGACCTGGGCACTGGGTTTTTGTGTTTTCTCTTGTAACCAAGTCATTCTGTTGCACCTGGAAGTTTGAAAAACACTGATCTAGATGACTTTTAAGATTCCTGAAGATCCTAAAGGTCTGGATCCCAATATACAATATTATCACCGAAATCATCTTCATCAGCATCAACTAGTGATCACATGCTGAGTGCATGATACCTACCAGACGCTCTGCTAAATGCTCACATACACGGCTGCATATATTTCGTGAGAGGGCATTATCATCCTCACCCCAGTTTACAGAGGAGGTGACAGCCAATGACTTCCTCGGAGCCAAGCAAAGTAGTGACCAGGGAGAACGTCACTCTCCTGGCTCCCACACGAGCGCCCTGCCCCATGCCCCGCGGCTCTGCGCTCCTCGTGCTGGAAAGGGCCCAACTTCCCCCAGAGGCTGCCCCAGGCAGCAGGTCACTGGGAGCCTGGCTCTTGGGAATCTCCACGCCCTCCAAATACTTTAGTGATGAAAGCTTCGCCTCTGGTTTGCGTTGCTGACATTTTTCTCGTAAGCACAAATGAAGAGAGAGACCGTCTTACACACAATGTCCTTTCCTGCTTAGCAGTGTCACCAAGTGGCATCTGTGGCCAGCCCCACGGATGTAACATCCCAAACGTGTCCATGACCCTTATGGTGCTCCAGGCCGCCTTCCAAGCACTTTATGTGAGCGTCTCAAACCTCACAATGCTCGGAGGTAGAACCTGTAACCACCCCCGGTTTACAGACGCGCCAAGGAGAGATGTGAAGACCTGCCCCAAGGTCACAGAGACAAATGTGGAGCCAGGCTTTGACCCCCACTAAGCGCCCACACTTAAGAGTTGATCTGGCAACCACCCCACCAGGTGTGTTAGGACCGATTACTGCAAGCCTTGGGGACCAAGCAGCCTCTAGCTGACTCCAGCAGGGGGCGCCAAAGCCCCCAGCCCCGCTCCAGGCCTGCCGGAGGTGGCTCAAGAGAGGGTCTCTAAATGCCAAATGCCCTCACCTCCCTTGCAGGGTCTGACCCTGCAAGCTCCTTGCTCCTTCCCGGCTCTCTCAGTGACTTCCAAGCCGCTCCTGCTGCTCCCGCCCCTAGCTGGTCCTTTCCATCATACTCAGCCTCTCTTTGGGGGCTTCCCCTGTGGCTCAGACAGACGGTAAAGAATCTGCCTACAACGCAGGAGACCCGAGTTCAATCCCTGGGTCGGGACCCTGCAGCAGGGAATGGACACCCACTCCAGTGTTCTTGCCTGGAGAATCCCATGGGCAGAGGAGCCTGTGAAGGCTACAGTCCACCGGATGGCAAAGAGTCGGACTAACACTTTCACTTTCAGCCTCTCTGCCTCCCAAGACAGCGTCCCATCCCTGCCTTGGCTTAACCGACTGCTGGCTGAGGAGACCTCAGTCACCCTCAGAAGCCCACACCCTCTCTCCCGGCACACACGTTCACTTGTCTGATCAGTGACCAGGCACATCAAACTCGGTACCTCCAAAACCAAGTTCACGGGCCTCACACCAGCTTCCACTGCCCGGCTTCGGGTCGTCCTCATCAACCACCCTGCCTCCCAGGGCAGAAGCCCGTCCTGGGGCCTCTTCACCCCGTCTCCCCTGCCTTCAGACTGTCTGTATCCACTGGCCTCCTTGAGCCCTCTCTCCCCTCAGTAACCTCCCACCTCATGTCCTGCCTCCCTCTACTGGTCCCATAACAGCTGCCGCCTACCTTCTGAAGCACAAATCGGAGGCTGTCACACCTGTTTCTTTTTCGGAGAAGGCCCATACTTAATTCACTTTCCTTGTTGTTCAGTCGCTAAGCTGTTCTGACTCTTTGAAACCCAGCACACCAGGCTTCCCTGTCCCTCACCATCTTCCGGAGCTTGTACCCTGAATTTATCCCCAGACCTCCTCTTGGGCCTCATCTCTGCAGCCCACCCCACCCCATCCCCTCCAACACTCCGTTCATGCTAGCAAGAGGAACACCGACCTCGTAGCATTGTAAGAGGACTAAATGAGTTAATATGCTGATGTTCTTGATGACAGCACCTGACCTGCAGCACGTGCTACCTATGTGGTGATTAAACTGGTCCCCAAACTACTTGCCTCTGGAGGGCAGGCACTGAATTATTTATTTGATCCACCTGCCCCAACGTCCTGGTTGTGAACCAGTCCCTGGTTCTGAATGTCCCCTAATATTTGTGACCTGAGTGTGTCTTTGGTCTAAGAATGACGGTGCGTGCAGAGAAGAAAGAGCATGTTTGAGTGACCTTCTGGAGGCAGGCTGCTCAGGGCTGGGAGAAACACAGGAGGAGGATGGCTGCTCGTCTGCCAGCGGAGCTCGATGGGGTCCACACGCCATCTCCCCCATCCCGCCTCGCTGACCTTCCTTCTCTCTGGGGCACAGCCCTCATCCCCTCCTGGGGCTCCTGCCCACTGGAGAGCCTCTGTCCTGCCTTCCCTCTCCTCCCTGCCCTTCAGGTCTCACGTCTAAAATCAACCCTCCAGCCCTAGGGCTGTCTCTCCCCATCACTCTGTCTTATCATCTGCACCTGCCCCTCTGACGTCTCCAATTATGCACTTGTTTACTTCGGGCCTGCCTCCCCCACCAGCTCGGAGAGAAGGATGTTGTACTTATTCCTTCAAATATCCGCGGCGCCCAGCCTGGGGCGTGGCACAGACATCTGTGCAACGGGAATGGACGCTAGAATAGGGGTTTTCATTGACCTTGTGTGATTTAGAAAAGCCATTCAGAAGTAATAGCCCTGGGGAGCCGGGAGCTGTTCACTAGAGTCACGCACACCTTGTCTGCAATCTGGCTCGGCCACTCCTCCAGCTGGTGTCTTTGGGAAAACACCTTAGCTGCCCTGAGCTTCGATCTCTTCCGTTGCAGTCTGAGTCCCAGAGTCCCTACCTGCCTGTATCACGGGAAGGGGTCAGCCCCTCTAGTAAGCTCGGACGCTGTCCCCGCGAGCGAGCCAGGCCTATCTGCACTGCCCGGCAGGTGTCGCCGCGAGCGCGCGCTGAGCCGCCGGCGGCGCCCGGAGCCCTCGGGCGGCTCGAGCGCCCCGCGTCTGGGTTGCGAGCGGGGCGTCCAGGCCTCCGCCCGACTCCGACTGTCCTCCAGGAGCGGGATCCGAGCTGAGGCTGTCTCACCTGGGCACCCACCTGCCTCCCCGCCTCGAATAGACTGGGGTGAGGATGAATACGCTGAGCCAAGTCATCCTCCTCCGCCACTAGCCCTGCGAAAGGGGGCGCCCTCCCCCGAAGCTGTGGAGGGGGGGATTGGGGTGAGCTCCCCACTACACCCCCCCAGCTCCGAGCAGTCGGCGGGACGGGGATGCGGGCCCGGGAGCGAGCGAGGATTCTTGGCCGAGCCCCGATTTCCCCCCCAAACCCGAGAGCCGTCCCTGCGCGTCCGTTCGCCCCGCAGTTGGCTAGTTGGCGCCGGAGGGGCGGCTCGTGCGGACTCCCGTTGCCCCCCACCCGGCTGGGCGCCCGGGAGCCGGGAGGGGGCGCCGCGGGAGCGCGTGGGGCAAGCGTGAGCGCGCTCGGAGCAGGCGGCCCTGTCCCGCGGGCGCGGGGGCGCGGGGCGGGCGCTCCGGGGAGGCGGGCGGGGAGGGGGCGGGGGACGGTGGGAGGGGCGGGGGCGGGCGGCTGCAGCGCCCCCGCACGCCCCGCGCCTCGCACACTCGCCCCGGCCGCTCGCGCGCAGCCCGGCGTCGCCCCGCGCCGCGCTCGCTCCTCCCTCCTCCCCGGGGCTCGGTGGCTCCCGCGCTCCCGGCGAGGCTCCGGCGCCGAGCGCGCGGACGGGCGCACCACAGACGGCCTCGGGAAGCCTCGGCCCGCGCCTCCAGGGCGGGCTATGTGGATTGCCCCGTCAGGGCCGGCCCGCGGGATCAGCCCGGCCCGGCCCGCGGCCCCGGCGGCCAGCGGGGACTATGAACCGGAAAGCGCGGCGCTGCCTGGGCCACCTCTTTCTCAGCCTGGGCATGGTCTACCTCCGGATCGGGTAAGGGCCGCTCGCACCCCCTGCGCGCGCGTCCCGGCAAAGTTGGCGTGTCTTGGGGAGGGGTTGAGCCGCCCACGAGCCGCCGCCGGCCGCCAACTTCCTTGGCTCCGCAGAGAGGCCGAGGGGGTGAGGTGCGGGAGCGGTGGGCGCACAAAGGGCCCCCGCAGGCGCGAGCCCCAGGGGCGCGCACAGCTCCAGAGACACGGGCAGGGGGACCGGCCGTCCTGGGAATGCCCGAGGAAGGAAGCCCCCCCACCCCAAGCCAAGGACAACCGGCAGGGACGCTCCAGCGCGGGGGACTCTGAAGAGGGTCCCCTGCTGCAAAGGGTCAGCGCCTCCCAGGGACACTCAGACCGGGGCATGGGACCGCCAGCCAGGACCACAGCCGCTCCCAGGGAGCTCAGCCCCCAGAGCCCGAGAGAAAGTGTCCAGAGAGGGGCGGGCACAGCCGCTCCTAGTGCAGGGCAGTCCCCGGGTGGCAGGCGGGGCGGGTCTGCGAGCAGGGAACAGGTACCCGGAGGGAGGGACGTTCGCTGGGCCAAAGCACAGAAGCCTGGGCACCACGCGTTTCCAGGGACCCTCAGGCCCCCGGGCCGAGGGGACAGCGCCAGCCACCCGAGCAGATGCACACAAGGGTAGAGCTGGAGATGGCTCGAGACACCCAGGGACGCAAGCTCGCGAGCCAGCGCCGGCGAGAGGCGGGACAGCCCGCCCCCTAAAGCTGGGCACCCGAGGCGGCCGGCGCGTCCGCCGAGCGGCCCTCCCCGCCTCGCCCCGGCGTTTCTAGGAGGTGGGCCGGGGGCGGCGCTCGGGCTGGAGGGTGGGAGGGGGCGGCCCGGGACGCGTCTTGGAGCTGCGTTTGCAGGGCCAGTCACCCTTTGTACTTCGGAGACAGCGCGCGTGAAGCGTGGGGGTGGGGGCTCCAGGGATGGATGGGGGTTCCGACGCGCCGGGGCCACCTTGGCAGGTTTCGCAGGAGCGGCGCCCCCAGCTCCGCTTGGGGAGGGGGCGAACTTCAGGGTCTGCGGCGGGGTGTGTGTGTGAGTGTGATGGATCCTTTGTGTTTTGTCACTCGCTTCCCCCGCCTCCCCGCCCGGCGATCTCGCAAGTTGACCGGCCGAGGCGGCCAGCAGGTGCGCAAGGAGCGGACCAGGCGGCTGCCAGCCGTGACCGCGGGCCGGGAGGCGGCTGCGGGGCTCGCGCGCTGCCTGCCTGCGGCTGTTTTAAGTGTTATTGATTCGCCCGCGTCTGGGTGGCTTTGCTTTTCTTCCCCCCCCCCCCCCTGCTTTAATCTTCATCTTGGCCCGCGCCCCGCCGCCCCGCGCGCATCCAGGAAGCCGGTGGGGCTGATTGGCGCTGGCCGCGTGCGGCTTTATCTCCTTTTTAATTAGAAACGGGGCGGAGGGACCCGGGAGGGGAGAGAGAAAGGGAAAACAACAGAAAATAACCTCCCCTGGCCGCCCCGCCCGCCCGACCTCCCGCCGCCGGCGCCGAGACCTCAGCGTCCCCGCAGGGATCTAGCTGCCGGGAGGGACAGAGGGAGGGAGCCCTGGAGCCACGGAGGGCGCCCGCCTTCCGTCCTGCGGCCGCCCTTTGGGATGGGGGCAGAGGGCCAGGTCAGGCGGGGAGTGGCAGGGTGGTTTGGGGCCAGGCCCTGCTGCTCTCTGCACCTCGGCTTATCCATCTGTAAAATGGGCATGAAGGGAGGAGTTTCATGGCCCACGCGATGGGCCCTCCTGTTCGATGGATGGCAAGGCACATGTATATTCTTATTTGGATAGTTCCTGTGACTCAGGCCCAAGCCTTTTGGAACAATCAGACCCAATAACAGTAACTACTACAGCAGCTCATTTACCGAGTACTCACTGTGTGCCGGGCACCTTTGGAGCACTTCCCATGTTTAAGTTTTCAGCCGCCCTTTGAGATGAGGTCTAGTTAATACCCTCATTTTAGCAATGGGGAAACCGAAGCCCAGAGAGGAGATGTAACTTGCCCAAGGTCACACAGTCTAGGTGAAGGAAGCTTCGGTAGCACCCTAGGCCTGAACGCTTAGCTTTGAGACTATTTGTGCCTGTGAAAAATTTTTTTTTTTGTCCGAATATATAATTTCACTCTCTGCCAGTGGAGGGGGTTTCCCAGTGGTCAGCTAGGTGTTCAGAGGTTTCTCCCGTCTTGTGGCCAGAGCATCTCCGCTTGACTTACTCTTTTTATGCTGCCTCTTCCTCCAATAGTGCAAACCTTCTAGCTCTGTGTTTTAGTGGCTGAGACGAATGACTGAGAGCACTTGCCGGTTTCCGGGTCTCACCGTCTGTGAGCCTCGGCTTTCAGCTGCAGAGTGGACACGTGAGATGAATGTGACAGTCCCTGTCCAGGAGGGCTGTTCAGAAAGACCTCGTCGTCGGTGTGTGTGGCGGCACGGCCGCGCTGCCTTTGCGTATTGTAGGCGTCCTGCAAAGCTCACGGATGCGTCCAAGGCATAGCTGGGGGTGCCTCTGCGTGGCAGGCACGCAGCCTGAGGGACGTTTCTGAGGCTCACGATTGGGATGGAAAGTTAGGAGGGATGGAGTGGGGAGACAGGTTCCCTTGGGTGGGATGGTCAGGGAGGGGACCCTCGTGGTCACATGTGATGGCAAGAGGCCAAGCATGTGAAGCTCAGGGGGCGAGAGCTTCCCGGGAGAGGGACTGGCGAGGATCAAGGACCCGAGGCGGGAGGAGGAGGGCTGGTGTGTGGCAGGGGTGGCGGCAAAGAGGGCAGGGGTGGTCTGTTACGCGCTTGGAGAGCGGTGGGGGCCCCTCCCCTTGGCGAATCCCAATCCCTGACCGACTTTCCACAGCCAAGGCTGGGCGGGAAGGATGAGGCGCTTGGCTCGGGCGGGGGCACTGACCTTGGCCGTGTCAACCAGAGCTTGATACTACAACCCGGGTGAGATCTTCTCGTTCAGAGGCTGCTTGATGGCCTTTCAAGGATTACACACAACGGGAGCCCCAGAGAAGCGGGCCATCTTTGTGTAAGCAGAGGGCTGGCTCCATGCTCAGGGCTGCCGTCGGAGCCTCTCTGGGGTTACCTTGATGCTAGGAAGCGGCCCCACGCTCAGGCCAGACGCCCGTGGCTCACGGTTGCCCGTCTTTCCCTGCGCCCTTGCCCGAGCCCTCCCGGCAACGGTGGGCCACCTCACCTCTGGCCTGCCCACGCTCCCCGCCCTCGTCCTGGAGTCCCGCGTGCTCTCCCGCCTGGGGGTGGAGGTGGGGGGACCCTGCCAGTGACCAGCTTCCAGCCCTCCCGTGTCCCGCGACGCACGGAGAACATTCCCACTGCCAGCCGTCCCCTCTGTCCAGGCTTTCCCCTTTCCTGAGCCCTGGTTCCCAGCTGGCTTCTGTGGTTTCTTTCTGTTCCTTGGCGATCCCAAGCTTGTCCCCCTCCTGGAAGTTTGCATCTTCTATTCCACCCCGGCCCGGAATACTCTGCCGTAGACCTTCCCCCGGCTGGCTCCCAACCCTTCAGGGCTCCGCTGCACTGTCACCTCCTCAGGGAGGCCCTCCTTGACCACTCCAGCTGAAGCCGCCCCTCCCCTCCCCTCCCCCCCTTGCTGTCACAGCGTCTTCACTTATTTTCTCAGTAGAGTGCATCACTGAATGGCCTGCTCTGTTTATCTGGAGCGTGCGTTGTGGCCTTTGGTGGCCCCTTGAGGACAGGGCCTCGCCTGTCCAAGCCTGGCGCCCTGCCAGCTGTCTGGTATGGACCTGTGCAGCGAGTGAGCAAGACAGGAACCTCCCTGCCCTGGTCGTGAGCACGCTCTAGGCCACTCGTGCCTGGAGTGGGGTCCACATAACTCCATGGGTCTGCGGGGAGGAAAGACTGCAACTTTTATTAACACTTGCTTTTTATTTTTTTCTATTTTTTGCTTTTGTTCCCATTAAAAAAATTCTTTTCTGTTTTTCTTATTTCTTTCTTGTTTTCTCTTTAGAGTTGCTTTTTAAAGATGTGTTTATAATGAAATGCGTACATCCACAATACATATATAACACATCTAAATTTTTTTTTCTTTAATGAATATCTGTGTACCTGCTGCCCTATTAGAGGCAACTGCTTCGTGAAACTGAGGGGTTACCTTTGCAGTTTCATCACACAGTTCAGTTTAGTCGCTCAGTCATGTCTGACTCTTTGCGACCGCATGAACCGCAGCACGCCAGGCCTCCCTGTCCATCACCAACTCCTGGAGTCCACCCAAACCCATGTCCATTGAGTCGGTGATGCCATCCAGCCATCTCATCCTCTGTCGTCCCCTTTTCCTCCTGCCCTCATTCTTTCCCAGCATCAGGGTCTTTTCAAATGAGCCAGCTCTTCGCATCAGGTGGCCAAAGTATTGGAGTTTCAGCTTTAGCATCAGTCCTTCCAATGAACACCCAGGACTGATCTCCTTTAGAATGGACTGGTTGGATCTCCTTGCAGTCCAAGGGACTCTCAAGAGTCTTCTCCAACACCACAGTTCAAAAGCATCAATTCTTCAGCGCTCAGCCTTCTTTATAGTTCAACTCTCACATCCATACATGACCACTGGAAAAACTATAGCTTTGACTAGACGGACATTTGTTGGCAAAGTAATGTCTCTGCTTTTTAATATGCTGTCTACGTTGGTCATAACTTTCCTTCCAAGGAGCAAGCATCTTTTAATTTCATGGCTTCAGTCACCATCTGCAGTGATTTTGGAGCCCAGAAAAATAGTCAGCCACTGTTTCCACTGTTTCCCCATCTATTTGCCATGAAGAAATGGGACCGGATGCCATGATCTTAGTTTCCTGAATGTTGAGCATTAAGCCAACTTTTTCACTCCATCACACAGAGATGATCCCTAAATGATTATCAGTTCCATTTTGCATGATTCTAAACTTCGTCTGGATCGAATCTTCCCAAACATGCAAAGGCAACTGGCTGAGTTGGTGTGGCAGTATGTTTGTGACCGGCGTCATCTTTCTTTGTGTCTAAAAAGGAAATTACGCCTAATAATGAATGTACACAAGGGCTGATGGGGCTGATAAACGCGCGAACGTGGGCTGGGCGTGCAGTGTCGGAAGCTGAGAGACCCATGGGGAGGAGGCAGGGTCTGCAGGCTGTGCCCCGCCCCTCCACCTTGCCGGCCTAACGCTCCATCTTTCTGTGTCCCCTGCTCCAGCGGCTTCTCCTCGGTGGTAGCTCTGGGCGCAAGCATCATCTGTAACAAGATCCCAGGCCTGGCTCCCAGACAGCGGGCGATCTGCCAGAGCCGGCCCGACGCCATCATCGTCATAGGAGAAGGCTCGCAAATGGGCCTGGACGAGTGTCAGTTTCAATTCCGCAATGGCCGCTGGAACTGCTCGGCGCTGGGGGAGCGCACCGTCTTCGGCAAGGAGCTCAAAGTGGGTATGTGCTACCCGGGCACCCAGAGCAGGGTCTGACAGGCCGTGGGGAGACCAGGAGGCCTCGGGACTGCTCCGGGACCCCCTTTCCCTGCCCCAGGGTGGAACGCCCCAGCTATGAGATCCCGCCGGTGCGGCATTCAGGTCCGGTGATGGCGGGGTGGGGCGGTCAGCTCTCTGGTTTGAATCCACGCCACCATCTGTTCACGGCAGAGCTACAGACCAGGGGCTCACAGGCGAACTGGCTGATACAGCACTGATACTGGTCTGCAAGTTGACGCCCACATTTTAAAGTTATCCGTCTCACCTAAAAACATGAACTTGTGGCTGCTTTTGCAAAACTCGGAAGAGCCACTGATAGCTTCTACCTGTGTCTGCTGAGCTAATGATGGGCTGCAGCTGAGAACGCAGTGCCCTGTCGATGGAGCCTGGGCAGCCCAGTCACCGCCACAGGGCCCGTCCCTACGCATGTCCACCCGCTGCCCTGATACAACCCGCCTGGCCTCTGTGGGCATTCGGATCTCCAGCCCCTGTCTTATGGGACTGGTGCCTCGTGCAGTTAAACACACACAGACACGGGTACAGTGCCGGGCCACACGTCCGGTCTCCACGGCGATAGTGATGGAAGCCTGGTGGAAAGGGCATTGGAGTGATGGTGGCTGGGAGGCCTGCGCCGGGTGGGGAAGGCTACTGTCTGTCTTCTCGCTGTGTGCATCTGGACCTGGGGGGGGCTGGGAACCCTGAAAGCCCACTGCTGAGCCGAGAGGCGGGGCGCTTCTCTGGAAGTGAGGTCAGCTTGGGGTCCCTGGGCCGCATTGGTTCACCCCAACCTGCTTGACTGCTCCAGGGACACCCCTGGGTTCTCCATCTCCTGCGGCCCTGACAGCAGCAAATTGAGTTCATGTTGGAAAGACCCAACCAGCTCTGCCCACTGCTCCGTGTCCTCACCCCAGCCTTCGGGAGCACCTCGGGGCTCCCCGGGCACCCCCGGCCACCCTGAAAACCTCCCGCGGGCAGGACTGTCTCTTGTGAATGGAAACCGGACTCTGTCGTCTCCCACTTAACCTCCCGGGGAGGCTCTCCTGGCCTCAGGAGGAAATCCCACCTGCTTATCGGTCTCCCGCGGCCCCCAGTCCTCATCTGTCCCCACCTTCTCATCCTCCCAGCCTCACCCTGCTCCCCGAGCATGCGACTCCGAGGTGCCGCACATCCCTTGCCCCTCGTCTCCTCTCCCGCCGTCTTCTAAGCCCTCGCTCATAGCCCCTCATGCTTTTCTCACCTTCTCCTGTCCACGCCCCTACCCCCTGTTTCTGGGACCCAGGCCTGGGCTCTGGCATTTTAGCTGGATCTTTGTTAACAAGTGAGGTGTTACGTATGGGGAAACTGAGGCTCAGGGGGACTTGCCCAAGGTCAGCAACAGTGAGTGGCACGGTGTCCTGGGGTTGGGCTGATCCCAGTCTCACTGGCAGTCTTGGAATGGCTAGCCCGTTGGTGGCATTGTGGTAGTGCCAGGCATGGTGCAATAGTGGGCTCCAGCGTAGGGAGTCCAGGACAAAGGAGGCCCTGCTGGCCAGCGGCTCCCCAGCTGCCCAGAGCTGTGGAATTGAGGGGTCTGTTGCAGGCTGAGGCGGGGGGCGGGGGATACCACCAGTCTGCACGTCTCCTTTATACTACCAGTATATTCCCAGCAGGAGCAGAGGCCTGGGGCAAGGAGCATTCCTGCAGAGGAGGCTCCAGTAGGAGAGGTGGCCTCGGGCGTGGCTCCAGGAAAACCCCTGGGATTGCAGTTTTAGAGGACAGGCCTGCGAGCGACCTGGGGTCACTCTGATCGAATCTGGGGCCTGGCTCGGGAGCATCCGTCCATCCCGAACCATCACAGGGACCATGGGGCAACAGGGCTGATGTTGTACGGGCCTGGGAGCCGCACGCCGACCATCTTCCAGGGAGCGGGGCAGCTCGGGCGGCCGTGCGAGGCCCGCAGGCTGGGCAGCTTCCACGTACAGTCCTGGGGATGGGGTCTGCGATCAGGGTCCAGGCAGGCTGTTTCCTCCGAGGCCCCAGGGCTTGGTGTGTAGATGCTCACTGTCTTCCTGCGTGCTCACTCGGTCTTTGCAGGTGCCCTGATGTCTCTGCCCTAATCTCTCCTGAGGACACTGGTCAGGTTGGAAGATGGCTCAGCCTAGTGGCCTCATTGTAACTTAACCCCTCTGTACAGGCCATGCCTCTAAATACAGACACGTTCTGAGGTCCTGGGGGTTAGGGCTGAGCGCATGACGTTGGGGGGACACAGCTGAGCCCTTAGCAAGCAACCAGACAGCAGGATGGTCTGCACTTTAGGGAAAAGTATACGAGAAGTGCCGGGTGCTCAGAGGTGAGACTCCAGGTGGAAAGAGCAGTCTGGACAGTGGAGATGGCCTTGCTCTGGGTCCTGAAGAGTGGGAGGGATTTCACTGGCCAGCGAATGGGATCCCAGGTGGAGGGGACTGCAGGGAAAAGACATGGGCCTGTGACTGCTCAGGGAAGGGGCAGCGGGGGTCTGCGGCCTCAGGAGGCAGGGGTCAGGAGCCTCAGGTGAGACCACAGGCCAGCCATTAGAGGCCTTACACGCCAGGCATCCTGTGACCCCTCATCAGGTTTATCAACAGTGTGGCCCCGGGGGACCCAGGAAGGCATTCAGCCCCCACTCCAGGCCTTTCCTCTGCTTAAATAAAACGATGACCTCCCCCTCGAATCCACCAAGATGAGGAGAGCACGTTCGGTTTATACCCCTTGTGAGCATTTCTCAGGCGACTTCTGTCTCCGCCTCCCAAGCCACACTTTGTCTCTCCTGAATCTTGATGTCTGGTTTATCTACTGATAGATTCCCCGGAAGCACATTGTTTTGAGTTGTGTTTAATTTTACAGAGGAAAGGCATCATAGACTATGCGGTCTTTTGGAATTTACTTTTTTTTTTTTTTTCCCCATCGCCACTAACAAAGCTCACATGTGTCGTTCCTTGTAGCTGGTTTTTTAAAAACATATTTTTTACTTGGCTGCGTCGGGTCTTAGTTGCGGCATATGGGGTTTGTGTGTGGCATGCAGGGTCTTTTGTTGCCATGCGTGACCTTCTACTTGTGGTGGGCGGGCTGCCGAGTGCTAGGGCTCAGTAGTTGTGGTGTGCAGGCTTGGCTGCTCCATGGCGTGTGGGATCTTAGATCCCCCCACCAGGGTTCGAACCTGCATCCCCTGCATTGCAAGCGGATTCTTAACTGCTGGACCGCCGGGAAGTCTCCTTGTGGCCGTGGTTGATTCGTGTCAGCAGTGGTGAATAGACCCCAACTGTGCACCCACACACTGGCTGAGGGGTGTCTGGGTTGTTATTAACAGGGCCCCTGCAGGCCTCCTATGCGCATGTCCCAGGGCCCCCGTGTGTCTCTGGCGTCTATAGTGAGCCGCAGGATGGCTGGTGGCAGCGGGTGAGGACAGACCTGCTTTCCCCAGTGACTGCGCACGTGCTGCTCCCCCAGCCCGCAGCATTGACCTGCGGCCTCTCCAGCACTCGGGATGGCCCAGAGGTCTTCCTTGTTGCCTGCGGGGTGATGTGAAATGCTTTCTCACTGTCATCCTGATTTGCATGTCCTTGAAGTCACCGGGTTGCAATCTCTTCCTGTATTTGCTGCCTGAGCAGGTTTAGTCTTGGGTGAGTTGCCCATTCATTCTTGTCGCCCATTTTCCATCAGGTTGCATGCGGTCATGTCATGTCGCGGGTAGGGGGTGAGGGCTGCATCCCAGTTCCTGGGCAGGACCCCGAGGAGGATGGGTCACCTGGGGCTTCACCCCCGTCTTTCACCTTCTCATTGAGCATTGATGGGGGGTGGGCAGAGTCAAGGCAGCCCTTCCTCATCCATCACCTCATTGGTTTCTCACACCTGCATCTCAGCTCAGCACCAGGTGGAGGCTGACCATGTCACGTGGCGGTTTTGTGGCAAGACTGAGATGGGTGGCGAGTCTCCTGTAGCTGCAGAGGTTCTTGTTTGTGTGGTCCTAACAGACTGTAGGACTCTCGAGGCCGCCGTGTATCCAAGGCTGGTTGTGCCAGTGGGCTGTGGGGTGTCCAAGCGAGTGCTGGTGTCCACGTCCCGCGGCCCCCCTTGCCAGGGGGCAGGCAGCAGCACCTCCTGGACGTAAGGCCCTGGCACTAGGAGGGTCTGGGCCATCGGGGGCGTCCCTTCACCCTCCCAGGAGGCCCCCGTGCCTCTCTGCTATGAAGACAAACTCAAGGAACTGGGGGCGCTCTGGAGTTTATTCCTGGTTATTCCAGGACAAGAAGATGTGGAATAGACAGGGGAGAGGCTGTCGCTCCCGTTTCTAACCTGAGCTCGTCATTTTGATTCTACGAAGCACATTGCCCAGTCTGTCCACTTCTTCCCACCTCCACCATCACCTCCTGGTTCGAATCTCCATCTTCAGAGAACTGTCACCCGACTCCATCAGCCCCTAATACACTGCCCCCCGCCCCCAGCCACACAGCCCCCGCAAAGCCTCTCCTCTCGGTTGCTCGGACCACAGCGTCTCCCTTGTAAAGCTCTTCCTGTTGCTCTGAGAACAAGATGCTGACCCTCCCCTGGTGCTTTGCTGACCTCTGTGGCCTGCATCCTGACCCTGTCTTCCCCCCACCCTCATGCATGACAAGTCCTTCCCACTCGGAGCCTTCGCCCCGGCTGGTCCCCAAGCTGGACGCCCTCTGCTCCTTCCACCCTCGGCTCGCGTGCCCGCCACTCACCAGGACCTGCTGCCTAGTGTAGACTGCCGTCCCTAGTTGCCCCTCACCTTCCGTGGTTTTCTTCGCATCACCTGATATTCCAGGGCAACTCAGTGGAGGCGGGGGCCCCCCAGGGTACCCATGCAGACCCCCGCCCCAGTTCCTTCTGGAACAGGGGTCAGAGCAGAAGGGCGACAGGGCCAAGCTGCTGAGCGATGGTGGAGCCCTTGCATAGCCCAGCATTGTGCAGGCCTCCACCCAGATGCCACCTCCTCCAGGAGGCCTTCTTTGACCACCTATCCGTGACAGCCTCCCCCGCAGGTCACTGCGTGCTGTTGTCTTGACAGCACTTACCACTTTCAGAAGTGGCTGTGTGCTTTGGGAAGGCTGTGTGTGTCTGACATCAGTCCCTGGCCGTGGGGAAGTCCATGGAGCATGGACCTGTCAACCATCTTCTCTGTGAGACCCCAGGGCCTGGCAGCCGGTAGGTGCTCGGGAAACACGTGGAGACATGCTTGCTTCCCAGGCAGGCCCGCTCTACTCCGCCCTCCATGTCCAGCCGCTCTGAGCCCTCCCGGGTCTTGCCGCACACGGGGGACACACCCTGTCCTCTTTGAGCAAATGCTTTGCGTTTCTCAGCCGAATGCAACCCTGATCGTTCAGTCCTGCCTGTGGTCGTTCTGACCTGTCTTAGCCCAGCTTTCTGTTAGCTCTGTTCCCACGTTTGCACTGCTTCAGATGGAAGGAGTGTTGTCTAGGTTACTGCCTCGGGGAGGCCGCCCCCCACCAAGGTGAGACTCAGGAGGACCTGTTACTCCGTCTCTTCTGGAGAACACAGGTCTCTAGCCCTCCCCAGCCCCACCCGCTGCTCTGGGGTCCAAAGGAAGGCTCACCGGATGATCAGTTTGGGAACTCAGCATGCTGTACTCCCTGCATCAGAGGCTCTGAGAAGTCCTGCAGACAAGAGAGCACCCTGGGCAGGCTTCCCTGGGGGTCCCCTCTCCCCAGACGTTGGGCTCACTGACAGTCTGCTGGAACTGCTCTTCCAAGGCACCCACCCCAGGAAACAGTGCTCTGGGGACCCTCATGGATGGGCCATGCTCAGCCCAGGGCTTTCGGACTAACCAGGAGTCCACCGAAAGTGTATTCACCTGCCCCCACGTCCAGCATCCTTCCCCAAGGGCACAGCAGGGTGTGTCTGATGTGGACATGGACGGTGAGATCCATTCCATCCAGCGTCATTCTCCAAAGTCCCTTAAATCAGCCACAACATTCAGAATACCTGGTTCTCTATACAAGTACAGGAAAACATTCCTGTGCGTGTGTAACACATGTACCCCAGACAGAATGAAGATACGCTGTATGCAAAGTATTCACACAGTATTTTTTTCAAGATTCCATATATAAGTGAGATCACATAGTGTTTGTCTTTCTCTGCCCTCATGGTCCGTCCAGGATGTTGCAGATGGCAGGATTTCCTTCTTTTTTTGTGGCTGAATAATATTCTGTTGTATGTATACACGCATGTGTGTATATATATATTTATATATGTATATGTGTGGGCTCCCCTGGTGGTTCAGATAGTAAAGAATCTGCCTGCAGTGCGGGAGACTTGGGTTCGATCCCTGGGTTGGAAGATCCCATAGAGAAGAGAATGGCAACCCACTCCAGTATTCTTTCCTGAATTCCATGGACAGAGGAGCCTGGTGGGCTAGGTCCATGGGGTCACAAAAGAGTCAGACATGGCTAAGTGACTAACACCTTCACTTCTTTTCATGTACACACACACACACACACACACACACACACCCCCCTGTATGTATGTATGTATTCTTTATTCGTCTGTCAATAGATTCTCAGGGTATTTGCATGGTTTGGCTATTGTAAATAATGCTGTGATGAACTTGAGGGTGCACATATTTTTGAGTTAGCACTTGCATTTTCTTTGGCTACATACCCAGAAGTAGAATTGCTATATGCTGGTTCTATCTTTAATTTTTTAAAAGCGTATTTATCTCTCTATTTGGCCATGCCTGGTCTTGGTTGCGGCGTGATGCAGGGTCTCTAGCTGTGGCGTGTGAACGCTTAGTTGTGTCACATGGATCTGGTTCCCCGACCAGGGATGGAACCCAGGCCCTCTGTCTTGGGAGCACTGTGTCTTAGCCGCTGGAGCACCAGGAAGTCCCTATTTTTAGTTTCCTGAGGACTCTCCACACTCTTTTTCCATAGTGGCTGCACCAGGCTACCATCCCACCCATACAGTATGTTAACTTTACTTCTGCTTTAGGTGCATTTGGTTGAATTCGTGTGAGTTAAGTGCTCGTGGGTCTCCCCCGCCCTTGTGTCCACCCACTCATTCATTCATTGGCCCCACAGATATTTACTGGAATCTTCTGTGTGATAAGCAGCTGATGAACTGGCCACCGGGCCTGGCCTCGGGGTGCCCACCGTCTGCTGGGAACAGACAGCGAAGTCGGGGCTGAAGTGTGCCCTGGGGGTCTGCTAGAAGAGGGCTGGGCGCCAGGCGGATGGCACTGGGCTGCCGCATGGAAGGCTGCCCGCTGGGTCACCTAAAATGGGCCGCCGCAGCCCGGGAGAGGAAGGGCGTGGTGGGGAGGGGCAGTCACCGGAGGCTGCAGGTGTGACCCTGGCCAGAGCGGAGGTGGGGGGGCAGAGTGACCTGGGCACCGGCTGGACACTGGGGGGCGGGGGGGACAGAAAGGGTCTGGAGACAGGGGTGGGGAAGGATCCTTCTCGCCGGGTCTGCCAGGGGATGGGGGTGGGGAGAGCTCTCCGAAGCCCCTCTCTCCCCTGTGTCCGGGGAAGAGACAGGATGTGGGAATGATCAGATTCTTAGCACATATAGAAATCTGCTAGGAGTCCAGCATTATCGTCAACAGAGAAACGGTGATTTCCTGACATGCGCTCCTGGGGACGGCTGCATTCTTTTTCAAATACTCACGACCTCCTGTTTGGTACACCCCTGCGGAATTTTTCCAGGGAAGGGCACCGGTGACCTAGGACTCAGGCGCTGGGGGCCACCCTCCTCTGCCTACCCGCCGGGCAACGTGGATGCGTTTCTGGGCTTCTGCTCCCGTCCCGCTTCACTGTGTCTCCTCCCGAGTGTTCTAGAGCAGCTCGCCCCTCTCCCCCGGGTGACCCACTGGGCCCAGGATCCCGAGTCTGGGAATGCGCATGCCTTGCACAATGGCTCCATCTTTCCCCCCATCTCGGACTGGGCGGGTGGATGGAGCCCATATCTGGTGAGCAGATGACCGCTTGGAGGGGTGATTTGAAGACCTTTCCAGAGTGACACAGAAGCAAGGGGTGGGCCAGCTCCACTTTCTCTCTGCCATTTCTTAACAATACGCCATCTTGCCGGAGCAAAAGACCTATTCTTTCCCTATTCTTGTTTAGAACGCAGCTAACAAAGGACTTTTTGTCTCGTGTGCATTTTTTTTTTTTTTTGCAAGCCTCAGTTCATCCTGGGTTTTAGCTCTCCTGACACTATTCTTTGAGATGACTCTTTTGTTAAAACGTTCTCTTGCCAGCTTTCCTCTGGTCGACAGACACACTCTCACACTCTCGCACGCCTTTACACGCATGTTCATTCATTCAACTGCCGAGGCGTCGCAGATGAGTAATCTGGGTCCTCTGTGGTGAACTCATCTTTGACTTCAACACAGAATAAGGATGGTGAAGGTGCTGAGCCACAAGCCACGGAGGGGATGTCAGGAAGGCCCCTCGGAGGGGACCCCGAGCTGTGCCTTGAGGGAGATAGTAACCACTAACCCTCCTAGGAAGAGCCACTGCTTACCCACCCCTTCCAGGCATGCTCTTGGCTTGGTGGCTGGTGCCTTGGGTTGTTTCATCTTCCTAACACCCTTAGGAGCCAGGTGCTTTATTATTCCCGTTTCACAGAGGAGGAAACTGAGGCCTTGAGAGGTCAGACAACTCACCCCAGGCCTCACCCCCGGGAAGTGGAGCTGGGATGTCAACCCAGCTGGATCGGCACTCCCCTGCCCCAGACCCTGCTCCGAGACCACTGGGCGACAAGGCTTGTCACCAGCTTGGTGGGAGAGGAAAGGTATTTGCAGGCTGAAGGCAGAAAGGCTTAGAGGAAGGAAGGAATGCCGTGAGCGTTTCTTTTTTTCTGTAAATGTATTTACAATTAAATCACAGGAAAATACAGTATGCATGTGTGTGTTAACTGCTCTGCCGTATCCGACTCTGTGCGACCCCATAGCCCGCCAGGCTCCTCTGTCCATGGGATTCTCCAGGCAAGAATACTGGAGTGGGTTGTCAATTCCTTCTCCGGGGGGTCTTCCCGACCCAGGAATTCCTACATTGCAGGCAGATTCTTTACCATCTGAGCCAGTATCAATCAATCGTATGGCTATTTTGAATTAGATTCTGATATACCTATGGGCCAAATTACTGCAGTGTACAAGTATTAAAAAAACAAAACAAACTCAGGTGTTTGAATAATCTTCTGCAGGCTTGTTGTTGACCCTTGATGAGTGGCAGCAGTGCGCTCCAGCCTTGCTCACGGGGAGGAGATGCTTGGTTGCAGTGGAGGCAGGAGAGAAGGGCAGAGGCCAGGGGCCAGAGATCGGCTCTGAGGGCCCGTCCCGTCAGCTGGGTTCAGCCGAGACACGTGCCCCTGAAGCCCCCACTCTTGCGTTCATCCAGAAGCCCCCCAGTTCCTCGGCTCGGAGACAGCCAGGTGTGGTGTTCTGAGCCCGCAGAGGGCTGTGAGTGCCATGCCACGGGCTGGCAGAGGCCACCTTTTTCCATCTGTTTTTCCAAATCATCATATATTTCGGCCGGTGTCACTGCAGATTGCTCACTCTCTGACCCGTCGGCTTTAAATAGCAAAAGAGAAAAAAAAAAATACAGTGCACTTTGTGGTTTCCAGTAAGATACCGTAAATACACCCAGATAATATTCCGGTGCAAACCATTTGCAGCGGCTGCGCAGGGCGGTGGAATGGAATCTTTCGGGCAGGCTTGGACACCAGTTCATTTCCTCTGTCCCCGCCGGGATCATTACGGAGCTGGAATGCAGGGAGGGCGTCAGCTGGGCTCCCCGGGTTCATCTCCCTGATAACTCCAGTCTACGAAGAAACTCCCAGGGAACTGGGCCTCTCTGAACACAGAGTTTTCGTTTCATCTTCAGGGCAGCTGGGTCGTGTCCTCTGGGCGGTTCCCACTTCCCAGGTGGGGAGGCTGAGGCTGGGGAGCTGGAGTTCCTGCTAGGGTCACGCCACTGAGTAGGGAGCAGCTAGGAGGGACGAAGATGCTCCATCATGGCCAAGTTCGGAGCTGAGGCCACCTGGGCTTCTGGCTGGAAAATTACCTGGAGATGCAAGTGGCCTAGTGGAGGAGCCAGAGGCGGAGGTGAGGGCAGGATTCCTGCTCATAGCCAGGAGACCCTGGCTCTAACCCTTAGGGCTCGCGGAGTCACTGGTGACCTGGGCAAGTCTCCCAGCCTCTGTGAAGCTCTGGGTCCAGGAGGAGCCCTGGGCTTTATGTCTGTGGCACGGGGTACTTTTCTCTGGTTCTGAAGACAGAGGGCCCTCTGCCCAGGCCGGGCGGCGGGGCTGGCAGGACCTCCTCCCCTGCCTGCTCCCACCGCTGCCCATGCCAGGGCAGGGCCACCTGACCCTGGTGGCCGGGAGCCCTCTCTCCCTGGGCAGAAGCCCCGCCCCAGAGCTCCCTGCCCCTGTCTCCTTCCTGTCCTACACTTTGCAGGGCCCTGGCCTGCCACTGAGTGATGCGATCTTGCTGTCTGTCCCCCAGAAGGCAAGGCCAGGCCTGGATCCCTCCTCTCAGGTTCCTCAGCCCCTGCATAGTAACCCTCACCCAGGAGGTGCTCAGGCAATAGCTGTGGAGTGAAGGAACAGGGCCCTTGGCTTGGTCGGGGGGCGGAGGAGAGGCAGGGCAGATGGAGGCTCTTCCTCTGCTCAGGGACCAGAGGGAGAGGGGCGTGGTCGAGGTGAGAGGGGGCTGAGTCTGCCCCTGGCAGGGATGGTCAGCGATGGCCAAGCCCACTGGCCCCACGAGGAAGAATCTGGAAGGAGCCTAGCCGAGGGTCAGTAGGACTGGAGTGGGTGTCCTGACCTTAAGGCAGGAGAGAGGGTCAGACTCTGGGGCCAGGCTGACCGGGTTTGGGTCCTCGTCAGAGCACACCACCTCTCTGGGCCTCAGTGTTCACATCTGTAAAATGGACATAACGACACTGCACACATCATGCAGTTCTTGCCAGAATGAGGCGAGTTGCTCTGTATTGAGTGTTTAGGAAAGAGCCTGGTGGACAGTTAGCATTTCATGACTTTGCTTTTCTTCTTATGAAGCGGGTGCCATTGGGTCGCCACCTCATCCTGTTTCAGCAGCAAAGCAGACCCCCAAGGACCCCTCACAGACATCCAGTGAGACACACCTGCGCAGCCTCGGGAAACCGCCCCACCGGAGGGCCTTCCCCAGGCTCAGAGCGGGGTGGTCCCGGGAGTACACACGTGGTTGGGGTCTGGGGAGTCCCTCGAGGCTGTCTGTGACCTCCAGGTTGGCATCCTGGCTGCCCCTGGGCAAGTCCGCTCCCTGAGCCGCAGTTACCCACAGACACAGTAAGGAACTGCTGTTCGCCTGGGGCAGGCGGAGGACATGTGGGCGGGAGGCATTTAAGGTGGCCTCTTAGGCGGAGAGTCTGAGGTTTTAAGACTTGGGGATCCTGTCTACCTTCTTTCTGCCGTCAACCCTGTTCTCAGCATCCTGTCCCGTTTGAATGGGTCTTGTAAGTGATTTATTGATATTTTAACCGATAACCACTGAATGACAGAAATAAAGTCATTTTGATCGGGGTCGATGCCTTATGCCGAAGGAATCTCTCTCAACCGTGGGCTTTCCCACGCAGTCAGGAGGCAGGAAGGGAGGTGGGGGCCGGGACTGGGGGGAGGACCCTGCTGACCAGCCGGGGCCGTTAATCG
This sequence comes from Alces alces, assembly GCA_015832495.2. Classification (NCBI taxonomy): domain Eukaryota; kingdom Metazoa; phylum Chordata; class Mammalia; order Artiodactyla; family Cervidae; genus Alces; species Alces alces. The sequence continues at coordinate 2,458,850 of JADEYB020000014.1, read as the reverse complement.
CAGTCCAGGCTGGTTTGCTTCTCAGAGCCTCGGTCTCCTCCTCCTCGGTAATGTTGTGGAGAATGGTGGCTGCCCGCAAGGCCATTGGGAAACAGCCTCAAGTGTGGGTCTGGAGCAGAGCAGGTGCTTCACTAAGGTCCCTTTCCTTCTAGCCTCTCCCTGCATCCCCAAAAGCCCCCAAACCCCAGGCCTCGGGCAGACTCTGTTCCGATGCCCTGAGTGGGGGGATGGGGAGGTTATGCCAAACAGGTGTGGCCCATCCCTGCCCTGCACCTGCCGGGTCAGAGCCTCTCTGGACCCCAGTCAGCTGGGTTCCCCACCCACAGCTGACCAGAGCTCTTCCCCAAAACGCCAGGCTGGTAATAAGCACTCAACGAAGCTTCCTCAGCTTTTGGTCACTGTTGGGAGCCTGCCTTCATTCATTCATTAAACAGATGACGTACTGAGCACCCATTCCATGGCGTGCCTTGCAGGGGGTGAAGCTCAGAGACAGCAGGAGTGGTTGGTGCAGTGTGAGCAACAGCCAGCAGACAAATCTAACACAGCGGGAGGGCGATGGAGAACGCCAAGGCGGGGAAGTTTGTCTCCCTTCCTCCCGGGAGGCCTGGGATTCCATCTGTTACAATTATCATAATACTCACCCCCGCTTATTCACACGCTGGCCATGGGCCAGGTGGGTGAGACTCACAGATACGGACAGAGAGGTTCAGAGAGGCTCAGTGACTTGCCCAGGGTCACCCAGCTTCTGGCAGGGTGGAGTTGCTCATTCATTCATCCCTCCCTCACATGCTGTCGTGGGGGCTGTTAACAGTGGGAGCCAGACAGGCAGGTAACCCTGAGTCTGGCCGGGCAGCCGGATGCTGGGTCATTCCCACACACTGGCCTCCACATGGGGCAGCCGTGTCCTTCAGCCCTGGTGGTCCAGTGGCTAAGACTCTGCCCTCCCAGTGCCAGGAGGCCCGGGTTCTATCCCTGGTCAGAGAACTAAGAGCCCATGGCAACTAAGAGTTCACATGCCACAGGTAAAGTTTCCGCGTGCTTCAGCTGAAACCCAGCACAGCCAAATATGTATATTCTTTTAAGAAAGATCTTTAATAACAGTCACAGCTGCAGTGTCAACTGTTTCCGGAACAGTCACCCCATGCCGGGCACAGTGAGTCAGCCCTGCGCCAGCCCATGACTCATAGATGTTGTTACACCCATTTCAGAGAGGGAGCAATAGAGGCCTCGACAGGTTACAGGCTTGACAGGAGTTACACGCCAGCCCCCTGCCCAGGGCAGCTTCCCTAGTGGTCAGTGAGGTGGGGGAAGTAGGGGGAATGGGCAGTCCTAGTCTCACACTGGTGGTCAAGGTCAATGGCAGGAATCAGCAGCGGCCCTTCCACATCTGGACTTGAGCAGCCAGTACCTGGGTCCTGGGAGCTTGGAAGCTAAGAGTAATGGTCCCTTTGTTTCCTGGGGGCCATGGGTGCAGAGGTGAGGCCCAGCTTGGGGGCGGGGAGTGGGGGGAAGGCCATGGCCTGTGATAGACTTCACCTTGGTCAGAGCGTGACCTTGAACTCAGGGGAGCTGTGTGTGTGCAGGGGTAGTCGACCTTCTCCCACCCGTCCGGGATATGCTGGGGGGATCCCGGTGGGAATGGAAGCCATCCGCATCGCTGTTGGGTTTGGGTAGGTGTCCTCCCTGAGCTTCTGGGTTGCCACGTGTTGCAGAGGGGCCTCAGAGGCCCGGGGACCCTGAGTGGGAGAGCCCCGCCCCCAGCCCCCGGCCCCGCCCACGGAGTGGGAGAGCCCCGCCCCCTGTCCCCAGCCCCGCCCCACCCCAGGGAGGAACCTGGGGGGCAGGGCAAGTCTCAGTGGCCGGCCAGGCCCCCCTCCCACCCGCCCCCTCAATTTGCTGCTCTGCTCTGGGGCGGATGAAGGAGACACAGTGTCCGTTCACCTGCGAGGCCGCCAGCCGGGCCTCTGCCCTTTGCGGTCATTGGATCACTGGGGACAGTTACCGGTCTGCACAGCTCAGCGCTGCTGCCCCACCAGTTGGGTGGCCTGAGCGAGCCAGACTTTTCTCTCGGCCCGGTTTCTTCAACAACTGAAGACTCCTCCTCCTTAGCTCACAGCTTTCTCCTAAGGGACCGTGAACTACTGTCATCAGTGGGAGTTGTAATCAATCTGATACCTGGGGTCGCTTTCTCACGCGGGGCTTCCCTGGTGGCTCAGATGGTAAAGGGTCTGCCTGCAATGCAGGAGAGCTGGGTTTGATCCCTAGGTTGGGAAGATCCCCTGGAGAAGGAAATGGCAACCCACTGCAGTATTCTTGCCTGGAGAATCCCCTGGACAGAGGAGTCTGGCGGGCTACAGTCCATGGGGTCGCAAAGAGTCAAATGCAACTCACACACTCCTTCTCACGCCAGGCTCTTTGCTAAATTCTTTGTTAATTCTAGCAAGTCCTCTCACCCTCCCTGACAGAGTGGGTGGTCCTTCTCCTGTTTTGTAGCGGAGGCACTGGAGCACAGAGCAGTTAGGTGGCCCGGCTGAGGTCACACAGCTAGAAAGTGGCGGAAAGGGGCTTTCCTCCCCGTCTTACTCTCTGTGTTCCCTCCACCTGGTGATTCTCTGCTGTCTGTGCGGCTCTGACCTCACTGTCGTCTGTCTGCTCCCGTGTGCCGTTTCCTTCTGGGTCTGATGCTCGGTAGTGTGAGCTGGAGCTTGAGCCTCAGGATGAGGAGGAGCTTGTTCACATCGCGGGCGCTCCGTGGCCAAGCTGGGGTTTGGACTCGGGCGTTCGGGCTCAGAGCCCCTGTGTGAGCAGGGCTGTCGTGGAATGCCAGGGTCCGGCCGCGGCACGGTGAAGCAGTGGGTCTGGCAGGTGGACAGGCCCGCGTATCTGCAGGGTTGGGGGGGGCAGGGGAAGGTGGCTGGGGGCCAGGGTGCTCATGTCCTGGCAGCCTGGGTGAGAGGCGTGAGAAAAGGTCTCCCTGAGTCAGGTGACAGTGACCTGAGGCTTGAAGCATCTTGGGGGTCGCTGCCTCCTCCACCTCCCCGGCCCCCACTTCAGCCACCGTCATCCCCGCCCTGGTTCCTGAAATGCTTCTCCACCCCCACGGCCTCTTCCTCCAGGGGGCCCCCCTGACCCCCACCCACCCTGGCTCTGAGCGCCCACACCACACGTGGGGCCTGTGTTCCTCTCCTTCCTGGGCAGTCGGTGCTGCTCTCAGACCCAGAGGGCCGGGAGGTGAGTCCCCAGCCTGAGTTCCCCCCCACTGGCTTCTGTCTCCTGCCCCCCAGCTACGCAGGACCCTCGCGCCCCACCGACCACCCCAGCGCCCTCCTGCTGGGCCCATGTACCTCCTTCCACGGGGCCTCCAGCTGCCCTTCCGGCCAGGCCCCGTCTCCACGTAGCTGGGAAAGCATGTGGGGAGGCGGCCCCTCAGTGCTGGGTCTCGGCCTCCCCCCTGTTAGGTGGGGACCCCGCCACAGTAGTGCCTTCCTCGTGGGGACCCCAGGGAATAAGAGGTCAGTGTTTAGACCATGTCTGATGGTGGAGAACACCTGCTCCGAGATTGATTCAAGCCTGTGAAAGTGAACGGAGAGTGAGGACTCGATGCCATTGTGAGTGGGGTCCCCAGGACCCGCTTCTCGAGGCCGGCCTGTCCTCCCGTCCCTGCGGGCGGTCCCTCTCCCCTCCCCCAGCCCTGATGGCCACGTCAGACGGAGGCTGAGGACGCAGGTCCCAGCCTTGTCTGCACATGCTCACAGTCTCGTGGGCTGGACCTCTGGACCACAGGTGACCTGGGCGCAGCAGGAGCAAGACTCAGGAGTGCCGCGGGCAGGTGGGTGCCCAGAGCTGCAGACAGACGCTAATCTCTCTCTTTCTCTCTCTTTTTTGAATCCTTAGATTACTTACTTATTGACTGAAAAGTTGCTTTTATTATATTTGGTAGAGTTCTATTTAGATATTATTGTTCAAAAAATAACAATAAAATATGTATTAAAGCGTAAGTATAAATTTGCACACCACGTTTTACAGAAGGTTCTTTTATCAGTTACCTGAAGGCTCAGCGTGGCATCGAGTCATCACTCTCCATTCACTTTCACAGGCTTGAATCAATCTCATAGCAGGTGTTTTCCACCACCAGACACTGGTAATAAACCCTGATCTCTTATTCCCTGGGGTCCCCAAGAGAAAGGCACTGTGGCTGGGTCCCCACTTTACGGTGGGGAGGCCGAGACCCAGCGAAGGGGTGGCAGCAGCTGAAAGTAACAGAGCAGAGACTGATGTTCTGGGGTTTCAGCCCAAGCCTGTGGCTCCAGAGCCTTTGAGCACTGTGGGTGCCCAAAGTGCTGCTTGACGGTCACCAGGTCCTTTGTGTGTGTGTGCATGCGTGTGCGTGTGTGCACGCAGCCACGTCAGCGTGGAGAGTGGGTGGTAATCGGTACGGTGGGGGTCCCTCCTCTGACGTCACAGGGGCCAGGCAAGCAGGTACCCCTCTCCTCCGCTGCCCCTGCCCGCTCCCGAGGGCGTTCAGTGACTGGGGATTGAATGGGGGTGCACGTGATGGGGGGCCTGGGGGCGAGTGCCGGGCTCTGTGTCGGTCTTGGCGGATCCCAGCAGAGCTCAGCCTCTCTCCTCACCCCGGACGCCCAGACCCAAGCCCAGTGTTTTTGCTCTTGTCCCCGCAGGGAGCCGGGAGGCCGCCTTCACCTACGCCATCATCGCCGCGGGCGTGGCCCACGCCATCACGGCGGCCTGCACCCAGGGCAACCTGAGCGACTGCGGCTGCGACAAGGAGAAGCAGGGCCAGTACCACCGGGACGAGGGCTGGAAGTGGGGCGGCTGCTCTGCCGACATCCGCTACGGCATCGGCTTCGCCAAGGTCTTTGTGGATGCCCGGGAGATCAAGCAGAATGCCCGGACTCTCATGAACTTACACAATAACGAGGCAGGCCGAAAGGTAGGCAGCCAGGGAGGGGAGCCAGGTGGCTCTGGCTTCTTCGTTAACGGCTGGGGCTGGGGGTCGGGCGGTGGGCCACGGGGCTCTGCCCTCAGCCTCGTTTGGCTGGAGTCCACGGGCGATTTGCTGCTGGTCGGGGGTTCTGTGTGGTATGACGCTTATCAGTGAACGGCAAGGCTTAGTAATTGTGTCCCTGTTAGAACACTGTAACTCAGCAAGATGGGACGAGGGGCAGATATGAACTCTCATCCTGGGATCCACAAAATCAGCTGTAAAAACTCAGATTGTGTGGTGGGGGCGGTTCGGGAGTCAGGGTGAGTTCAGTAGAAGTCATCCCCATGGGGTAGTTGCCGGGGCTGGTAACGCGTCCTTGGTCCGCTTAACCAAGGCCTGGAGCTCACAGTGATGGGGGTGAACACTGCCTCCTCATGTCCTCCGAGAGTCTGGGCTCAGCTTGGAAGACAGTCTGCCGTGTCCCAGGGTAGCCACCTCCTCTGGTTTTAGACGCACATTTTCATGCACAAGCACTTCATTTTCTCCCTGTTGGTTTTTAAAACTGGTCGTTACCAATGACTCTTGAAAAATGTGCAAGAGGGCAAAGAGAAAGAAGGTTACTCCAAGGGCTCAAACACATGTCCTGGCGAGGGGGCCTGGCGCTGCCCGTTTGGCTTGCCTTGGTTTGCTCGGGCATGTCTAGGGGCCAGCGGTCTTCTCCCTCCCTCCTCACGGCATCCCTGTGAACGGCAGTGCTGTTACCCCATTTTGCAGGTGAGGAGACTGAGGCACACAGGGGTCGACTGACGGGCTCTTCAGGGTCAAAGCCAGAATGTGAAGCCTGGGGTCTGGCTGGCGGGCTGGCGTCCTCTGCACAGCATGGGCTGGCAGTGGGCCTCTGGGCTCTGATCATGGCCCTTGCCGCTCTCTTCCTCCCCGGAAGGAAGCAGAGCTGGCGGGAGTGTCCTCGGTCCAGGGTGAGGAGGGGCGGGGCGGGGGCAGGGGAGCCCTTCCCAGGCCCTGGCAATGCGGCTGGCCCTCAGCACGGGGTGGGTGTGACCGCAGATGGTGCGTACGTGCGGTGTAGGAGGGATCTGTCTGGTACCGATGTTGGGGGTGGCCCGCCCGTCTCAGAGGGGAGCCAGGCTCCCTGCAGGTGGATAAGGAAGAGGTACCAGTGGTCCTCTGTCCCTCCCGCTGCAGTCTTCGGCCACGTCCGCTGTGTCCAAGCCTCCCGGCTGGGCATGGTGAGTCACAGGGGCAGGTGCTCGGCTGGTCTGTCCCTGGTGACGCTGGTGGGGTGGGGGGTTAGACTGAAGGCCCTGCCGGTCCAGCCCGGTGCCGGGAGCGCCTGCCCAGGGCAGTCTGTCCCTCCCACTTGCTACGGTCGGAGCACTTCTTAGGACTGAGGTCACAGGTCACGGGCTCCGTCCTAACCTTGAAGCTCTCATCCCTAGGGGGGTAGACAGGAGAAGGCAAAGTGGCTTCCCTCCACCCCCGTTTCCTCCCATGTGGCTACCTGGTCCAGCCAGGGTGAGGGTGAAAGAAGAGCGCGCCTTGCCTGGTGGAAGGCAGGGGGAGACGGTTCCCTGAGCTGCCAGCTCCAGCAGGCCAGACGGCCATGCGTGCTCTTCAGAGCGGCTCTGGGGTGAGGCAGCGGACGGGAACTGTCTGACATCGTGAGATCAACCTCAGGGGGCTCCCCGGAGTAGGTGGACCCCAGGAAGCGAGTGAGGTTGGGCTCAGCCTAGAAGAGAGATGGAGGCAAACCAGGTCTCATGTGGAGAGGTCATGGTCAGAGGCCCAGAGGAGGGGGCTTGGGTTCCGCTCAGGGGCCCAGTCTGGCTAGTCAGTGGGTCCCTGAGGGGATAACAGCGGCTGGGAGGGTGTGTGGTCGCCTTGCAGGCCGGGGAGATGAGAGCGGTGGGTTTCCTCCCGGAGCTGCTCCGCCCTTGCTGGCCAGCTTCGCTGTGCCCTCTTTCAGCCCATTCCCAGCCGTTTCCCGCGCGGTGCCTTGTTCCGGGGCCTCCTCCCCTCCCAGGTCCCGGGCTTGATGAGGACGGAGACCTCATGTGTCACGTTCGCAGCTGCACCCCAGGGCCTGGTGGACAGAGGCGCTGTGTGTCCCTGTGGCGTGAAGGGGTGGGTCCCCGACGGCCCCTGGGGAGCCCCTGATGGTTATGGAGCAGGGGAGGATGGAATCCCAGAGACAAGGCCTTGGCTGGGGTCGGTGGGATCTGGGCATCTCGGTAGAGTGCGGGTTGGGCCTGACTTGACGCTTCTGAGCAGGAATGGTTGTCCCAGCTCAGGGGTGCCCCCTGAACCTCCACATTCCGCCCCCTGCCACCACCCAGCTCCACTCTGGTTTGAGGGGACACTTGAGGGTGGCTTCCTGGATGGCTGTTCAGCCAGGCGCTGTATTTCCCAGAGCCAAGAGGTAGAATCTGGGACTCCCCAGGGTACCCTGATTAACTACCAGTGCAGCCGCTTTTTGGTTTGGGGGGTGCAAGCAGAGGCCCGGAGCGGGTCCTGACTGGCCTTCAGTTACCCGGGGTGGTGGCCAGGCCCCTCGGTCAGAGCGCAGCAGGCAGGGGGGCTCCCTGCCCGCACCTCACCCCAGAACCGAGGCACCCCAAGCGCCCAGCCCCAGATCCCAGCGGTCAGGGGCAGGGCCTCACCCTGGGCAGCGGAGACTCAGTATATATCAGCCTGGAGTCCACCCCTCTGGGGGCCTCGCTTTCCTCATCTGTCCAATGCACAGTGAAGCTCCATTTATTCTGGGGCCTGGTGGGGGCACAGTTGGGGGACCCCCCAGGACCCCACAGGCATGGGACCCCGTGCCAGAAACTGTGCCCACCCCAGGCTTCCGTGGGCCCCAGGTGCAGTGGAGCTGGAGGTCTTGGTGAGCTGGAAGTCCTGCTGAGCTTCTTGGAAGGAAGCACAGATGTGTTTATCACCGGCTCCCTCCCCCTGCTGAGAGGAGACAAGACTCAACCTGACCACAGGGCTCTGGGCTTGCTGGCAGCTGTGCGAGAGAAAAAGGGGGAGGGGGACGGGGTGTGCGTCCCGGGGGCCGGGTGGTGGCAGACCCCACGAGGGGTGGCGCTGGGGGCTGCAGGGGTGCCCCTGACCCAGCTGACTGATGAGGAAGAACATGCGGGGAGCACCCTGTCCCCAGCTTGGTCGGGGGGGGCGCTGAGCCAAGCTTCCACCTGCAGATGTGTCCGAGGGGCTGCAGGGGGCGGGCGGGGGGGGCAGGTGGCAGCACCTCTGCGGCCCGTGTCCCACTGTCTCGTGTAATCGTGTGGTCAGCAGTGTCAAATCAGAGGGGCCAGGTTAGAAGACAGAGCCAGCAGATCCTCTGGAGATGTGATGTTCCAATCAGAGTTACTATTGGGATTTTGTTGTTGTTCAGTTCCCAAGTCGTGTCCGAATCTCTGCGACCCCACAGACCGCAGCACGCCAGGCCTCCCTGTCCTTCACCATCTCCCGGAGTTTACTCAAACTCATGTCCATCAAGTCGGTGATGCCATCCAACCGTCTCATCCTCTGTCGTCCCCTGCTCCTCTTGCCTTCAATTTTTCCCAGCACCAGGTCACCATATTTCGGAATTTTAGGGTCACCATATTTTGGGGTTGAAATCACGGACTGTTGAGGTTGGGGCTGTAGAATGTTAATGTTTACACCCTCACACTTTGGGTTTGAAATCAAGGTCTTTGGGAGGGAGAGGGGCATCCGAAGCGATGGGTTGGAATCTCTGGATGGTGTTGGGATCTTTGTGGCTTTGCCTCATCTCTTTCCCACCTTTTGGGCAGTGAGGGGATGAGCTAATAAGCACTCTTTTTGCCCTCAAGGTGCCCAGTCTAGTGAGAGAGGCGGGTAGAGGAGCAAAAATGATGGTTCGGGATGGAACGGTCAGGAGACGCAGCTGCTCAGGGGGCTCATGAGGGCTCAGAGGTGGGAGCAGCTTCTTCTCGGAGGAGTCCGGGCACCTCTGGGGCAAAGAGGAGGGACTCTGGAGCAGGGCTTTAAAGGATACGGAGGAGTCCTCCACGTGGACAAGGCAGGTGGGAGGGAGGGAGTTCAAGGAGAAGTCACAGCCGCTGTAAAAGCATGGTGTTGGTTGCCCAGTTGTGTCCAACTCTGCAACCCCCTGGACTGTAGCCTGCCAGGCTCCTCTGTCCGTGGGCTTCTCCAGGCAAGAATACTGGAGTGGGTTGCCATGCCCTTCTCTAGGGGATCTTCCCGACCCAGGGATTGAACCTGGGTCTCCTGAGTTGCAGGCACATTCTTTACTGTCCAAGCTGCCAGGAAAGCTCTACAGGGGCATGAAGTCATCCAAAAGCATGGGCCCATGGGGGCAGACTGCATACACATGGGCTGCAGAGGGGGCTGGGGTCAAGTGCAGGCCCAGGAGAAAGCATCCCCCTTGGGCTGGCGGTTCTTGCAGAGGCTTTGCAGGAGGGGTGCCAGGGGCAGGTCTCTGGGACCAGGTGGGGAACAGTGCAGGGTGTGGTGTGGCAGCCGGTGCCCCAGCCCTGCAGGGCCCATGGGTGGGCAGGAGGAACTGCCGTTTAGGGGGCCAGAATGGGCGGGAACCCACCACGGGTTGCATCTGGGGAGGATGGGTAGGAGCCCACCTCCCTGGGGTCAGGCAGTGCACCAGGGGGAGACTGGATGTGAGGGGTGATGGTTATGAGGGTGCCCTTGAGATTGGGGGACCCCACGAGCAGCAGGTAGGGAAGCCCCGGGACCACAGGTGCCTGGAGGGAGGTCTTGGTTGGAGCCATTTCTGGGAGCCACCAACGGGAGGCGAGAGCCAACGCCCTGGGGTTTTAGCAGAACAGGCTAGTGTGAAGACGGTCCTGGGAAGGCCCAGAGCCGGGCTCAGCCCTGGGGAAACGGGCACTGGGGCAGGAACATATGGGCTGCAGAAGACGGGGAGGTGGGCCTTGTGGATGGTCCCTGATCGCTGCGCTTGGAGCTGGCTTTCTCCTGGGGGTCTGGAGGTCAGTCTCTGCGCCTCCGTGATGCTCCTGCACCGGGCTGAGTGTGCCTTTGAGGCCTCGCTGGACACTAAGGGCCACGCGTGCAGAGGAGCTCTGGGGGCCCTTCCTGGGCGTGCGGTGCCTGAGCCCCGCGGAGGCAGCCCTGGGGATGGGGGCCCAGCCGGGACGGGGCTGGCCCCGCTGGAATGTGCCGCTCGCTCCAAGGGAGGTGAGCTCAGGGAGATGGAATTCCACCCGAACGGGAGTCACCCCCCAGCCCCTGCCCAGCCCCTGCCCGCCGAGGGTGCCGGTCTTGTCCCTTCCTGCCCTGCCCGGGCTGGTCTGGGTGCTCCCGGGAGCGGGCTTCCCGCCCTGCCCTGAGGACGGCAGGGCGCTGGCCTTGTGGCTGGGGCGGGGCCCAGATAAGGCTGCTCAGCTATGCTCCCCTCCGCTGTCCCGAGGGCCACTTGCATATTTGATCGGATGGAGTGGTCAGGTGGCACGCCGAGGGCCTGAGCCCAGCCAGGTCCCTCCTGTCTTGGAGCCGGCTGGCCGCCCAGCCTGGGCTCTGGGGAGGCCTCCAAGAGCCTCCATGTCCTTCCCAGCTCCGGGTCTGGTGCCCGTGTGGGTTCTTCCCTTTCCAGATGCGACAGCTTCCAGCTGGAACTTGAGGGACATGGACCACGGGTGGCTATGGGCAAACCCCGACCCTCCAGGGCCTCTGTGTCCTCCATGGCGGGACTTTGAGTGTCAGAAGGGTCTTCTAGTTCTGATGTGAGGGGGTGGGGGGAGTACAAGGTGCTTAGGACTGACTGGACACCAGCCGTGTCCCCGGCCGTATGCTCCAGGAGTCCGCCAAGCTTGTGTCCCTGCCTCGGGGCCTTTGCATGTGCTGTTTCCCTGGTCTGGAATGCCCTTTCCTTCCAACGTCTGCGTAGCTAATTCCTGCTGCTCTCTGCTCAGAGGTCCCTTTCCCGGGGAATCCCTCCCTGACTTTCCACCTGTCTGTCCACCTCACCTCTGTACACTGTCCTGTTTTATTTTCTTTGTCACACTTACCACCGTGTGAAACCATCTTATTTACATAGCTCTTTACGTCTCTGTTCAGGGCTTTCCTGAATGGCTCAGTGGGTAAAGAATCTGCCTGCAACGCAGGAGACACAGGACACATGGGTTTGATCCCCTGGGTCGGAAGATCTCCTGGAGGAGGAAATGGCAGCCCATGCCAGTATTCTTGCCTGAAAAATCCCATGGACAGAAGAGCCTGGCAGGCACACCACAGGCAGAGGTGTGCAGAGAGTCGGACACGGCTGACTGACAAGCACGCATTTAATGCCTCTGTTCCCTGTCTCTTCCCGCAACATCAGCACCGCGAGGGGTGGGATGGCCTGCGTTTGCAGCTGCATCCTCTGTGACTAGCACGGGGCCTCGCACATCATAAGCGCTCACGCAAGATGTGTGGCCTGATGAGTGACGTGCCAGCTGTCTCCTCTCACCTGGGGGAATTTCCCAGGCTTGGGGATGCCAGATAAAGAACAGGCCTCCTGGTCCAGTTGGAGATAACGAATGGTTTTTTAGTACAAATGTGTCTCCAGTGTTGTGTGGGGCATACTTAGAGCAAACATGTATTCATTGCGTATTTCACATTAAAACGTCAATGGGTTTCTTGCGTTTTTACATTAAAATGTTTATGTTGAGATGTGAACCCACGTGCAGTTCTAAGAATTCAGAAGGCTCCTGCGTGCCCTTGGCTCGTTGTTCCCCGGCAGCTCGTAAAGTTATCTAACACGGCATCCCAGCCGGGTGTGGGTGAGCAGTCAGGGCACGGATGGTTCCATGGCGAGGATTCCTGTGCTTCCCTTTGGCAGCCAGATCCGCTTCTCTCCCTCCTTATACCCTCCTCAGCCCTTGTCGTTCAGTCATGTCCCTGTCTTTGCCACGGACAAAGAGTGGACTGCAGCACACCAGCCTTCCCTGTCCTCCTCTGTCTTCCAGAGTTTGCTCAAGCTCATGTCCATAAAGTCGATGATACCATCCAACCATCTCATCCTCTGCCATCACCTTCTCCTCCTGCCTCAGTTTTTTCCCGGCATCAGGGTCTTTTCCAGTGAGTCAGCTCTTCACATCAGGTGGCCAGAGGACTGGAGCTTCAGCATCAGTCCTTCCAATGAATATTCAGGACTGATTTCCTTTAGGATTGACTGGTTGGATCTCCTTGCATTCCAAGGGACTCTCAAGAGTCTTCTCCAACACCACAGTTCAAAAGCATCAGTCCTTCGGTGCTCAGCCTTCTTTATAGCCTTCCTAGCCCCTGGCATCTGCTAATCTCTTGTCCATTTCCACATTTTATCATTTCAAGGTTGTTATATAAATGGAATTGCACAGTAGGTAACCAGTTGGGATCAGTTTTTTTCACTCAGCATAATCATCTCATGAGTCATTCAACTTGTTGCGTTGATGGAGAGTTGATTCCTTTTTATGACGGAGTGTGGTTTCACGGTATGGAACCCTTCCCCCGTTAAAGGCTGTCTGGGTAGCTTCCGGGTGGGGGCTCTGACACACGAGGCGGATGTGAACATTGGTGGGCAGGTTTTGGTGTGAACGCAGGGTTCCAGGTCTCTGGGGTCAGTGCCGGGGTTGTGTGTTGAGCTTTGTGAGAAAGGGCTATACTTTCGCAGAACGGCTGTGTCGTCTTGGGTGACCGCCAGCAGGGTGCCAGGGAACCTGTCTGCATCCTCTCCCGCATTGGGAGTTGTCACTGCCTTTCGCTTTTGCCGTTCTGAGAGGTGTGTGCAGTTCCTCACTGTGGTTTTAGCGACTGTCCCCTCGTAGCTAGTGACGTGGACCACCTTTCCACGTGTGTATTTGCCAAACGTACAGCCTCTTCCAGGGAGTGTCTCTTGTGCCTTATGCCCATTTTCTGCTTCGACCAGGCTTTTTACTGCTGAGTTCTGAGAATTCCTTGTATGTCCTGGATGCTCGCCTCCTGTCAGACACACGGTTTGCAGACCCCCTGCTCCAGTTTATGCCTTGTCCTTCCGCCTTTTCATAGGTTCTTTTGCAGAGCAAAAGTTTTTAATTTGAATAAGGTCCAATTTATCAGTTCTCCCTTTTACGAATAGTGCTTTTGTGCTGAGAACTCTCTTCTGAGCCCTTGGTCCCGAAAATTTTACCCTGTGTTTTTTTTCTCTAAAAGCGTTGCAGTTTTACCTTTGAATCTGCCTTTGGGGGGCCTTCCCTGGTGGGCAGAGATGGGGAAGAATCTGCCTGCAATGCAGCAGACCCGGGTTCGATCCCTGGGTTGGGAAGACCCCCCTGGAGAAGGGAGTGACAACCCACTCCAGGTTTCTAGCCTGGGAAATTCCATGGACAGAGGAGGCTGGTGGGCTTCAGTCCACGGCATCGCAAAGAGTAGGACACGCCTGAGCGACTTAACGTACACGCATAGTTTTAAATATTTTTATAACGTACCTGTTACGAAGTAAAACTCAAAAACCAAAGCCCCTACTCTGGTCCCCAGTCTCTACTGCCCTGGTCTCCAGACGGCGCTGAGAACTGTGCCCATTTAGTAGATGGGAGGCGGTTCCCATCACAGAGACCCGGCCGCGGCCAGACGCAGCGGGGGTGGGGGCAGGATGTGCGGCCAGTCCCAGCTCCGCCCCCCCTTGCTCTGTGCCCCCCAGCCCCCCGTGACCGGCCGAGGCAGGGGGTGGGCTGGACGGGGTGCTGCCGTGGGGCTGGGAGGCCCTGGGACAGCCCCCCTAGATGGCCAGGCCGGGGGTGCAGGCCCAGAGGAAGGAGTCAGGCAGGTCCGGAGTGGAAGCCGCAAGGGGGGGCTGCCGCGGAGCCCGCGGGGGCCCGGGGGAGGACGCCCGGGAGGCCTGAGTGCTTTTTCCCGGTTCTCCGGGTGGCACAGTGAGGGCAGGGCACAGCCAGGTCCGGTGGGTGATGCTGCGGCGGCGATAGCAATGGGAGGGGCGGGGAGGCAATGTGGGGCGGGGGCAGCCCCAGTCCTTCCCCGGAGAAGGGAGACGTCTGCGGGGCCTGGACCTGGTGCTCAGACCCCCTCCCAGCCCAGTCCGGGTGGGCACAGGCAGGCCCAGAGGTCTTGGGAGGAGCTTAGGACCTGAGCCTGAGGCAGGTGACCTCGGAGAGGCTGTCGCTGTCCCCCAGTCAGCAAGGGGCCTGGGGTGGGGGCATGGGGAGGTGACCGGGAGGACCACTGGGCAGAGGAGGCTGGGAAGAGGCTGCCGGTTGCAGCTCTGATGATGGGAGGAGCCGGAGGGCAGGTGCCTGGTTGCTGGGAGAAGGTGGGGGCTGGGTTCTGCCTTCTCGCCGACTTCATCCCCACAGGTCCCGGGAGGCTGCTGTTCTCCATTGCCGTCTCCATCTTACAAATGGGGAAACAGAGGCCCAGAGAGGGCAAGACGTGACCCAGGCCACACAGCAGGCAGGCACTGCCTTGGCCCTGGATCCGAGCAGTCTGGCTCCGGACCCGGCTCTTAACCTCTGACAGCTTCTCCTGCTCCAGGACCTCTTGCACCCAGACATGTTTCTCCCCACTTCTTACATCCCGTGGTTCCAAGACGTTGTCCTGAGATTCTCCAGTCCCCTGTTTGGGGCACCTCGGAGGCTCTGGGGTCCCCCGCCCCCCAGAAGGCCCCAGTGTCTGAGGTTCGGGGGTCGTAGGTTATTCGCGCGCCCCCTGTCCTTATCCTGGCCGCTGCAGCGCTGGGACAGCCCTGCCTTCGTCCTGGGAGAGGACTCTCCTGGGTCAGGAAGGAGCAGGGCCACGTGGAGAGGCAGCTGTGCCCGTTGTCCATCGCCAGCAGAAGAGGGGCCTGGGCCATCCCGGGGGTGCAGGAGCTGGACAAGGAGGTGCCCAGGGGTACCCAGGCCCGTGCCGGGACTCGGCACACCTCCTGCCATCGTGGGGCCTCTGGGCAGGCTCAGCCTAGGGAAGCTGGCCGGGGACCCCCATCCTGTCCCCCTGCCGACTTCTCTCGTCCCTCTGGGCGGGCGTGAGAGCCACCTCAGCACCTCCCGGAGCCCGCCCTGGAGGCCGGCGCCCAGTGGGTGCGCTCAGCGAGGTGGGGCGACCTCAGTGTGAGACCTGCTGTCCAGAAGGGGTCCTGGGGGGCTCGGGGGCTGCAGGAGCCTGTCCCCTGCCTTCCTGCGCACAGCTGTGTGGCGGAGGGGCTGGGCCTGAGGCTGGCTTGTCCTGGTGTGGGGGGCGGGCTCTGGGGGTGGGCCCAGCTTTCCTGTTTCTGGGCTGTGTGACCTTGGGCGTTTAACATGCCTCTGTGTGGCCCAGTGTCTCCCTCTGCAAAACGGTGACAATCACTTCATATTACGAGGGTTTGAAGAGCAAAGGAGTTGAATGTGCTCCTAGCCCTGCTGTCCCGCGTGGTCGCCATAGGCTCCGTGTGGCTGCTGAAGTTTGAATTCGTTGCCAACG
Organism: Alces alces; assembly: GCA_015832495.2. NCBI lineage: Eukaryota > Metazoa > Chordata > Mammalia > Artiodactyla > Cervidae > Alces > Alces alces. Next base: position 2,443,459 of record JADEYB020000014.1, on the reverse strand, counting down.
AATAAGATGAAGCATGCCCCTCAGTCCATGTTTCCAGGGATAGGCGGCCACGTGGCTTGTGACTCGGGCAGGAAGGCCCGGTGGACGAGCTGGCTGGGGGCGGCGGGCATGGGCTCACACCCCCGTGTCACTTCTCAGGGGACCCGGAAAGGTCTGGCAGTGAGGGGCACAATCCTGCCGCCTCCCTGGGCCCCAGCCAGCCCAGGACAGGGCCTCGCAGAGGGGCGGTGGGTGGCGGTTCTCTTGGAAGGCGTCCCCAGCATGGCTGCGGGCCCTTTGGGGGCAGTCGGGGGGGACACGCATTTGAAACCAGCCAAGTTGTGTGTGTGGGGGGGCGGCCTGGCGAGGCCCCGTGAGGCCTCCCAGGTGGGGCACAGAAGAGGGGCTCGGTTTCAGCGCAGCGAGACCAAGTCAAAAGGCGCCCACCGGGGACAATCGCCAGCTTTGTGCTCTGCGGGGGGAGTGGGACTCCGGGTGTTATCAAATCTGCCCAGGCCGGGAGGGGGAGCGGGGCGGTGGGGCTGGAGGACTGGGCACCCGGGCGGCAGTGCCGCTTACCCTGATCCTGACACCTGGGTGCCCCTTGGGCAATCAAGGTGCTGTCCTGTCCCCCGAAAGGACCCCAGGCCTGACAAGGGCTTCTTCAAGTCCTCACCCCGCAGAGTGCCCTGTCGACATGAGGGTGTCCGTTTCACTGGCCTGACCGCCTTGGGGGGGTTTCCTCCTGAGCTCCATGTCACAGACGGGCAGCCGAGGCCCAGACTCCAGGGCTGCTGCAGGCCAGGGGCTCACCTGACCTCGGGGCCACATCGGGACGTTGTGGGGAGGGGGCGGGCCAGGACCAGCTGGGGGTGGACAGGGCCAGCCCAGCCTCCACTGCTCAGCACGCCTCTTCCAAGGTCTGTCGCACCACGTGTTGCCCTGGTGCCTCTCCATAAATGAGCCCCCACCCCCATCCCCCCGGGAAGGCGGTGTTGGTCCCATTTTACAGATGGGGAGAGTGGAGGCACAGACGGTTAAGGGGTGGACTGAGGTGGCCCAGGCAGAAAACATGGAAGCAAGCTTCCTTCTCAGCCACCTGCCTCTGCGGCCCACGCTCTGGCCATCCTCTCTGGGTCTCTTCTTAGCCCGAGAGAGAGACAGAGAGTTTGTGTGTCTGTGTGTGTGTGTGTATTTTAGACCTGGAAGGGTTGGTAGTATTTTGAAATAATAATGATTCTAACAACGTTTGTAAAACACTTTAAAATTTGCAAAGCCGTCTGGTGGCTCAGGCAGGAAAGAATCTGCCTGCAGTGCAGGAGACCCCGGTTCGATCCCTGGGTTGGGAAGATCCCCTGGAAAAGGAAATGGCAACCCACTCCAGTATTCGTGCCTGGAGAATCCCATGGACAGCGGAGCCTGGCGGGCTGCAGTCCATGGGGTCGCAAACAGCTGGACACGACTGAGCGACTGACGCTTTCTAACATGTTTCCTTGGTCAAGCCTCACAGTTTTCCTCCAAACAAGCGGGGCAATTGTGTCCATTTTGCAGGCGACCTACTTGAGGCTCTGGCCTGCGGGCTGGGCGGTTCTGCAGGGTGTCGAGTCCTGGGCCAGGGGCAGGTCCAAGGCTCCTCACCACACCGAGCTCTTGACCCAAGAGGGGATGCTGGGCTTCTGTTCTGCACTGCGAGGTGGGAATCACAGGCTGAGGAAGGAGGGCAGAAGAATCCCGACTTTGCGGTTTGCCATGTGACCTTGGGTGGTCTCCCAGCCTCAGCCTTAATTTCCTCCCTGGGAGAGAGGCAGTGCTAACCTGTACCCCAGAGCCGCCGTGCGGAGTGAAGGTGAGGCCCCAGAAACAGAGGCCCGCGCTCTTCTGTGACGGGCGCTCGGAAGTCAGCGGCTGCTGTCATGAGCATTGTTTTTCCCGTGATCAGTGGTGGTATTAGCTGCCATGGTCATTTTAAAGCCCCACTTGGATTTTAATTCCTATGTTCGAAATTCCTTAGGCTCTTTCTAGCTCGGAAGCTCCGTGTTTCCCATGGACCATTTGCGTGGCCCGCTGGGGACTTGGGGAGGAGGAGTGCGGGAACTAGTGGAGATTGGTCGGTCACTTCACTGGACAGAGGAGAGGGGGTCGCTAGGGGCAGAGGGCCCTGTACGGGCCCTCTCTGCTCCGTGACGGGTGAGGTCCACCTGGGTCTCTCGGGGGTGTCAGAGCAGCGCCCCCAGGAAACAGCTCTGCCCAGGCCCTCCCCAGCCCGCCCGGAGGTACCCAGGCACCGCCACATCCTGGGACCTGCAGAGCTGTCCGTGGGATCCAGTCTCCTGCCCAGATGTCCGTCCAGACTCGAGCCTCAGCTGCCTCCTCCCCGCTCCAGGGGGTCTGCTGGCCCGGAGCCCACCTGCCCCAACCCTCACCGAAGCTCCTTCTCCCACAGACGCATCCTGGCTTCCATCTGCCCGCCAGCTCGGGGCGGGGAGCAGCTCCGTCCTCCCCACTGTCCACACCCCAGACCCGGGCTTGGTCCTGACCCCTGTCACTCCCTACACCTGGCACGTTGGGTTCTGCCTACGTGCATGGCATTCACTGTCCACACCCCATCACCTCCTCCCTGGCACAGTACAGCAGCCTCCTAATGTGTCTTTCTGCTGCCATCATGCCCCTGCAGCCTCTTTAAATGGAATATTTTGTAAAAATGTTTGTTGATTTATTTGGGGCTGTGCGTGGCCTTCCTCTAGTTGCAGGGAGCGGGGGCCACTCTCCGGTTGGGGTGCGCAGGCTTCTCACTGCGGTGTCTTCTCTTGCTACAGAGCACGGCTCTAGCACACGCGGGCCCCCGTCTCTGGGGCTCACGGGCTCCGGAGGGCGCACTCAGCGGTCATGATGTGCCCAGACTAGGGATCGAACCAGTGTCCCTGGCATTGCAAGGCGCACTCTTAAACCCCTGGACCACCAGGGAAGCCCTTCAGAGGCAAGTTACCTTATCCACTCTCCACTCCCAACCTTATATCAGCCCCCAACTCGCTCAGAGGAGAAGCTGGAGTCTTCACAAAGGCCGGCAAGGCTGTTCCCGCCCCGGAACCCCGGGGACCCTCTGACCTCATCTGCTCCTTCCCTTTGCTCACTCTGTCCGCCTGTGTGAGTGCTTGTGCGTGCTAAGTCACCTCAGTCGTGCCCGCCTCATTGCGGCCCTGTGGACTGTAGCCCGCCAGGCTCCTCTGTCCATGGGAGTCTCTGGGCAAGGATCCTGGAGGAGGTTGCCATGCCCTCCTCCAGGGGATCTTCCCGGCCCAGGGATCAAACCTTCATCTCCTGCATCTCTGCATTGGCAGGCGGGTTCTTTACCACTAGCGCCACCTGGGAAGCCCGCCCTTATCTTACTCCAGGCTCTGTTCTAAGTACTCGATGTATATTAAGTCATGAAAGTCTCATAAGAGCCTAGTGAAGCACTATTTTTAAAAGTACTGTAGTTGATTTACAATGTTGTGTTAATTTCTGCTGCATAGCAAAGTCATTAACTTGTATGTACACATAGTCTTTTTCATATTCTTTTCTACTATGGTTTATCACAGGACATTGAGCATAGTTCCCTGGGTTACACAGTAGGGCCTTTTTTGTCTCTCCATCCTGTATATAACAATCTGTGTCTGTTAATCCCAAACTCCCAACCCTTCCCTCCCCCGACCCTTGGCAGCCACGGCTGGTCTCTGTCTGCAAGTCCGTCTCCGTTTTGTAGACGGGTTCACGTGTGTCCTATTTTAGATCGCATGTATAGGTGATGTCATGCGGTGTTTGTCTTTCTTCTTCTGACTTAGGAAGGAAGTCCTGTGATCTCCCTTTTACAAATGAGGACACTGAGACACAGAGAGGTTCATTAACTCACCCAAGGTCATACCGCTAAAAAAAAGAAAAGAGCCAGGATGTGCCTCCAGGCAGTATGGCTCCAGAATCTCTACTCTTGCCATAGTTCTTCTCTCGTGTGCATGCATTGACTCATTCATTCATATGGATAACACACCTTCTTTGCGTCAGGTGTGAGATTTTACAGAGCAGCAGATGACTTGAAAATGGTCTCGGCCATCAGGGAGCTCACAGTCTAGTAGGAAGTGCAAAACAAATAAATATGGGGAAAAGAAAAATAGGCTCATCCAGCAAACATTCGCTGACCTCTTCTCCATGCCAGCCATCTGTTAGGCACTGGAGATCAGAGAGAAGACACAGTTTGTGCTTCCGAGATGCTGACATTCTAACAGCAGAGGGAAAGAGTGGATTACCGCGTGGAATCACGGCAGCACGAGCTGAACTCGGTGAAGGAGGGTGGGAGACTGTGGGACCTGGCAGGAGGAGGTCCCAGCATCTGGGGGCTGGTTTGGGTGGGCGGGTGACTGAGTAGCTGGGCAGGTGGATATGTGGATCAGTTCAGGTCAGCTCAGTCGTGTCTGACTCTTTGCGACCCCATGGACTGCAGCACACCAGGCCTCCCTACCATCACCAACTCCCGGAGTTTACCCAAACTCATGTTCATCGAGTCGGTGATGCCATCCAACCATCTCATCCTCTGTCATCCCCTTCTCCTCCTGCCTTCAATCTTCCTCAGCATCAGGGTCTTTTCCAATGAGTTGACTCTTTGCATCAGGTGGCCAAAGTGTTGGAGTTTCAGCATCAGTCCTTCCAATGAATATTCAGGACTGCTTTCTTTTAGGATGGACTGGTTTGATATCCTTTCAGTCCAAGGGATTCTCAAGAGTCTTCTCCAACACAGCAGTTGAAAAGCATCAATTGTGTATGTGGATAGTTGGATGGATAAATAGATGATAGGTTGTATTTGGAAGGATGGTCAGATTAATGGTTATATGGATGGATGGATGTGTGACTAGATGGACAGATATTAAAAGATGGTTAGGTGGATGATTAAATGGTTGGTTGGATGGATGAATAATATAGGCACGGCACAGATATAGACATGGATGGATAATAACCACGGCACCTCGGCATGGTTCACTTGCTCCCCAGTTCTATATTTATGACTAGATGGATAGACATTAGAAAACGGTTAGGTGAATGGATATATATGGGGATGGATGGATAGATGTTTGGAAGGGTAGGTGGTGGTGGTTGTTTAGTCACTCAGTCGTGTCTGACTCTGCCACCCCATGTAGCCCGCCAGGCCCCTCTCTCCCTGGGATCCTCCAGGCAAGAATACTGGAGTGGGTTGCCATTTCCTTCTCCAGGGGATCTTCCCGACCCAGGGATCGAGCCCACATCTCCTGCATTGTAGGTGGATTCTTTACCACTGAGCCACCAGGGAAGGAAAGATAGATAGGAAGTATTTGGAAGGATGTTTGGATGAACAGTTATATGGATAGACAGTTGGATGGATGGATGGATAGATAGATAGATATTTGGAAGGAGGTTGTGTTGAATGGACGGGTGAAAAGCTGAGCTCACGGCTGGCAAGTTGGACATTGTCCCAGTGAGCTCACGAGACCAGCTGAAAGAAAGGGATGGAAATCCATGCATTTACTCTTTCAACAAATGTTTATCAAGCGCCTATTTCTGTGTCTGGTACCGTTTTAAGCTCTGGGATTAAATGGTACTTGTCTTTATGGAGCTGACATTCCAGACGGAAAGCAGGGGACAAACAAATAATCACATATATATGGACTCTACTGTCAAAGTGTAATCAGTGCTGTGATGAGACGGGGAAGCGGGGTGAGGGGGCAGAGAGGACCGGAGGTCGGGGGAGGCCTCTGCTGAACGGGAGGTCCGGAAGCCAGCCGCGTGGGGAACAGCATCCCAGACAGAGGGAACGGCAAGTGTAAGAGCTTGAGGCCAAGAGGCCAGTGTCGCTCACCGACTGAGGGAGACAGGAGATGAGGTCCCAGACGGTGTGTTTGGGGTCTGGGGTGCAGGCGATGGGCAGATCACCTCCTGGACCCTGGAAGGAGTGTGTGTGGCACGGCTTATGTCTGGGAAAACCAAGGGCAGACTCTGAACCTGGGCTGCTTTGCGTGTAGAGAGGCCCCGCCCCGCCCACTCCCCTGGCAGGTCCCAGCCCGGCTCCCCACGCCCCTGCCCCAGCCTGTTCACCATCGGGAGGCCTGTCGGCATTTTGATTCCAGCGCCCAGCTCTCAGCGTTTGCAGCTCGACCGTGAGACAGCCCTGGGCCCCGGCACCTCGAGTGATTCACTTGCTCCCCAGTTCTATATTTAGTGCCGTTGGACACCTTGGGGCCAAGTTTTCAGAGAGAAAAAGGAGGAGGAATTTAGGGAGAATTGTTACGTGTTTTTTTTTTTTTAACATGCAGATTCATTTTTCAGTTGTTTTCTGAGATTATTTCCCAGCCTTTACCAAGTTACAGGGCTTTCTTGATAGCTCAGTTGGTAAGGAATCCACCTGCAATGCAGGAGACTCTGGTTTGATTCCTGGGTCGGGAAGATACGCTGGAGAAGGAATAGGCTACACACAGCAGTATTCTTGGGCTTCTCTTGTGATTCAGCTGGTAAAGAATCCACCTGCAATGCAGGAGACCTGAGTTCGATCCCTGGGTTGGGAAGATCCTCTGGAGAAGGGAAAGGCTACCCACTCCAGTATCCTGGCCTGGAGAATTCCATGGACTGTATACTCCATGGGGTCACAAAGAGTTGGACACGACCAAGTGACTTTCTCACCAAGTTACAGGAGGCCAGCGAATGGTGGATTTGGGACATGGTTCATTTCGAGGAGAGCCCAGTCCCCGCTAAACTACCCTTTTCTCTTGAAAGTTTGTGTGTTCTTGGTGAGAGCCCGCTGGTACAAAGGACACTGCAGACCAAGCGTGTGGCTCAGGGGCCGAGGTGTTGATTATTTAATATTCCACGGGCCACGGCTGGCCTTCAGGCTGTTTGCTCTCACTGCCTCTAAGCCAAGGCCCCTGCAGGCCATCTCAGATTTTCATCCACACACACATCACCTGAGGGGGTGTGTCAGGGCACAGCTCAGGGATTCTGTCCAAGAGAAACGAATACGAGCCACATACGTAATTTCAATTTCTAGTAGCCCCATCAAAAAGGGAGAGGGGATGACATTAAACTTAATAATATCTTTAATATGTCCAAAATACTGCCATTTATTTAATATGCAATCAATATGAAAGTGGGCTTCCCAGGTGGTGCTAGGGGTAAAGAACTCGCCTGCTGATGAATGCAGGAGACATCAGAGACGACGCAGGTTCGATCCCTGGGTCAGGAAGATGCCCTGGAAGAGGAAATGGCAACGTACTCCATTATCCTTGCCTGGAGAATGCCATGGACAGAGGAGCCTGGTGGGTACAGTTCAGAGGGCCGCACAGTCAGACACGACTGAAGTGACTGAGCAGGCATGCAGTATGAAAACATGGGAGGGTTTACTCATCTTTGCTTCCCTGCCCCTCACCCATAATGAGTCTTGGGAATCTAGCCATCACTTTACACTTAGAGCACGTCTCTGTTCAGACTAGCCCCAGTTCAGATGCTCATGTGGCACGTGGCTCCCCTCTTGGACGGCACAGATCTCAGTCTGGCTTGAATACCTCTGGATGTTCACTCCATCCCCACAGGCTCTTAGTTGGGAGTTATCCCCAGGCCAGCCGGGAAGAACCCAGCATCCCTCCCTGCATCCCGAGGCTGGTTGGCATCCTCTGCAGGGAATAAACAGTCCTGCAAACGTGCGGAGGTCCCCTCCTCCAGCTCCCCACCGCGGGCGGGCCCCTCGGTGCCCTACCCCAGCTGTGGTCTCTGCTGTTGTTCCTTCTCGTTGAACCAGGCTTGGGGATTTGAAGTGTCCCCCGATCACCCGGCCAGGATGCGGCAGAGCTGGGACTCCAAATCGGGACGCGGACGCCTCTCCTCTCTGCCGTAAGAGCGCCAGGTCCTTGGTGTGACGCGGTTTCAGTGGATCTCCAGGTCCTCCCGAGCTCCTGCAGGCACCCGGGGCCGCCCACCTGCGCTGACAGCCCTCCCAGACACCAGCACAAGGGGAGCTTCTGCTCTGGGATGGGGGCGTTCGGGGGGCTTCAGTCGTGCCTGGTCACCCGGTGCCGCAGGGCAGTAAGGAGCCGGCTCTCCCCGCACCACGCCCGCCCCCTGCCCCGGGGAGAGCCCCCCACCGCTGCTGGAAACTGCCCTGGGACAGAGATAACCCGGGGTGTTTTTCCCTCTTGTCAGCCTGGAAAAAACCTGCCTCCAGCGAGGACAGGAAAGAGGCTATCTCAGGGGAGGTGTGCCCGCTCCATGTTCCCTGGGCGGGCTGCCAGGCAGCAGGGGCTGAGGCCGGGCCCGCCCGCCCGCCCGAACGCCAACACAGAGGGCGCTGGCGGCATGGGGGCATTCACAGGGCCTCAGCCGTGCCTGGTCACCCGGGCAGGACCTCGCAGGGGTCCAGGCAATTCGTCTGGGGGTGACCAAGGGCACAGAGGGTGTCCAGGCAGCGGGACCTGGGCCCTGTCTCAGTACTCTGGGGAATCCACTCCCTTGTCCTCTGTCCCAAAGCCACTCCCTGGGGCTTCAGCTTGGTCTTCTGTGGACTAAGTCAGGGGCCTATCAGACCCCACCATGAAGGAAAAGGCCATCCGGGCTCCCGAGCCAGGGTGCCTTCATTCATTCATTCATTCACTCACTCACTCGTGCACTCATTCATTAATTCATTCACTCATGCACTCACTCTTGCATTAATTCATTCACTCATTCATTCATTCACTCATTCACTCATTTCTTCATTCACTCATTTATGCATTCATTCATTCATTCACTCACACATTCATTTATTCATTCACTCACTCATGCACTCATTCATTCACTCACTCACTCATGCATTCATTCACTCACTCATTCATTCACACACTCATTTATTCATTCACTCTGCAAACGCTTGCTGAACACCTCGGCCCCCTCTGCATGCCTCCTGAACAGGGCAGACGAGAAGCCGGGGGAAGGGTCTTGCAGGCAGAGGGAACCGCAGGTGCCAAAGCCCCAAGGGTTGGAGTGGTTCAGAGCGGCCTGGCATGAAGTGTGCACAGAGGGCTTCCTGGAGCTGCACAGCCATCATCACAGTCCATTCTAGAAATTTTTACCGCCATGAAAGGAACCCCCGTGCCTGTCCGTGGGGACTCCCTGCTCCCCATCCCCCAGCCCCAGGCAACTAGCAGTCTGCTTCCTGTCTCTATGGATTCACCTATTCAGGACCTTTTGTGCAGATGAAATCGCTATAATATATGACCTTAGAGGTCTGGCTTCTGTCACCAAGCATCACGTTGTCAAGGTCCATCCATGTTGTAGCAGGTGTCGGCACTTTACCCCTTTAAAAAAACTGTTCTTAAATTCTTTTGGCTGCATCGGGTCTTAGAGGTGGCACGCGGATCTTCGATATTCACTGTGGTGTGCGGGATCCTTTTAGCTGCAGCATGTGGAATCTAGTTCCCTGACCGGGGATCGAACCCAGGCCTCCTGCATTGGGAGTGTGGCGTCTCAGCCACTGGACCACCAGGGAGGTCTCCACTCCATCACTTTTTAGGGCTGAGTAATAGTCCCCTGTAGTCTAGACCACGTCTTGTTTATCTGCTCACCCGATGCTGGCCGTTTGGGTTGTTTTACCTTCTGGCTGCTGTGAGCACGCGTGGACAGGTTTTGCGAGGACGCGTGTTTCTGGTCTGAGTGTTGCGTTGTCCTTGTGCTCAGGTACCACACGTCCTTGAAGTCCATCCTCTTCAGGGCCATCCCTGAAAGAGCCCAGGTCTCTGGGTCAAGAGAGAAGGAGGGTCTGGATGGATGCAGGCAGGACCTGTGCCCCGGGTGCTCCGGCCCTGCCTCTTTGCGGGGCTGGCCGGGGCCACGCGGCCCGACAGGTGCCATGGATGCAGGCTGGGTCCGTGGGGGGAGGCGAGCGGTTCTCTAGCATCTCTGCTTCCCGGCTTCCCTCTGCAGTTGGCCCTGGCTGAGCCGCATCCTCCTCCTCCCCGCGTCTGCTCGGGTCTGTCCTCCCTGTGGTGGCCTCAGGGAGCCACTGCGATGCCAAGTCCCCGTCCCACGGGAGGCGGGCGGCCCTGCAGCTAGACCACCGGCTTCCTCTCCACTTTGGGGCTCCCCGGCTCCCCTCCATGCGGGCCTTTGCCCGTGCTGTTCCCTCTGCCCAGCCTGCCCTTTCCTCCTCTGCGCCCAGCCTGCCCCTTCTCATCCCGTGTCAGCTCGGAGGTCATTTCCTCACCCCCCGCCCCGACTCCGGCCAGGCCTGCTCTCAACCATTCACTCAGTTACTGAGCCCCAGGCCTGCTCTGGAGGCCAGTCTGGGCGCCGGGGCTGCGGCAGGAGTGGACGAACTGAGTCCCTGCCCTCGGGCAGGTGGCGTTCCCGTGGTAAACAAGAGAAGCCAAGGACAGCAATGTGTGCTATGTCAGATACCGATGCCCGTGGGGAGCAAGACGAACCAGGGCAGGGGTCAGGGAGAGTCCTGGAAGAGGTGAGATCTGAGCCTGAGGCCCCCAAGAAGTGAGGGCGGGAACCATGGAGAGAGCAGGCGTGCAAAGGCCCTGAGGCAGGAGCATGCCGGGGGTGTGGGAGGAGCCGCAGGATCCTAGGGCGATCAGGAGGCCACAGAGGCGGCAGGGACCGCGGGGGTGGAGGAGACCGGGGACCCCCGGAGCCAGCACTTGGCCAGAGCCGCCATTGTTCCAGTGTCCTCTCCAGGCTCCCCCAAACCTGGAGCAGCCGGAACAGCCCCTCCATGCCTCATGCCCCCGCACCTGACTCAGCTGCTCCCGTTGTCTTGGAAGCACTTTCCAGTCGGGCTGTGTGGGACAGCTGGGGGCCACGGCTGGGGGTCCGTGAGCACGGGAGGGGCCAGCAGGCACTCTTCTTCAGAGCTGCCAGCGGGGGAGGCCAGCATCAGCCTCGTGCCCATGTGACAGTCGGGTGCAGGCCGCCTCCCCGCCGAGGTCGTCAGCTTCTGGTGAGAGGGGCCTGGCCTCTTTCTGCCACCCAGTCACCGACCTCAGGCCTGCCTGGGACAGTGATTCAATGAACACGTGGTAGAAAGTTGAAATTAGCGAGTGAGTGAGCGAATGGATGGGCCTCCCCGGTGGCTCAGTGGTAAAGCATCTGCCTGCAATGCAGGAGACGCGGGTTCCATCCCTGGGTGGGGAAGATCCCCTGGAGGAGGAAATGGCAACCCGCTCCAGCCTCTTGCCTGGAAAATCCCATGGACAGAGGAGCCTGGCGGGGTGCAGTCCATGGAGTTGCAAAGAGTTGGACAACAACTCAGCGACTAAACAGTGGGTGAGTGAGTGAATGAATGAATGCCAAGGCCAGTACAGTGATGTGTCAGAAGTTGGGAGGAACGTGTTTCTGTGGCTCCGGTCACTCCCATCAGCCTCCTTGCCCCTCACCCTATAGTTGGGGGCACCTGGCTGCCTCACTTGGGGCTACAGTCCGCGCCCCAGGGCACTGAGCTTGTGCGGGAGGTGGTGACATGTGTGCTCTGAGTGTGCGAGGGTCAAGTCAAGAGAGAGACGAGTCTGGGGCGAGGGCCGTCTGTCCCCAAGAAGCAGTTCCTCCCAGGCCCCACCATGGGCAGAGGCTGGCCAGCCCCAGACCCCGGGCTTCAAGCCCTGGATGACAGGGAGCCAGGGATGGCGTCTGAGCCACCGTCACCCGGCCCACGCTCACTTTGGCAGGTCCCAGTCCAGACCCGGGAGCGTCTCCCTCGGGGACAGGGCTGACGCTGCTCGTTCCAGAGGCCCCAGCCAGAGTCCGTGCCCCTCCCCGGGCCAACCCGGCCGCATTCCAGCAGCCTTGCTCTGTGGAACGCGGCCTCCCCGGCCATCCCCACCGGAGGCAGGCAGGAATCCTTGCTTGGAGTCAGTGCATCCAGAGTGACTCAAAGAATGTGACCAAGGAGAAAATACTCCACGTGTTTACCAAAAAAAAAAAAAAAAGCCGTCTTTCCCCCTCTTTCATCTGAGTCGCCCAGAGGAACACAGCTGCAGCTGAGTGAAGTGAAGTTTTCTGCTCATGATGGATCGACGTGCGGGCAGGAGGGGCGGCGGAGAAAGGTGTGGGAGTTGGGGGGAGGGGGGACAAGGGATGGGGGGGCCCGCAGCCCCCTCCCAGGGTGGCGCTCACACCTGTGGCACCTCCCGTGTCTCGGGGGAGGCGTTCTGCCCACGGGGTTCCACAGTGCCCTAGACCAGGGTCGTCAGAAAGGGCCCCCGACGTGGACACTCACCCGCCGCGCATTTCCCAGGAAGCGGGAGAGAAGCCAGGCATGGATGCCGAGGCTGCAGAGGCTCCGGTGGGTCCTGGGAGCGGCTCCGGGCTCCAAACGTCCCTTTAGCGTCGTCCCCGGGGGCAGGCAGGGGACCCCCCCAGGGGCCCAGCATCAACCAGGCACTGGCCATGGCCGCCCTGCCGAGGGGCCGTGAGCTCGGGTGCAGGGGCTCCTACGCGAGCTGAGTCCCATCAGGCGTGTCAGACTGTTCGCGACTGCATGGACCGTAGCCCACCAGGCTCCTCTGTCCAGGGGATTCTCCAGGCACGAATACTGGCGGGGGTGGCCATGCCCTCCTCCAGGGGATCTTCCTGGAGGATGATTCCAGGAGGCTGTGGGCCTCACAGGCCGACACCCTGGGCAGCTGGTTGGTGAGTGCTCGGTCCTGGAAGAGGGCCCGGGTGGGCGCCGTGGCATCCACTGCACCGTCCAGCCCTGTGACCGTGGCCTGGGGGGACAAAGCCGATCCGGCACGTGTGCCTGCGTGCCTTCTGTTCAGCTGTGTCCCACAGCCTGACTGCCTGGGTTCACACCAGCCCAGCGCTGCCCACCTGTGAGGCCCTGGCGCCTCCGCTTCCTGCCCTGGAAAGTGGGGTGACGAGGATGAATGTGCCTGGTGGGGTCACCAGGCGGCTTCAGTGAGTCGCTGCCTGTTGAGCCCCCGGGACGCCAGCCGATGCTGTCAGCAGCTTGGACTGGAGTCGGGCTCGGTGGCGACTGCCCTCGGGGGGTGGGGGGTGCTCACAGTCCGGCGGGAGGGAGGGGTGTGCAGACGGGAAGTTGTGACGCTGGGCAGCTTGGCGTAGAGTGGGCGCGGGGCCCTGATGGGCAGTTGTCCCTACGCTCGCCCCCGGGTGACGCCCGGCAACACGGCTGCCTTTCCGAGAGCTCCTTGGACCCGGCACCTCGCCGTAGGTCACCGGTCCTGATGCAGCCACCACGGGCCATGTCCCCTCGAACATGGAGACAGAACCGAAGCCTGTGGTGGGGGCAGGTCACCCCGGGTCCCAGCCGGAGGGACAGCACTGTTGGAGTAACACAGGGGAGTTGAATGAAGGGGTTACTAACAGGCGCGGGTGGCATCAAGGTGCTTCGGCACCCGGGCTGGCGACTGGGGCTCCCCCGACTGGGCCTGGCCGGAGGCTGAGCACGGGACATCTGTGGGTGCAGCAGACACGGGTCGGCCTCGGGGGACAGAGAAGGGGGCACAGAGGTGCCCGGCACACCCAGGCCCTCGGCCTTGGCTCCCGCGGGGCCCCCACCTTGTCGGCGCCTTAGGAAGTAGGCTCAGGGTGCCCAGCACAGGCCGTGGCCCTAGTGCACCGTGAGGGGCGCCTTGGATCACACGCAGAGGCGGAGGGCCCCATGCGGGCTCCCTGCAGACGGGCAGTGGGGCCCCGGGACCCTCCCCCTGCCCACATCCCCTCCCTTGGTCCAGCCCGGCCCTGGGAGGGGGGGCCTCCACGCCCAGCAGCTCTGCCCCCTGCTCTCTGCTCCCCCTGGCTGGCGCGGCCTCTCCCACGTGGTCGGCCACCTTGGGGGGTCCTGAAGAAGGTTCCGGAGCCAGGTCTCCTGCTGGGAGGGAGTGACTGGAGTCAGCGTGGGAGGAGGCACAGTGTCCCCACGGATGATGGGCAAGGATGAGGCAGGGGCCAGGGCAGTGTCCCCACGGATGATGGGCAAGGATGCGGCAGGGGCCAGGGCAGTGTCCCCACGGATGGGCAAGGATGAGGCAGGGGCCAGGGCAGCGTCCACACAGATGGGCAAGGATGCGGCAGGGGCCAGGGCAGTGTCCCCACGGATGGGCAAGGATGCGGCAGGGGCCAGGGCAGTGTCCCCACGGATGGGCAAGG